>CAXKVY010018450.1:142500-500000 GCA_964058915.1 Tetropium fuscum | reverse complement strand
CTAAGAAAATGATGGCTCCTTCCAAGAGAATGGAAATGACAAATGACCCCAAAATGACATTTGTCTTCTCGTACTAGTAACAGAACTATCAACCTCGCCTTTTGCGCTAGCCACAGAGAACAATAGGAAAGAAAGATCAAAGAACAAAAATAACACAACTAATTCGCAAATAGTATGCGATAAGAAATCATTAACAATCTGTGACATAGATCAAGGTATTAGTCTATAATATAAATCGATGCCCGCAAAGAACCTGTAATAATTTATGTGTGAGTCCTAATCACGAGTGATAGAGGGCGCGCCTAGTGGCTTTTTATAATATCATATTAAAGAACATACCTACAATATATTCTCAAATATTTAAATTACGTCAACTAACGAAAAGTGAACGTAACAATGAATCGATTTTTATACCGGTGCGGTGAGTGAATATTTTTGTACATATTGACCGGAGTGGTCGTACTAAACTAGAATCATAGATTCAAACAATCAATACTCGAACGTTGCATCAATTATTAGATACTGGGAGGTATATATAATGAAAAAACTTTACAATACTGTCGTTTATAATTTCATGTTTCGTGTACTTTGAAGACCACGAATCCTGTACCTGTTCGAATATTCCTGAACACTTGTTGCCCTCTTGGTTAGACGATGTAATAAATCAATATTCAAAACACAAGCAGGTGGTAAAAGACCAAAATATGTAGTTAATAAGGAATACCGATTAAGTCCGCTTTGACAATCTGTAAAATGCACCTGCCAATTTTGCTAACATATTTTTTGTTGTTGTATAATGCAAATTATTTAAAGACAGCATGTTGTACCCACTACGTAAATTCACTGACGTAATATTATTCGCAATATACCGCGTATTTCAAAATTTATGCGAATTACTTGAAGAGGTGGATATTCAGCAAAAATGTAGTGGATATATATTTTCATATATATCTTTCATATTTTTTTTCTGAAACCTCTTCGTCTCTTCCCTTCTATTATTCGGTGAGACGGGTAAGTATATAGACTGTTGTCAAATAATGTCATGATGACAAGTATTGTCATTGTTTCTTGTTTTCTCTAGACCGTTTTATAAGAATTAAACATATTTAAGTATATTTTTTTAATTTAGGTTTACAGTTAAAAGACATTTCTAAAATGGCAGAGAATAGTGAAAACAAAAACAATGCAATACTTGTCATAATGACTTTATTTGACAACGGCCTACTTGACTATTTCACAGAATAATAAACGCTCAGTGAATTTATTTTATATTATTTGTATATAATTTAATTTTATTGTAAGAAAATTGTAAACTTTGCGAAGAAAATTCAGGAGACAAAAAAATAATTTTTGCGCTGAAAATTTCTTTTAAAATATTTTACATCAAATTCGAAATACCCTGTATATTATACTGCCATACTAAGCAAGACCCCAAGTAAGTATGTGAACGTTTTATGAATCTGAGAAAATCGCTCTTGAAATGAACTTACACTGCTTAAAGTTCTAGTAATGTCAATTTTATAAACACGTATTTGGGTAATAATTATGTTTAAAATCGGATGTTTATATCAAAATAAACATATTGTTAGAATATTTTGAAATAAGTCTCATATGGGTATTTTGGCTAAATTAAATTTATATATGAACTAAACAAATCCCCGTATATTACATACGGTGTTTATCATCAAGTAAAAATAGTGTCTTTAACTAAGCAATAAACCTTTAAATATATTTTACAGTGATTTCGTTTAGTTTATTGTGCAAATCGCAAATGGCCAAAAATTAAAATGCTACTGATTCGTCAATTATTATTTATTTCTAAACCAATATAATAATAAAATAGAAATGTATTATTAGAAAATATGCATATATTATTTTATACCAAATACACAAAATATACTTTCAGGCATCGGTTTTTTAGGAGTTCTATATATATATATATATATATATATATATATATATATATATATATATATATATATATATATATATATATATATATATATATATATATATATATATATATATATATATATATATTGTTACTGTTAGTATGATTTATGGAGATCCTTTAAATGTCCCTACGTTGGGCGATAATTGAATTAGTAAGAAAGTATGAAACCTCTTTTAAATGCCATATGTTGTTTGATAATTTACTATGTTTGAAATTACAGGATACTTACACTATTTCTTCCCTATTGAATGCTTCTCTGTTTAATGGGTGCCAGTTCTATGAACACTAATTTCTATTTTACTAGAAGGATCACTTTAGACATGAGTACTCTTTAGCCTTAGAGGGAGTCCAATTAGGTCTATTATAAATTTATTTGCAAGATTATTTTTAAAATGAAGTTACTACTATTGAAGTTAGAACTATTTCAAAATAGTAAATTTCATGGTATTGTGATATTTTATTAGATTTATTGAATTTTAGTGAAGCTCAAATTGTATTAATCTTAAATTGTCTCCTGAAATTTTAAAAGAACAAGAAAGCAAAAGATTGCATATGCCTCCTTTTATTGTCATATATGGATAATAAGATAAACAAATTCTTGAAACCTTATTTCTACCCTACGATAAACGTACGTAAGTTATAGCTATTACATGGGACCAACTCATCTGTCACAATGTTTCTTAAAACTAGCAACGTTTGAAATTGTTTATTACCTTTGAAAATTATGTAAATCCTTTTTATCACCACACAAAACTTATCACATCACTTTTTTGATATCACTGGTTGGTACACGGACTAAAATATGCTGCTGAGCTCTGGTGGTGGTGTCATCTAGCGGGATGTCGCCATACTGCCTCTGGAATGCTGATATCTCCGCTGGAACTCTGCTTTGGGATTTATTTACCCTCAAAATGATATCTGGTTGAATCATAATATTTCATTTTCTTAATTTGACTTAAAACACAATTTTATTTTCACTTGATATAATTTGGAATTCTAAACATTATTATACAATCAGATTCACTTTCTGTTGTGTAACTTCAATTTATGTGTGAGGTATTGCCTCGACATTTTGATTCTGGTTCGTAGCTAGAACTCTCGAACCCCATTTTTACACTGGTGCTTTCGCATTAATCTTTTAATCTAGACATAGTTTATTGGTGATCGATACTCTATAATTATTATTGTGACTTGGGTATTGTAATTATGCTTGAAATAGATTTTTGTGCCGATTGATTATTTAGTTATAATGATATTACGTTTTGACCAATCAGGCGCGTAGCTGGTTGACGTTCGGCTATAGTCTGTTCGTTGGTCATATGTGCGTGTGTGCTTGCGCTTATACTATAGTCTGTGCGATAGTTACAGGCAACTGAATTTAATTTAATTGTAATTTGATGTATTTACTGAATTTGATTACTGATTTAAGATCTGTATTTTCGTTTATCTTAATATATATATATATATATATATATATATATATATATATATATATATATATATATATATATATATATATATATATATATATATATATATATATATATATATATATACATATATATATATATATATATATATATATATATATATATATATATATATATATATATATATATATATATATATATACCAGTATTTTGTAGATATTATATGCAGTCGCTACTATTGTTATATAATTTAAGGTCGATAAAGAATAAAGTACTATATCTGTAAATTGAATCATTACGTCTATATTCTTTCGTTGTTTTACAAGTTTTTAATTTTGTTATACCGATAAAACGGTAAAACCCACGGTAACAGTCTCGTCAGAGATTTATAATTGTAAATAGGTATATTTTGAATTATGGAGAATAATATACTTAGGAACCGTTTATTTGTCATAAATTCAGCAATTAGACTGCACGTTTGACATATATCAAGTATTTATGTATTGCTGTTTATTTGTAATTAATAATTATAAATTATCTTACTACAAGGATTTATTGCTTTCATTTACAACATATTGCTCATTATGTGATAAATATTTACAAATTCATATCTTAATTTGGGTAATTAATAAAATTACGATTTATAATGTAAAATGTAACACTTTATTTATATTGCATCATGCCCAGAATTTTAGAATTGCTTCTGGATAATCGAAGGATACAAAAAGGACCAGGAATAGGATAAAGGAAGGATACAGACAGCTCATGGGTAGGTATTTGTTTTCGCAATTATGGGGACCATAATAATCATGATCTCTCCCTATTTATTTTATTATTACTTATTATTTGCACGTAACTACTATTAATTCCAAAAGCGTACATAATTTTCCTACAAGCACATTTATTATGTTCAGCTAAAACACTTGGCTTAGAGTTAGCATAATTAGTCCTTAGTCCAGACAAAATTTTCCAGAATGGTGCTGAACGGAAAAAAAATGTAGCGACTTTCCTTCGCTAATAGTTGGGCTGTGAAAATGTAGACTGTCAGTGACCCCACCGACAGTCTACATTACATTTCGGTTTTTGCGAATCGTACCCACTTGCTTCAGCCGCCATCTTGAATTTAAGTTTAAATTTTTATTTAAAGAGTAACTCGTTTATTTTCTATTTCACATGAGAAATGGTAATCACCAAAGTTTTATGGAATAAAATAGCCTATAATTTTAGTTCTTATAATTTACTATCGTATCGTATTTCTATCGTTATCTATATCTGTCGATGAAGACCCGAAAGGGGTGATATTTAATTATTGCACTACCTCGTTTATAATTAATTTTGACGTATAAACATAATGAACAAACTTATTGAAAATTAAATTTGCTATAACTTTGATCCTTATTGTTTTTCCCTAGTATCGATTTCTTATTAAATTATTATTATTACCAGTATTTTATTAAAAAAGCACTATTTCTATCGCCAATATGTGTCAAAGAAATCTTGATTATTATACTTTTAGATGCTGAATCTAAAAATAAAAATTAGATGCTAGTATAACTACTATTGACCAGAGCCCGAATTTTTCAAATAATCACTTTCAGGCGTATTCCAGAACAGTTATGTAAAATTCGTAAAATGAATACAATTATCGGTTACGATGAAATCGGAAATTTCCCGTTTGTTCCATTGAAATAACCAAAATATTGGAATAACAAACCTTATGAAAAAATTCACCACCCCACGGTACAGTTTCTAGATAGACGCCATCGTATCTTACAACTGTACTATAAGTATATAATCTAATAAGTGTATCTTAGTTATCTAATGTCTGCAAATATTAAAAAAATCCTCGGTTTATAAAATAAATATCAAATAAGCATCTTAAAATAACTCAAGACATTTATATTTTTCGATCAACACATTTATGCGAAGTTACTTCTTGTATTACTCTCCATGTTTACACTATATTACGAATTAATGGAATGAACGACATTCGACTTGTTTAAATCCGTTACAAAAAACAGTTGACGCGTTCTCATTCATTTTAAATGGTATCGGGTCGGCAGCGAAAGCAGTGTAGGTACTTACATTAAATTTACTACAAATAATCGACTTATAGATGAGTGTTGCCATCTGCCTGAAATAAAGCACTTATCGACGTTGATGACAGCATCTAGTGCATCAGTAGAAATAGTTAACTGCTAAATTTTATGATGCTAGCACGCGTCCTACCTAAAAAGGTGTAGGAATCAAATCAAAATAAACTGCTATTACTATTATAAATATCCACTTACATCTAATATAGATCCGTCGTCCGTCCGGATGTAAAATTTTTGTTAACACGCTATCTCAAGAACGAAATGTTCAAAAAACGTAAGATTTGTCAGAAAATTTGTTTTTGGGTAAAGTATGAGCCCTAATGTTTTTAATCCAATAATAAATAAATGCCACACAGGGCATTTTCAAAGGGTATGGCGTAGACCTGAAGCAAGGTTTACTCAGTGTAATATCGTGCCAAAAAATAGTTTTGGTTTTGGCTAGATAATGGTGTGGAGTGGCATTAGTATGGAAGCTCGCACATAATTAGTCTTGGTAAATGACGTGACAATTTCATGCTAATGTATGACAATGCCCGTCTTCATGTGGTTAGAATCTTTCAAGATTACTTCGATGAAGTACAAATCAACCGCTTGAAAAAAGGTTAAAAAAAGGTGTGGCTCTAAGTATACTTAAAGTACGCTTATCTATGACTTTGGGAAAGTAGGTATCCTGGTAAGGTGATTCTCTCCAGCATCCAAATCTACGTTTGAGTAACCTCTAGGTTTCACAGCAGCTAAGGCAAGTCCAACGCTCCAACGACTAGATCACTAGATCATATACATATAAGTTTACGGCTTTCCTATAAGTCCTAGGATGTGGGTGGTATATGGTCACGACGTCCAAGCCAGGTACTCCGTGCGACACGCAAGGTATTAGTTACAAAGTTATTTAATCCGACGTATGCGTTGATTAACAAAAACACTTAAACAGTGACTTTCCCAAGAATCCCAAGTTACACAGCACGTGATATGGTAAGGAAGCATTTAAACTCCAAAATGAACAGGCACATCCAAGCACGCTAAGAAAATGATGGCTCCTTCCAAGAGAATGGAAATGACAAATTACCCCAAAATGACATATGTCTTCTAGTACTAGTAACAGAACTATCAACCTCGCCTTTTGCGCTAGCCACAGAGAACAATAGGAAAGAAAGATCAAAGAACAAAAATAACACAACTAATTCGCAAATAGTATGCGATAAGAAATCATTAACAATCTGTGACATAGATCAAGGTATTAGTCTCTAATATAAATCGATGCCCGCAAAGAACCTGTAATAATTTATGTGTGAGTCCTAATCACGAATGATAGAGGGCGCGCCTAGTGGCTTTTTATAATATCATATTAAAGAACATACCTACAATATATTCTCAAATATTTAAATTACGTCAACTAACGAAAAGTGAACGTAACAATGAATCGATTTTTATACCGGTGCGGTGAGTGAATATTTTTGTACATATTGACCGGAGTGGTCGTACTAAACTAGAATCATAGATTCAAACAATCAATACTCGAACGTTGCATCAATTATTAGATACTGGGAGGTATATATAATGAAAAAACTTTACAATACTGTCGTTTATAATTTCATGTTTCGTGTACTTTGAAGACCACGAATCCTGTACCTGTTCGAATATTCCTGAACACTTGTTGTCCTCTTGGTTAGACGATGTAATAAATCAATATTCAAAACACAAGCAGGTGGTAAAAGACCAAAATATGTAGTTAATAAGGAATACCGATTAAGTCCGCTTTGACAATCTGTAAAATGCACCTGCCAATTTTGCTAACATATTTTTTGTTGTTGTATAATGCAAATTATTTAAAGACAGCATGTTGTACCCACTACGTAAATTCACTGACGTAATATTATTCGCAATATACCGCGTATTTCAAAATTTATGCGAATTACTTGAAGAGGTGGATATTCAGCAAAAATGTAGTGGATATATATTTTCATATATATCTTTCATATTTTTTTTCTGAAACCTCTTCGTCTCTTCCCTTCTATTATTCGGTGAGACGGGTAAGTATATAGGCTGTTGTCAAATAATGTCATGATGACAAGTATTGTCATTGTTTCTTGTTTTCTCTAGACCGTTTTATAAGAATTAAACATATTTAAGTATATTTTTTTAATTTAGGTTTACAGTTAAAAGACAGATTTCTAAAATGGCAGAGAATAGTGAAAACAAAAACAATGCAATACTTGTCATAATGACTTTATTTGACAACGGCCTACTTGACTATTTCACAGAATAATAAACGCTCAGTGAATTTATTTTATATTATTTGTATATAATTTAATTTTATTGTAAGAAAATTGTAAACTTGCGAAGAAAATTCAGGAGACAAAAAAATAATTTTTGCGCTGAAAATTTCTTTTAAAATATTTTACATCAAATTCGAAATACCCTGTATATTATACTGCCATACTAAGCAAGACCCCAAGTAAGTATGTGAACGTTTTATGAATCTGAGAAAATCGCTCTTGAAATGAACTTACACTGCTTAAAGTTCTAGTAATGTCAATTTTATAAACACGTATTTGGGTAATAATTATGTTTAAAATCGGATGTTTATATCAAAATAAACATATTGTTAGAATATTTTGAAATAAGTCTCATATGGGTATTTTGGCTAAATTAAATTTATATATGAACTAAACCAAATCCCCGTATATTACATACGGTGTTTATCATCAAGTAAAAATAGTGTCTTTAACTAAGCAATAAACCTTTAAATATATTTTACAGTGATTTCGTTTAGTTTATTGTGCAAATCGCAAATGGCCAAAAATTAAAACGCTACTGATTCGTCAATTATTATTTATTTCTAAACCAATATAATAATAAAATAGAAATGTATTCTTAGAAAATATGCATATATTATTTTATACCAAATACACAAAATATACTTTCAGGTATAGGTTTTTTTAGGAGTTCTACTCACAATTTTTTTCTTTTCTCTGATATAATATCCTAAATTTTGGATTTTGTTTTTTTCAATTTTTGTTTTTTCAAATCTTTTTGGTTACAGTTTTGAAACTTTTTTTGCAGGAAATCTAGCTTCTTCCATTCACCTTTTTTGTCACATTTAAAGTAAAGGACGTATTCCCCTTTTTTTTTACTAAAATTTATGAAATATTGTAGAGGTATGGATTATGCTTTTTCTTTTCGGCAACAGAATATATGTCTCTCCAAAGGTGAAAGTTATTTAACTCCATTTTTTTTTACTCGTCATTTGTTGCATTTCTCAGCTGCAGCTACAAAATAGACGAAAACATGTTTTTTTCTGTTGTTTCAAGGACGTATACATTTGATTATGACCGTCTCGACCTATACATAGATATTAGGGGTAAAGAGCGATAGTACCGCTCGGCCCCCTCCTATCGAGGTCACATCTTCAGCCAAGAATATTGGCGCGGTATTTTGACTTTCTGCACAAATTTGCTGAGCGGATTCACTGATTTTGTTTATTCTAAGAACAATCCCCATATTTGATGGATAATATCGCGTTTTTGTTTAGGATAGTAGATAATACGTAACTTCCTCTAAGGAATTTATGCCGATATTGAAAATACGGGTAATAGGTTGATAAGTTTTATACAGTTTTTGTATAATATACGGGATTTCAGCTTAGTTAAAGTGTTATTAAAGATAAAATAACACATAGCGAAAAAATTCCATTTTTAGATTTTTTCATATACGGGACTCTTGCTTAGGACGGCAGTATACTACTCAATATAGAGGAATTATAGTAAAAATTTAGTTATCTACACTTGCCTGACAGTTCGAATTTCGAAAACTCTCATTATACTAAGATCTTCTATTCTGAATGTTTCCTAACTTATTAAGACAACTGGGCTGCAATGTTGTCACCATTTTTAAATAAAAAAAGCTCCGAGAGCTTACTTCCCAGAACAGATGTTTCCAATTTTTATATATCGGCGATTAGATTGTGTTAAGTGGATTTTTTTAAGGGACAGATATTTTACTGCATTCTGTAGCGATCTTCGACATCTGCGCCGTTTTACATTTTCGGAATTTAAACGGTCCTGACTGTGCCATTAATATATTTCAGGTATTTATGG
This sequence comes from Tetropium fuscum, assembly GCA_964058915.1. Taxonomy (NCBI): domain Eukaryota; kingdom Metazoa; phylum Arthropoda; class Insecta; order Coleoptera; family Cerambycidae; genus Tetropium; species Tetropium fuscum. The sequence continues at coordinate 490,423 of CAXKVY010018450.1, read as the reverse complement.
AAATGGGTATGTCTGCTTTTGTTTCACCATTTTAAAGATCTGCGAGTTTACATAAGTAGGAATTTTTTAAGTGGCCAATGGACCGAATAGAGTGCATGATTTTGTAAAGAAATTAATTTTTTTATTTGGTTTTACACAGTTATTATTTATTAAATGCTTCATAATAAGAATCCAATGATTTTTAAAGCTTATTGATGCTGCCAAATACTGCGAATAAGAAACAGAATACATGTACAGTATACTAAATATATTAACTTATTACTGACTTTTATATGGTGTCTTTATATATTTATAGGGAGATTCAGTTGGAAGTACACTGGAAGTTAGAAAAATACTCGGTACTAATATAACATATAACCGTGCAACTGAGACCGATTTCAGAGCTTTTCTTGTATCCCAGTTCTGGGTGATTTCCCTGGTGATTTCTGGGTTCTGAATATTTTGTTTTGTGATAATCATTTGTAATAATCATTTGCAAATGTTGCAAATAGTCATCGATTTAGTTTTTAGCATCCTCTTCTGTGTTTGTACTTCTTCCGGAACTTGTGCTAGCTTCATCATCGATATCTATTTTTATTCCTATTCTTTATTTGTAGTTGTTTACTACACATCTTTTTTTCTTTTCCAGAAGCTTACTCCTTTTGTTGCTGTTCAAGAATTTGCTGCTCAGGGCTGTTCTTCGACGGAAATTACACATCCAGGGTTTATTTTTTCCCACGCTTTCTTGACATTCTCGCTTGTGTCTGACCCCAATTGTTCCTTCAACAAATCTATGAGGCTTGAGTCAAGAACTCGTGCAACGCTGGATTCATCACTATCCGCTTCACTTGGAATAACCTTGAAGGCTTGGATCGTAGGGAACCATTCCACATTTTTTTAAGCCATGCGTCATTTTACTCCATATTGTCAACAATTAATTTTCCGTATAACCGGGAGAGAAGAGCGGGAAATTGCTGCTTTGGAATTGCTCCATTAATTCTACTTTCCTTTCTCCAGGATTCCAAAACATTTCACCAGCGACTTTTCAGGGGTTTAAAGAAAGCAACATCCAAATGTTGCATGAGGTTTATTGAGTTCGCAGGAGTTGTTGTAAAATAAATGTTGTTTTCTTTATAAAGGCTTGCCATATTTAGATGTAAAGTGAGATGCAAGGTTATCATCTAAGGCAAGTTTTTCGCCCGGCATATTTTCCACGTAGGAAGAAATATTTGTCGCAACCATTATTATTAAACACATATATGATGGTCCAGCACCTGTGGCTATATTTACCAAAAAAATATATAAACCAAAACTAAATCAGCATGCATTGATTGAACTCGCTCCTAACTTAATTTAAGTATACTTATCTGGTCTTGCAGAATGCACTACTGGACCACCCATTGCATTTGAAGTGTCGCAATTAATATGTCACTTATCATTGGAATTTCATGAGTATCTTAATAACGAGAGGCCATGCTCATGCCCTGAAGTATGTCTAAACAAACAACGTAATTAATGTAAATTATAAATTAATTAATTATCTCATTTTATGGCTGTGATAATAGTCGATAAAAGAGGATTGATGGGTATGATATAAAGTTGAAATGTATATTTTATAGAATATTTGGCGCGTACACACAAACAAAGTAAACTTCACTTTTTTTATGTAGCATTTAATGTACATTTTCATACTTATGCCGTTGATTGATAATCACATTCTTATTGAACGCTTATACCTAAATCAACGAGCGACAAGAAAGGAAATTATACGAGTACTTATATAATGAACATTATATACAGGGTGTCCCAGTATATAATTTAGCAGGACTTACCAATCGATAGAGGACCACATTTTAAGGTGAAAAGGTCCATTTAATGTGCCGAAAATTTCTTGGTTTTCTAGATAGAAGGTATTAAAACTTAAAGATATCCCAAGAACCCATGCAAAAACTATGAATTACACTTTTTCCACGAGTAGATTTAATTGTATTGGTTTTGATTAAATTGCAATTGCATTTTAATTAAAACCTACATGCCACTAGCCTGTTTTATTGCGAACCGTGTTATGCCAATAGCATCATTGTTATTTTAATTATTCATTATTATTTTTTGTTTGCGAGAAGTCAAACTAAATATATGTAGGTTTTTATTTGAAAGAAATTTTTAAAAGCATATTCTGCTCAAAACTTGAAACATAATTAAATTTTGAATAGTAGTACACATAATAGAACAAGTATTATTTAAATAAACTATGTCTGATGCGTGAGTAAATTATATTGAGCGAAATGCTTGTTGGAGTAATGCCGCTTTATATTGTATTCTTTTAAAACAGAAATCGTTTCGTTGCACAACAAACACATAGGTTTACCACTGTGCAAGATAAAAAAGTATTCATCAGTCCATTTGTCTTGGAATTGACGACATTCTGTTAAACCAGACATGTTCATAGAATTTGCTTGAATATTTCCCGCGTCGTACTCTTGACCGTACGCGAATATGCGATGCGAACTTTATCCGTTGTTAAGAAGCAATGAGATGACACGTGCTGAGCGGTTTATGTATTCCCCCAATAAACAACTAGAATACTCTCGATAGTACGAGAATGCTTCAAGTGCACGAGCGTCGTACGAGAGTGCTTCAAGTGCACGAGCGGCTTCCCGAATGTTTATCTGTTTGTCTCTTTCTAACGACTATTGCTGACTCGATCGGTGACGTTCCACTGCGTACGCTTACTAATATTATTTATCGATTTGAATTGATACCGTTACTTGAATTTTCTGAATCTCTCGTGGGCCGGATTGAAGCTGGTGGAGGGCCGGGGGTTGCCCATATAAGCTATAGATATATATGGTCAAAATAGAATATTGTAATGTGGTGGAGACAAAAAATTACAGTAAATGAACTATTATAAAAATATACCCGCTACTTAACCTAATATAAAATCATTGACATTTATTATGACATTTGTAGAATTTTGGGAAATTTTGTTTAGTCCGAATTGGTTACACTAAAAATCTTATATCTATGTATGAGCTCTATTTAAAAATTGTTATTTTATGAAGATAAGCAATTGATAATTTAGATAATTATTCAAAAGTTTTTATATCTCATTTTATAGTCATGACTTATATTCGAATGATATGATAAGGTACCTTAAATTTGTCTAACGTTGCTTCTTTACACTTTTATTTTCACAACTTGCTCTTGTCTGGCTAATTCTTATTATTTTTCAGCATATCCCGTCTATCTGGTTTTTCTGCAACTCAACAATTCTTTTAATCCTCTTCTCCCCTTATTTCTATCTGCAATCTGCTTCTAAATTTCTATCTGCAATCTCCTTTCCTTATTTTATCGTTTCTACCTGGCTTCCACTTTCCTTCTTTTTGAATTATTATTTGCTTGCTTGGTTTGCCCCCCTTTTTGTTTTTCTGATCTCTTGGTTTCTTTTTATAATAAAGTCTATGCCATATACCATTTTGTATACTATATGGCCATGCACATTCTCACTAGTTATCGAGTTTATTTATGCTTAGCATCTTTACATTCACGATGTCTACTATACCTACATTTTACATTTCTAATTCTTATTTAATATATACTATATACGGATTTTCGCCTTTAAATTTATGTAATATGTAAGAACGTTCTTATATACCCGATATATACCGAACGTTCTTATATACCGGTAGTATATAAGTAAAATGAGCCGCGCTGTTCATTTCCGATATAGAAAATACGATTAAAACAACAGGGGCGTAGTAAATTAAAGTTTATTAGGGCAATATGAATAAAATATTATTAAATTTTTTTCAAATTTATAACAGACCTCCAGAGATTTTGTAAGCATGGAACTTATGAATTCTCGCATAATTTGATGGATCTCTAAATTTTTTTCCTCGAGTTACCGTTGAAAAAGTGCAAAATTTATAATGATCCACTTCACCGACCCGTATATTTTAAACTGTTTCAGATATCGAGACGACGCATAACCTTTGATTGTCCATCTACATAAAAGTGTAAGTGTCGAGGCGTCCGTCTGCGAAAATAAAGGAGATGTGATTTTTTAAAGGAAACGGTGTAAAAAAAATTTCAAATTTGAAATTTCAAATTTCATAAGTACATACATACTTAAAATGAGGCGTAAATTTCATTTTCGATATAAAAATTTTCATTAAAGGAAGCATAATTTTTGATTTATTTTAATTGCAGTTAAGGCAAAAACGATCGAATTAGACCTAAGTTTACCATGTAAAAGGGGTTAAGAAAGAACTGGCCATTTTCAAGTGTGGTAACCTGAAAAATCTTGAATCGTAAACCTTAAAATGGATTCTGGAAATGAGTTATCTCGTGGACCTATAAAAATACAGAACGATAGCTAGCGTCTGTATGCCATTTGACGATTAATACACAATTTTAATTTACTATTTACGTATTACTATGAGTAGTTATAATTCTTGTCTAATATTTTATCGTTTAGTGCTTAAAATATATAGTAATTTCGTAAACACTGATAATGCCATGTGGAGGTCGAGGTTAAGACCAATAATATAGTTTTTATTGTAGGGAAATTAATAATTCCATATGCATCAACGATGTCCTATAATTCACTCCTTATCATGAATAATTAGCTATAATGAGTTTAAAACGATTAATAAATAAATAATGGTAGCTCTCGTCGTGACCCCTTATGTCATTTATATAAGAAAAACCCTAATCTAACATAATATAATGTAGTAATATACATACATGTATCTTGTTTAACATGTTGAACATATATTGTTTACAGTGGCGTATCAAGGACGCCTAGGGCCCTTGTGCAGAAAAATTATTTGGGCCGCTAAGCCACATTAAAAATATTTGTTTAGCGAAAATAAAATTATTAAACAAATGAAATATGGCTTTTATGATAAGAAAAAACAACAGACCTTTTAAAATATATTTCTAAAAATACTGTTAAATTAGTAAAATTTCTGAGTAAAACACGCTTAAAATTTTCGCATATCTGAAATAATTTGATAACAAATTAAATTTAAAAAACCAAAGTCAAGGATAAAAAAACAAACAACAAAACGAATATTCTGAAATATAAAAATAACAAATATCTTAAAAGGGTTTCTTACATGCCATCGCCACGTCAAAATTATTGACCAGGTTTTTAATATTTAACTCTGATGCGGCTTTGTGTTCTATTGCCAATATAGAGGTCAATATCAGAATATAGAGGTCAATATAGGTCACCCAAGCGGTTTTGAGACAAAAAATTCCTAAGACATTTCTTTATTATTTTTAATTTGCTGAACGATCTCACAGCTGTGGCAACGGGAACAGGTAGCGCCAGAAAAAGAAATAATGCAACATAATTTCAGAAAAATCACTGCAGTATTAAATATTTGTTTATTAAAACTGTAAAATCTTTTACTGGATTTTTTTCATAAAGGTAATCTTTTACAACATTGCAACCATATTGATAACTCCTGCCAAAACCTCCTGCCAAGTGTTTTTTTCCTGCCAAAACCTCTAAATATTTATTCTTGGTAATTTATTACACTCTCCAAAAATGTTACTTTCAGACATACTCACAAGCATTTGAGGAACTAAAAAGCCAGTAAGTGAGTGAAGTTGGCAAATCTAGGTGACATCTGGTCAGAAACGATGTCTACTGTGTAATAAAATACATTAACTTTGAATAAGTCATTCATCTGGAAACCTGTTGTCATTTCCCATTTATTCACAAGGGCTATGACCTCTTCATTCAGAGAATCATGTTGAGATCAAAGTGCCTTAATTTATCTCTTGTTTGAGAACGTTTGCTGCATTTTTATATACATTTTATTTTTGAAAGAATGGGGGTGACGCCCCCCCCCTGTAGGCTTTGCCATAACTCCGCCACTGATTGTTTAAGATCTGTTGTTCTATAAATGGTCAGTTATGATTTGGTTTATTTCTTGAAGCGATTTATGGCTTTTATATAGATAACTTGCATTATTAATTATTTATGTGGTTTATATTTGTGTGGAGTCTTTTCGATTTTTTTTCCTCAAGTGCAATTCTTTTTTCCTCTTTTTCGTTTTTTTCTTGCTTTTCAGCGTTTGCCTTATCTTTCTGTTTCTATTTTTTTCCTAGTACTCTTTCCGTGCAACAACAGTAACCACCGAAGGAAGCCTTTTCCTTCTTCTTGTATTTTTTACAAACTTTTTTTTAACTTGCTGTTTGTATGTATGTAAGTATGTATGTTTGTTCGGGTCACTTCCTTGATATGGGTATCAAATGAAAGGGTTTCCTTAGAAGAATACAGAAATAAAATGACGTCACTCTAAATCCAATATGGCGGACTCCCAAAGATGGTGGACTATGTTTTTCGTATGCACCCCCATGATATGGATATCAAATGAACGGGTTGAAGGGGTAACAAATTCTAAATTGCCGAAAACAAGATGGCCGCTATACCAATTTTAAAGCGTTATAACTCGGCAAAAGTTAGGGATAATTTGGTGGTGATCGAATATATGTTGTAGGGACCGACAAGAGTCAATTGCAGATGAAAAAATTTCAAGATGGCGGATCTAAGATGGCGATCAAAAACTTAGTTGCTTCAGTCCGTCTGAAATTTTGTTATCCCGGGGTTTCTAGAGTCCCTGATTACGATTTTAGGGTCGAATTTTTCGGGTCAAATCTTGCAACTGAATTTTAAAAGTAAGCTTTGGTTGTCTTCATATTATGACGTGGTGTAATTTCAAACCCGGAACTGTGTTTTGTTAAGCACAAGTAAGCTTCAAGCTGAAATAAGTATTAGAGTTAAGTAGAGTCAAATCACTATAAAGTATCCTTATTGAAGAACCAGACTATACTAAATTAACAGGCAAACGACCATGTAACAGTGACGCATTAAATGAAATCAACAGACTTGGAAACATTTTCAGTGATAACTAAAAAATAAAAAAATAAATTAATACTAAAAAAACATTTTTAAAAACAAACTTTTATTTAAATGCTCTAAAAAGAAGAAAACTTTAAATAAATTAAATTAAACCCATCCCAACCCACCCCAATTTATTACATTACACAATTTATATAATATAAAAGCGTGCCGCGAGAATAACCTGTGTAAATAAAAAATAATACAATATCTAACTTGATATTGACATAAGTAATTATAAGAAAAAAATAATGTTTTTTATAAAATAGGTAAATCTCGCGACAAGCTTTTATATCATATAAATTATGTAAGGTAAGAAATTGATGGGTTTAGTTTAATTTAAGTTTACTTTCTTCTTTTTAGAACATTTAAATAAAAGCTTGTTTTTAAATAGATATTAATTTATTTTTCACGTGAAGTGTCTTCTGGCTAGAATAATTCAATCACTTAAAAAGGTGATGGAATTATTCTTGTTCCTGGTTTAGCTGCGCCTGGACTTTTTGTGTTTTCTAATACTATGCTATCAACTCTTTCAATCGTATTAATATTTGTGTCTGTCCTTATTGTCACATAATCTCAGTAACATTTTCATTATCCTGCGATTACTTAGCAATTATAACAATCCCTATAACAAGGTTTTCATTACGAAAACTACATTTCTGTGACATCCCCAAAAAACAAATAGGTTTTGTAACAAAGCATCTAGATATGAAAGTTTTACAACTTTTGAGTATATTTAACGAAATCATATTTCTCTAATTATAGATTGAAATTTTATATTAAATGTAAATAGACTTAAATGTAAATAGATTCTTTAATGCCCTGTATATTTCCAGTAATGACGAGTCTTTTAGTTGCAACCTATGTGACAAAATAAATCATAGATAAACCTTTAAATCTCTAAAATTTACGAATCCGTTGTAATAGATGATTTTGGTTGGTAATTTATTTGGGTAATGGTAATATTTAACGTCACTAATGTGTTAGGGTATTAAGGAAACATTTGGGTGGGATTGAAATTTGAATCTTTTTGACCGGAACGGATCATCGATACGTGACGTTGCTGGCAAGACCACATATGTTAGAAGTATATGGCGTGTGGTTTTCACATAAAGGTTAATGTGAAACAGAATATAGGGTCAACTGGGATATTCGTTTTTTAAAGCTTATTTTCGGATATGTATCTATTTAAACGATATATCTGTATCTATTATTTCGGCCCTATCTGTATCAAGAAATATAGTTTATTCAATAAAAATCTGCAAGTTGTGCAATAACTGAACGCAAAAGCGTATGATATATCTTAAATCTAATTATATAAATCTTGTAGTCTTTCTTCCCTTACTTTATAAAAGTAGAAAAAAGAATAAAGGAACAAATAAAATCCCCTGAATGAAATAGGACTTCATCTAGACTCCATAAAAAACTCGTTTTTCATATGATAACGGCTATGAAGGAGGCAAATTTTGAAATTTTTTTAGAAATACCTATATGATTTAAGACAAAATAATACTTCGAAATAATACAAATAATTCGTAACAAAATGACACTATCTTAGATTTTGTTACCTCTAATGTCCACATTAATAATGATATATGTCCACTAGTAAAAGAAGACTATAACTGCGATGCTTAAATAGTGTGATTCATCACCAACATATGGACGGCTCAGGGAGATGAGGTGCGAAGGAAACGAAATTCCATAGGCGTATCATTTTAGAGGAGGCATTTTTGATCATTTTCAGTTCTCCTCCTCTCAAATTCGGACGCTTACGATTGGAATTATTGGCAACTACTCGCATTCGTCGCTTCCATCGCATAAAAACACTAAACACTCGCGTATAACACAATATTATAATTAATTTATATCGCGAATCAACCATACACAAGACAAAATGAAACGCCACTGTCGCGCCAAAACATACATGCATGAAACAGCGCATGTGTCAATATATCCACGGAAATCCGGCGTCTTTACTTTTGACCAATGAAATTTAATTTAATTTCCTAAAACTCACCAATGAGAGCGGTAGACCCGGTTACTAATGAGTTCTGCCCACCATTTCTATAGAGTGTACACAAATCTGCACACTACGAAATTTTGTAATCCATCGCAAATAGGCTGACCGTTCAATTGTGATGGTGGTGTGATATTATGTATGAATCACTCCACACTATTTCGAAACCGGGGCTATAGTAATGCCCACTAGTAGAAGAAGACAATCATCATTCCTCTATTTATTTTGAAATCGCTACCACAAAAAACAAAAGAAAATCGCTAAAATCACGCGTTTTTAGGATATTTTCCTATACAACTTATTCATATTCATATTAGGAAGATTAGGAAATATTCATTTTAGGAAGAAACAACGAATTTGTTAACATTAAAATTCTCTATTCTTTAATTATTCTATAATTCTCTAAAATTAAAACCCGCACCCCACATGTTATATTTTCGTTGCTATAATATAGCAATAAAGCCGAAAATAGTGATGAAAATCGAGGTCATTTTGAAGCCCTCAACTGACTCGTAAGAAATTGTCCAATTCTAATGTTAATATGACCTTAAGTACTTTAAAGTATTACAAAACGAAATCCCAAAACCCTATCAAAATCGGTCTCATAGTTTTGGCATGAGAATTTTAGCGCGAAATACCATAATTTTCTTTTCGTCAATACAGAGGTTAAAGTTTTGAATTTTATTTGGCGCTAATTTTTTTACACATACCTACGTAGACCCCGTAACTAATATATAATCGTTATCGTTATAGTATCGATTTTCTTTTTTTTTTCACCCTTGGAGCGATTAAAAAAATGTTGACCCTTTAAGTACATTGGTAACTAAAAAAGACGCTTTATTTGAAAAAAGAACATTCAAATTAATCACATGTTCTGAGATATCGAGTGTCAAAGACAAATACGACAAGCGTTAGCTGCGAATAGATAAGAAGTATATTTTTCAAATCAAATAGGAGAAAGACGGCTGAAATACTGTCACTTCCACCAACTCATCTTTAACGAATTTGATTGGTTTAATTGTGCTTTTACTTGATGTGATACGACCTCAGCTTTTTGTAAACAGGGGAAATGTAAAATAATAAAATATTGTTAGAAAATAATGATAGCTAGCAAATAAAAGCAGCTTTCATTTAAAGTATATTTTCTATAACCCCGTCAAAATAGCTTAAAAAAATAGGAGTAAGCTTACAATAATTCTCAGAGAGCTGAAAATTGGTATGACTGGTATGGGAACACCATTATAAACGAAATGTGAAAAGTCTTTGTTAATTGTAAATAATAAAATAAATAATAATAAAAATTGTTCTTACGGTTTTTTCCTAAGAATCACCATTTCTGAGATATAGCCCTTCAAAAAGTTGAAAAAGTTGTGTACTCCAAAATATGAACGGGTACGCCGCCTATATACATCACTGGACCCGTAAAACAAGTAAAAATATTGGTCTGTGTATCTTAGGTATACGTATAAATTTTACGATTCTGAGAATATAAACACAAAAGGATCCCCCCTCATTTTATATGCCCGTATTACCTTGAGCAACAGGCGAACTCCAACCGAAAATATTATTTATTTTTTAAAACTTGTGAAGGCTCAGCAGCGATCGTAAATATGTTCATCCAAAAAGTTTATCTGCTTTTTCAAAATGCCAAAATCACATAATGTTTTTACACGCAATAATTTCCAGGAGGCATAACAGTTTTTAAATTGTAGTTTTTAAAGAGAGTAACTCTACTCCACAAGCTCTAACCACCAATGGAATCGATTCCTTCTTTCTGTATATGGAGCTATACACAGCTATACAAAATTACCTTCTTAGATAACTTTCGAAACTTATCTTTTGTAAAAAATACTCTTAAACGAGTACAATTAGCTTGTCTCCCCCCAACCGCTGCTTCTGCTATCAACACCTATTTCGGGTATATTATCAAGTTCAAGTGGGGCTGGTGTGGATCAACTGGACCCAGAAGACTGGGGTTGGAAGTTAATTGACAATACATTGGAACCAATCCAGACTTTACTCCCACTTGCACCGCAAAAACTCCTCAATACAATTTTTGCAATTACCAAAAGGGAAAAAGGGTGTAGTGGTAACTGCGGCCGCAAAACCGCATGTACCAGTTGTCAAGGCCAGTCGTGCTCCAATGTTGAATTCCCATCAGATGAGGATTCTTACGATATCAGCGACGAGACATCTGATACATCGCTGTTAGAACAATTTCCTTGTATCCAGCAGGTAGAAGAAGGAAGGGGAGAAGTTCAATTAGATAATACCAATCAGACGAATAGTTTTCCCCAATCGCTCATAATTCACATCGCTTTCAACATTTCCAATAGTACAATTTGTTATTTAATACAGTATTATTTAGTTAAACAGAACCACAATAGATCATGGATAGGCCTACCGGGGTAACGACGTTAAATATCTCAGAAATTGTGATTCTCAGGGGAAAATTTTTTACAGATAACAGTTTTTATAGATAATTACATGATCTACATGTCTTTTTGTCTTACCCTTTTGTCTGACCTGTTTTTATGATAAAACTTACTGCTTGGCTAAAAAATGGAAAAAACCATATATGCGCACTATCTTAAATAATTTTGATGTTGGATCGATGGTGACTTCTCACATTTCATTTATAATGGTGTCCCAACATTCGTACCAATGGTGTCCCAACAATTCGTACCAGTTTCAGTTCAGTTTTTCTGAAAATATTCATATATTTTAAGGTATAGTTAAGTAGTTGTAAACGCTATACCAAATCTTGTAATTGCGTCAAACAATAGAACCGAATTCAAGGAAGGTAGATACTGACCTTGGCCTATATTAACTAGTGAATAATTATGTATTAATCTTATGCTGTTTCTGTGTAATTTATAAATTTCTTTGCACAATAAAATATCGCTATATTTCTGGAAAAAGTATAAATTATTAATATCTCATTTTAATTAAAAAAATTACAAAAATACTGCCCCGGGTGAGGATCGAACTCACGACCTTAAGATTATGAGACTTACGCGCTGCCTACTGCGCTACCGAGGCTTGCATACGTGGCTTTCTGTAACGGGATTTAATCGCCTAATTCCATAACAAGTGCCCTTTGTACCCGCTCTGATGAAATATTTCCTCATATTGAAATTGCTGTAATTTTTGTTGCTCTTGCAAATAAACTTCCACCAAATATATTTTTTATTTTTACGACTTCTAACTCGGAAAAATATAACTAATTCCGCCTTCTAACTCCAAATATCCTAGGTACTTGTAAGTCGGAATTTCCAAGTTATTCCAAATTTCCTGTTGTTATTTGCTATTATGAAGAACAATAAAATTATCGACATCTCAACTTTACTTGACCACTTAACACTTAAAAGAACACCATCTACCGTACTGCTGGTTGAAACTGAGATGGAATTTTTGACTGACTTCTAGGTAATCCGGAGAATTATATTTTCGACTTCTAACTCTGAAAGTTCGACGTGTACCTAATTCAGAATTTCCGACTTGTAAGTTGAAATTTCCGAGTTACAAGTCGGAATTATATTTTTCCGACCTGTAACTCGGAAATTTCGACATGTACCTAAGACTTGAATTTCCGAGTTAGAAGTTGGAAAAATAAAAAATACCTATACCTATTCGGTCGGTGGCCTTTCTACACTTCCGTATAATTTTGTTGAATCTCTAATGATATTTCCGCATGCCCATTCAGGAGCAGCATTATTCAACAAGGGTTTAGTGAGGCAAGAGTTTCACACTCACTTAGTTATTCATTGCAAGTTATTCACTTTTATATAAAACAATTACACGTTTTTTTTAAACGAACATGTTTTTAAAACATGTTTTTTAACCAGATCAAAATGACCAACTTGCACCCTGTCTGATACAAAAATAAACAATTTATAGGATACTATAAATTTTTCAAAATAATTTGTCATTTTTCGTAAATCGAAATTCTCTGATATTTCATTCAACACGTCGCGCCGCGCCGGAATGTGTTGCCCCCATGCTGTGAGCTTTGACTACAATAGAATATTTCAAAAACATTCAACCAAGAATTCAGTTCAACAGATGTTTCAGCCATTTTTTCAATCAAATCCATTATTATTCACGTTAGGTATATTATCATGATCGAGATTTGATCATCTGGTGTAGCTTTGATGTATAATTCTAAATTGTGCCAACCATGATACAACATTTATTTTTAAAAAGCTTTTAAAATAATAAACGCCAACGGGATACATTTAATAAATAGATGAATTTCCTAATTTCAGATGATTGATTAATTCCAGAAATTATTTGAAATATTAAAGTAAACTCTCCACATAAAAAGTCTAATGCACTTTGTAAATATTGTTTATGGTCCTAGAGCAAAATATAAAATCAACATCTGAAGGAAAATTAATTAAAGTAATGGTGAAATAAACAAAGTCGATTAAAATTCATAACGACTTTTCTAAACAAAATTTAAATTAACTCCTCATCGAATACTCTGCTAAAGATAAATTTAGTGGGATTATTATCGCGCGTTTTCCACTTAGTGTAAAGTGCATCAATTTCCTGCATAAACAGAGGGAGAGTTCTTCATATCCCGACTTCTTATCCAGCACATCAGCCTATAATGGGAAGCCGGAGAATAAATACACGGCGGCGTAAATGGGAAAACAACTCGGCCCGGTTTTTATTCCAGTCTATAAATTTAGGCTGTGTGATTATTTGTAAATATGACAAAGTGCACTTTGCATCACATAAACTTAATATTTCCGTGGATTAAATATGTGTGTTTACGAAGTAATAAGTGTTTATGGGAATAATACTGTTTTATGGATCTAGCTCAGTCAGTATCATATATTGAGATCCCAAAATATATTTCAAAACGAGTTAGTTCTTTTGCGAAGGCGACTTTGCAAAAATCATTTGCCTAGATTAGGTATTATCCAGCAAATAATATCAACAAATTAATTATTATAATCAACAGTTTTAAATAAAGGGTTATGCACGGCGAGGGCCGTACGTTTTGAACTATTTGTTAGTCCATTTATTTTAGATAATTTAACTCCTATTTAAAAATGTCCATTTGACAGGAAGATTTTTGTCACTTTTACAGCGATAAATAGGTGCATTGTTTTTTATCCCCGATAAAAATGCCTGTTCCTCAAAAGCAGAGTACAGCTAGTTGTCGCAGGTCACTTTAAAATCTGTCCTGTCAGCTATAATAGTCTATGGAATTGGTAAATTTTCCCTTGCATCAGATGCGGTAGTTGCGGTAGATGCGGTAGAAGTGGTAATGACAAATCCAAGTTTTCCACCTCGTAAAATCCTCGGATCATTGTTATATACTTGCGAAACTGTTAACTGCTTTTTTTCAGTTCCTCTCAATTTTTTCCCAAGGACCTGTGTTACGGCAAACGCCACTTAATACACTTTTTAAGTACACTAAATTTTTCAACAAAAGGAGAACAATTTGGCCTCGGTCCTCGGTAGACCAAATAGTTTCTAAGGTACAGCTGTTCTGCTGGCAGAACAGCTGCTGCTGGTTCTGGTTTTTGCAATAGGATTAATCCACTGAAGTTATTTAGTGCATTTATCTAATACTAAAAGAGGACGTATAGGAAGAACATATTCTTTTGCCGCTTAGGGATTATACGTGCCAGGGCGTGACATTTAAGGAACAAAATAGTACCTAGCAATGGCGCAAGGGGCCGATTCACCATAAAAGAACCACCCTTATAATATTATAGTATAGGATAAGTACACCCTTATAGTATTTTTTATTGTCTTTACAATGTGTGTTCTTTTCGCTGTCTAATAAGAATTACTGCTGAGAATTACTGCTGAGAATTAGAAATTCTCGCAGTAGAAACGCTGCTTTCTTTCGTCAGTTCAAAACATTTCTTTGAGATATATCCAATTCTATTGCTACGCAAGAGATTATTTAGATAGATTTTCAGTAAAATATAATAACACGTTGAGTTTTATGTTTTCTCCTGTCTTTATTCCTCATCTCTCCCTTTTCTTGTGCTTCAGAGATACGGTATTCCTAATCTTTGCATATATGTTTCTAAAAGTATTTTTGGAAGGAAGTCGTCTTTATGCACTTAACCTAACAATTTCCCTCCGAGCCAGACTTTTTTCTCTTTCAATGAAGATCCCGTTATGTGATGTTTTTAGTCATATTTCGCAAATAGGTGGGGTGATTATATAACAGTAATTATATATTGTTTGCTTCAGAAAAGGAAGACATTTTATTGGTCTGAAAATATACGGGGTATTCTATTTAAAAAATCTTTTCCACCTGTATATTTGAGAAGATTCTTAATATTCATTTTCAGAATATAAAAAAATCAAAAATCTCGTGTAGACAACTTTTTTTAATGAGTTAAATCAACCGATAAGTGAGGTTTTTTGAATGAGTTAAATCAGCCAAAGATAAGTATGAGGTTTTTTGAATTAGTTAAATCAGCAAAATATAAGTACGCTAAACATAAGGGGGGGTGGGGGTTCTCGCTTTTAATTGATCTTAAGAGACTTACCCTGCAGGTATATTGGATAGGAGAGAATGTTTCAATTTTCAGAATATTGTATGATTTTTTCTTCTTCTACATTAGCATAGTAAGTCAAATCATCCATTAGAATTGAAATAATAGGTAATTCGCAAGTTATTACTCTCTTAAAACCATAACGAGTAAGTAGTTTCCTACGTGAAAATTGAAAAAACAATATAATTATTTGCGCTATGAAATATACTTAGTATTATTTATATTATATAGTGTGCTAGGTAGTGGTTTATAGGATCAATGTACCTATATTTTAAGATTTTTGTGAGTAAAAATTAGGTGAAAAGATATGTTTCTAAGAAGATATGCATTGCAAATTTATTTTGCCTACGTAGGTAGTTACTTAGTATAAATAGACTGTTTAAATCTACGTTAATAGGTTATTTTGGCAGTACATTATTAGTTTGAACACATTATTGTATCGGGGGCGTATTTAAATAAGGATATTATTATATTTATACTCATACGTGCAGCATAAGTAAATACACGAACATATACCTAATGTAATGAAACTGTACGAAAAATGTGGGTAGAGAAACGAATATTTACATACCTATGGAGAAATCTGGATTTAGACATCCCCGATGAAATATGTGTCGTTATGCAAAAGTCAATCGTTTTATTTTATATTGAAGTCAATTTCCAATGACAAATAGTAAAAGCAAAGAAAATGAGAAAAGGGCTAAGAAATGTATTTCCCCAGAGCGATCGTGTTTGGTTAGCGACATTATTTTTTACATCATTTGTTTGCAGTCAAACGACTATAATATTTCAAAATATATTCGACAGTTTTACACCTTTATGTTTTCCACTATACTGAATTTACAGCTTTTGACGCATTACAATATCAGATAGTAGATATAAACAGGGCTTATATATTATCAAGAAACTTTTTCAATGTGATAGCATAAAATATAATATGTTATATATACCTAATATAAATGTACGAATAGGATGTTTATGATTTTCGTGATTTATGGTAATATTGCAAGAAGTGTAAATTTGATTTAATAGGGTTCAGAACATCTAATGATTTGTTAACATCGTGAATAGAAATGGATTTAGACGACTATTTCCCTCGTCTTAATTTCCACCAATCACAAACGCCCAATTTGGAATTACAGATGGTTTCTAGATATAAAAACTGTATGACAGCATCTGTCAGCAGTTTTTTCGAGTTTACCCGCGGCAAAACTTGACAGCTGTTTCCACCAAAAATTACAATACCTTTGATAACAAGTAATTATGGTCTCCTAGGACACCAGAAAACGACGCTTAACAATTTTTCTGATTTTATTGTCAATAAATTTTTTAATATTGTTTTTAAACACTGCTAGTCAGCTTATGTAGTGAAAATGAGTCTCTTTGGAAGTGACTCTATGACTAATATTGATCTGGCGATTGAGAAAAGTGTACCGTACAATACCGTTAAAACCCATACGTCAATAAGGAAACAGTTTACGGAATTCTGCAAGGCAAAGAAATACGAGCTTTTGGAAACTACAAGTTTAGAGCAACTAAACCTAATCCTGAAAGATTGGATGTGGAATATGAAGAAAGAAAACTGAAAATTACAAAGAACCAGTTGTGAAGACAATGTGGAACACCGTTGCAAAAAAATGGAAGAGATGTATTTTATGAAGTGGAAAATAATTTTTGGTCCATTTAAAGATGTTATCTAGTAGGGAAGCTCGTAATGCGAAACGAACGAATTTGCAGATGTGCGCCAATAAAAGAAAATCGAGCTCTGCTTCATTAAAATTGGAAGAATATTACGCAAAGGTTTTATTATGGGACGGAGACACTCCGGCGGGACGCCAACGAAAATTTTACCATATCGCTTCAGTAGAAGTTGTCTGGAGAGGTGGAGACGCAGTCAATTGCAGAGTTCATTATTTTAAAGAGGAAGTGGATAATTCTGGGATTAAAACAGGTAGATAACATAATTACATATTTTTTAAAATAATTGATTTTCAAAAATTACTTCCGTCAGTACTTTAGAAATAAAAAATAAAAGAAAAATATCAAAAGTTTTCGTTTTTGGGAATATTATTATTTATTTATTATTTTATTTATTTATGTATTTAATTGCAGGGCACAACAGACAAAGTCCAATTATAGGGCTGAATATTTATGACAAAAAAATATATACATACATATACAATATAGATACACATATAGATAGGTAGGTATACAACATATAATGATAAAAATAAATATATTATGTAATAGAAATGAGCTATGGATAGATATAGAATAAAAATAAGTAGATACAAAATAGATAGTATAGTAAAAGTATAACGGTGAAATTTAAAGTAAGGGAAGACATTTTTAAAACACCTATTTTGCTTACCTATTTCGTACCTATGTCTTTTTACAGCTTTATGCAAATTGTTTAAATCAGAAAAACCATTTTTTCCAGAGATATTTTTCATTTTAAAAATGTAAACATGGCCAACAAAATAATTTACTAATATTTTCATACCCTGATGAAAATTTTTCCGGATTAAAATGCCTAATACAGTTTTTCGTTTTTGTAGTTAAATTTTTCATAGGCGGTTTTGCCTTTCCTTTAGTAATCAATTGAGGCTTATCTGCGAAGTTTAATGATGAAAATCCCTTTATTATTAAGACACACACCACACATTCAAGTTGGCAGTATTTACATGTCCATATCCACGACCATTGTACGTCTTTTATCTTGAACAAGTTGTTTTTGAGTTCTGAATGCGTTTTTTGGGAGAAATCCCATAAGACAACATATTATGTAAATCAAATGTAAAGGGTTGTATAATAATTATCAGCTGTTATTATTCAATACTTTTCAAATATATTATTGAGCTATATTTTTCTGCCAGCAAGGTCTGTCGACGCCCATGCTTTTTATGGTTCACATTCATAATACACACTATTATGTTTCACGGTCTCGACACGGATCATCAAGTGAGGACAAAACCTCCCTAATCGTATTACAGTGATTTCATCCCCCATCGCTCCATTTTCTTGCCACCCTAACTTGTAACCGATGGCAACTCTATCAAATATAAATGAACAATTCATTTGTAATGAGAATTATCCTGCGACATGAAAGGAATAATTTTATATACGTTATTAGCACGGTTTACAATGTTGGTTTCAGTTTGTGGTTCTGATTCTGATTACTTTTTTCCAACAGTGAAAAATATCGAATTTATGAAGAATATAAAAAAATATATTTGTCAAATGTGTCATTATTTGTCAAATGTGCAACTAGCATATTTGTGAATAAAGAAAATGAGTTTCTCCCATTCCTAAAAATGTGATATTTTATGTTAAAAGCCTATATTGTAAGCCGTAAATAATCTTTGATGACAGAAGAATATTATGTATACCTAAACACAAACCTTTCGACGCACAGTGGTCTGAAAATCCGAAAAGCTGACCATAATACAAAGTTTGTCGATTTCACAGAAAATTGGTATACAGAAGTTTTTGAGGTCGCTGAATAAAAATACGAAAAAACTCCCAAAAAATGTACAAGAAATAAATAGTCAATATTCATTGGATTCAAAAAATAAAAGCTGTCATATAGGGATGTTTCAGGATGCTGAAAAAAATCCGAAATCGATTTAAAAATATAAAATGGCGGCTATGAACGCCTAAAATATGTGGAAAAATCGTTAATATTCATTGGATTCAAAGGAACGTATCATATACGAAGTTTTGAGGTCGCTGATTAAAAATCCAAAATCAAATTAATAAAACAAAATGGCGGCTATGAATCCAGCAAAAAAAATATTCCAAAAATAATCAATTTTTATTTTAGTAACATACAATAATAGTACATAGTATTTAGTACATATTTCACCAATTCGAAAATTTCTCTCTTTGACAAGATACTCACCCCCTATTATGTGCATAGATCAATGTTATTGTTAATTTGCAAATTTACCTAATTATAAAATGAATGACGAATTATGTATCTCAATTTTACTTACTATCAAGAGGAGAATCAATTTTAAAAAAATTCAAAAACATTATTTGAACACTTTCTACAGGCTAGGCGTTTGAATATTTGATATTTTTCTCAAGGCTAGAAACTGTAGAAGCGACAACGCGCTCGAAGCTCAAAGCTCATAAACGGAATGAATTCCTGAGTCAGGTAAAGTCTCCCGAAAATAGATATTAGGTGTAAAGCGCGATGGTGCAGCTCGACCCCCTCTTATCGAGGGCACATCTATAGCCAAGAATATTGGCGCGCCCTCATTAACGGTCATTCCAGATACTAGGGGTACCACTACAACTACATCTCTAGAAAATACTTGATTTTTTGATTTTTGGTCAGCTTTTCGAGGTTTTAGCCCACTGTCGACGTCACATTCAACCGGGCACCACATAATGGGAAAATTCTATATTCTATATTCTAAGTCCTAGAAGTAAAACATGTAGAGTATATATTTCATTTAAGTCAAAACTCAAAAACGTTGTTGGCTCAATTGTTAGCTAGCAATGGTGTGCACATAATTTGGATCAGCATGTACCTGGGACAGAAAATAATAACTATTCCAAAGTAATCGAATTTTATAAAATGAGGTTGAGCGCAACTAATGATCTAAACAAAATTTATTGAAAGTATTGATACATTATTATATAAGGTATTGATATGAATGCAGGCAAATAACACTTATTTACTTGTGGGTGGGGATTTTTGTATAAGCATATAAACTAATAAAAGTCCACTACAAGTTTAGTAGTTTATCGCCTTTAAATTGTGTTGGTTATATAATTTTTCTGTAATTTAATTAGTTTGAAAGCTACCTACACCAGATTTTGAGAGGTTTTAAGCGCACGATATTCTCAAAACAAGCCCCTATGTTTGCGATTAACCGACTATTTCCGTATACTAAGTACCTACCAGTTTTTCAACTCATGAAATTTAAACCTATGGCTAACCCATTACAAAGTACATACAACTTCAACAAATACATTTCACTGCATAGGCATAGGTATTAGGTATATACTTTCAAATGTTGATTCCTTGATTCAATGTTATATGTCTTAATCTTTGTTAATGATGACTTATGTTTATGTGAATGAGAACTAAGTTTTCTTCATAACAATACCCCTCAATTTAAAAAAGTTCGTAGATATGTGTAGCAGCACTAGCAGCGGATATATTTTTTTGATTCTGATGAAGAATTCGAGAGAAATAAACTAAGCGCAAGGCCTGAACAGACAGCTTTTATATTTAACTAGTAGAATTAAACGGCAGTTATCCACTTAGTCCCTTTATTTGTGATCCGTCCCCTATTGTTGTGTTAAGGAGGGGTGTGAAAGATAAAATCGATTAACTTCATAACTATCATACAATTCCAGGGGTTTACCACGACATGCTGTATCATTACTCCTTCGGGATGAAGTTGCTGTGATAACAAGGGGAATAAATCAAGGAGGGTGGACAAAGATTAGCCATTATGCAATTACTTAACGTAGAATTTCATCGTCATTTACGATCTTGAAGCGGAGTGTCAGAAATTATTTCATAAATCAGATTGTGGTATATATGGCGTATATATATATATATATATATATATATATATATATATATATATATATATATATATATATATATATATATATATATATATATATATATATATATATATTTAATTTATTAATGTTTTTATATATATATCATTAAATATTATTTGTATTTCAAAATTAATTTAAAAAAATTAAAATAATTTTTACTTGCTTTTAGTTGTTTTATAGAAATTTTGTTTATTTGTTGAATTATTGAGCACCTAAATGTTTTGATATGATATACATATATCTATTAAAGAATTAGCTTTTATCTCTCCCTGGCCAAACTCATTACCTTATTCCATATCTAGCATGAACTTCTCTTATCTCTGGAGTCGATTCTGGTGTTTCAATACTCAGTACACACATTAAAACAAGACGTAAAGATATACAAATTTCATATAATATTAAGAAACGCAGAAGTAGGTAGGCAGTTTTATGGAATAATATTAACAGCACAGTGGTTTACATATCAAGAAATAAGAATATTCCTGAAAGATTATGAGAAACAGTAATTTTATAATGATAAATAAGAACATAAAATTAACATATCAACCTTGGAAATATCTTTATACAAAAAGACATTATTATTAGAAATATTTAAAACCAAGAAATATTTAATTTAAAACAGCGTGTTTCAACATGTTCATGGTAAGTACTTATAATCATATGTTCAATGTTTGTTATACTTTAAATTTTACAAATTTGTTTTATTTGTAATAAGCTAGCTTTATTAAAGTAGAATGAAGGTACCATTCTACTTTAATAAAGCTAGCTTTATTAAAGTAGAATAGTTAGTAGCTAGTTTACGTAGTTGTTAGTTGTTATTTTGTAACATTTTCCCATCCTTTGAAGATGATTTCATGGGTGCTGGACCAAGGTCTACGGAATAAATACGGATTTGCTCCTTAGAGATCCTCTATAAGGAACAAATCTGCAACTGCTCGATCAAAATTTGCTTCTGGGATTTCCATAACCATAACCAGAATTCTTAAATTCTTGTGAGTAATAAAATTTAAATTAATCCAAGTAAACTTAATTTTTAATAAAATGTTCGCAACTAAATGTTCTTTTTTGTTCCTAATCAATAACATTGTTTTTCAACAAGGGCCTTTGTTCTCTACCTGTGTACTTGATATATTGTAAAGTTCTTCGTATGTAGGTACCAGGTAGTTTGGCACTTGAACGTTTATTTCACTATTATTGTTATTATTTAATCACGCCACTATTATTATGACATCACTCCTTATTATATTATAAATATAAATGTTCTCTACATATATTCACAATTTAATACTTTTTCCGTCGACCGTGTATTTACGAGGTTAATTAATGTATACAAAATCGTTTATTAATGACCCCTATTAATGCATGATTTTCTATTAATCAACGATTTTAGTGAAACATACGCATAAATTTAAATTTCCAAATCAGAAAAAGATGCCGTGTCATCAATTTGTCACTGTCAGTAATGACACGCTTAATATTTGAAATATAGTTTTGTAGAACACCTTCTGCCACCATACTTTCTGACAATGGTGCAGACTTTTCAGCCATTAAACGACTGGGTGGTTGGAAATCCACTGCTGTTGCAGAAGGATATATTGAAAATTCACTACAAAATAAAGTCATAGCTAAAAAAAATCTTCTGTGAAACTCGTAAAAATTCCTCATACTAGTTCTACCAGCGCCGAAACAATCATCCAAGATAAGACATTAAGACATAAACGTAAATTTGTATTCAGAATATCATAAAACTGATCATTTATCTGTACAAACACAAATCAGATTTGTGATACTTGTGATACTTGTGTGATAATAATTAATGCATAATTGAATTTCTACTTAGTTTTCTTAAAAATTTAAAATAAGATTTTCTCTACTTTATTCAAAGTACAGTCAAAGAAAAATGTTGTAACTAACTCGTATATTAAAACGCGATTAATAATCTCAACGCGCTCAATGTAAAAAAATAAAAATATCTCGATTATTAATCGCTATCATTAATACACTAGTTCGTTAAATAACTATTAATATCTGTTTGTATTCTTTGAATTAGTTATTCTTTATTTATTTTTCAGAATTAATCAGAATGTTTATTTAAAAAAATCATATTTTCACCTCGGGTATAGCGAACTTAAACGAGACAGACCCATGTGTATTTTGTTTTGTATATGTATGCAAAAGTAGAGTGTATTAATCAAAATGAATTGTTTTTTTAATAAAATGCAAATTGCTTATCATGAGATACAGAGTAAGGCTCGAATATGGTATTACGTTTTTTTGGCTGCTTCTCCCCTGAAGTCAAACTCACAGAGGCTTTTATACATTTGACTTCCAGATACTTCCGAATTAGCAAATTGAAACTGCGATGAATAGCCAGTAGAAGAATGTATTATTAGAAAACTAACTATGATTCGACACCAACAAGGGGATACCAGGGATCACTTAACTACACCTAAACCGCTAATTCAGAACCCACTTTGCATTCCATTCACAAAATTCAACCTCAACAAAAGTCGGTATAATTCTACATTATTCTTGGGAGCAATTCCTGTTCAGTTTTTATGCTAATTATTTTCATATTCTAATTTAACAATTAAATGGAAATTATCTGGAACATTCATATTTTGATCATCCGACCATATAATTATAACCTTTCAGCATAATATATTATAATTTTTCTATGAAAATTGTTTTCTTATCATGCTTGTATTTCATAAAAGTATTTTATAACACCTTTGCAACAATTAAATGGATAAATTGCCACTGAGCTTATAATTACATTTCTATTTTTGGTTACACGCTTACTGTATAATAATTTGGGTTAATTAATTATACTTTATCTTTAAGGCAATGTCAAGTTTCCCCTTTCTATTAGGCGAGATCTGCAGATTACATTTATTATCAGATGAAATAATTATATGCTTTAATTCTTTTTTGCGTGTCAAAAGTTCCAAGGTTGTAAGCAAATATTCTTTAAGAGTTTTTTTTCTTTAAGAGACTTTTATTTAGGTCATTTACGTGTACAAATTACGAAGCAAAGTGTTTATCTCTCGGATTACGTTCAGCAGTTAATAATAATGTATATTATTATAATATATTAATATGCTAATTAATTTGATTTAATATTAAAAATAATATTAATATAGTAATATGTTAATATAGTAATATATTGATATAGTAATATATTAATATCTAAATAATTTTCAAATATTGAAACGTACGTTTTAAAAATTTTTTCCTTAAATTAAATCCTATCAAACTGAGCCTTTTACACGAGCTTTTACGTCACTTGTCTAAAGCATCTACTTTTTGCACGACTTGCATGAATAATTATTTTTTTAGTAACGACCCAAGGTGAATAATTTTTACTTCGTGGTTACAAATAATATACCACCTGACATATGCAATGACATATGCATATTTTTTTTAGATGTTCTTAAAGGCAGAAATATAGCTTAGATATAGAAATGCGACCCTACTTTTTTATTAAAATTCTTTTGATATTTGAAAAAACAAAGTAGATGATGAAAAACCTTGTACAAATGTATAATTGTGACACCTGGTATAATATTAAATTTTTGCATATCAAAATAATTAGTCTGTAACAAGAACTTTTATTATTTTAAACATTATAAGTTGCTTCCCCCGTCTTTATAAAATTCTGTAACGGCGATACATCTTCAGTTGATAATCACTTTATTTTAATTACGTTCACAAATTTATCTCACATCAACTGTTGTAAATTCTACCATGTGTCTCTCGTGGCAGGTTGATACTTTCATATGGTGTTTCGGTCACACTAATAAACAAATTCAATTAATTAAACTCTAACAAATAGGCCGACAAACAGAAACATACTTCGATTCTTGTCATTAAGCAAACCAGTGTGGTGACCGTCGATGCTATCTTTAACAATACTCGTAAACTAGACGCAATGGACACGTTAAACATTTTTATTTTGTTAGTATCGAAAAAGTAACAAGGCTACTCACACGACCATATTTCATACGGGCATTAATTTAATAAATAAATTTTTAATGCTGTTTAGAAACAATCAAAATATTTTATTAGTCATATTTTACTTAAGAATGTCAACGCATTGCTATCTATCAACACTTATATTAATTGCTATAACGGCTCGTTTTTTCATGGAATTAAATATATTACAGCATTAAAGGAATACTTAACTACGTGATTAAATATGCCACATCACATGTCGACTTATAAAAATAATTTATCTGGAAAATAAATTTAGGTACACAGTTAATTTAAAAATATCAATAGGTCATTTTTGATATATCCAGAACAGACCTGGGTGTACGGATTTAAATTCTGTATATAAAAAGTAAGAATGAAGTCGTTCTAACTCGAATTATTAAATTAACATAGTCACTAATCGCCAATTCCAAATAACAGTAAAGCAGCGCCCTATTTGTTCTGACGTCCCTCAAGGTACAGCTCTAGGTCCCGCATTAGTCAACTTATATACCAACGATATACCTCATCTTACCGACCACCGTATTGCTGTTGCATTATTTGCAGACGATACAGCGACTATCCATCCAAACAAAGGCAGACATTAAAGACCATAACGCACCTGCAGACGAAGAACATAACAACATACTACATCAACTGGGGACTACACATTAACCCTAATGAAATCTAAGTAACGGTCTTCACAATGAAGATGCGGGTACCCGAAGTAAAAATAAATTAAGAAATGTTAATATTACATCACAACCGTATTTAAAATACTCAAGAGCAATCCTAGACAGGAAGCTGAATTTTCTAAAGCACCTAAAAGCTACCATTGAAGCACGAGGTAGGACTCGTCAGAGTTCCCCTCCCCTCCCCTCCCAAAATTGCAACCCTTCTTTATAAATCCTATGTCGCCCCATCCTAATCTATGCATCTCCAATGGTACCCAATCCGATTCATCACAAACCAAAAATGCAATTTCAGCAGGATAATTCACTAAGAATAGCACTCATATAGTGTCATAATTGCCACACTTAGCCTCATTATCTTATTTCTTATTATGTTATTATTTCAAGGTAAACTATGTCATATATGCAAACAATAACCAATAAAGTGCTGACATAGAGCGGCCAAGGCCGGCTTATTAAACAACTAATGCGAACTAGCTTACGTACACCCGTTTGTACTGACCTGGGTAAACATCATATATACTAGTGTAACTAGGTCAATTGATCATTAATTAATATTAAGCATTAATCGTTGTACGTCTCGCTGTACCTATTACTATTGACCGGGCCAACCGATCACTATGAATTATAAGTACTATCTTGTAATGTACTGGGTTTCAATAAACCATTATCAACGTGTTCCTACTGCGTTTCCGTTCATAGGGAGTTTTACTCACTACCTGGTGATCTCCATAGATTACCACTACACCGAGTATCCCGCAATGAACCCCTACCCTCACCGCACATACCCTAACAGGAACACCCTTTATCAACGATTTTGGAGACCACAAATTTAGGCTTACACAACACCCCAATTCCACTAAACATAGTGAGGGAGGTGTCATCCTTAAATTTTCCCTACCCTCAAAACACCCTTCCCTAAACTAACTGCACACCCCCTGACCCCGCCAGTAATATATACAAATTGAAAAAGAAACGGTACATAATAAAACAAAGGAAATAAAATAAAATCTAAAGTACTAAAAGATGGCAAACTGAACCAAAAAGAAAAAGGAAACAAATACAGAATAAAAATTTGGAAATTGGAAATGGTGACGTGACTGGTATCGGCATCTTGTGCACGGTTGTTATACACGGCACTGTGTTATATATCCAAGTTTGCTATTTCGAAAGACCTGTGCTGTGAAAGAAGTACGTAGCACTCGAAAAACTGCGAAATTTTCGCACTTTTTACAGTTTTGTCACTATATCTTCTAAACTGTGCGTTTAAATTTACTATTATTTGGAGGGCTGTATCTTGGTAACTGTTGTACCTACAGAGCTGGTTCTGGCCTCAAAATGTAGAAAATTTGATCTACTTTAAAAACGTAATAACATGTTTGTGAACAAATGAATAGTTTAGAAGATAGAAGATATAGTGAAAAAAGTGCGAACATTTCGCGGTTTTTCGAGTACTACGAAATTTGCACAGGTCTTTCTAAGCTGCAAACTTGAATATATAGTACTAGTAATGGTCCTAACAACTTAAAAAGTCAGATTTAGCCGTTAGTTTGCGATTTTCATGTACTATATGACTGTCCTATTGCTTGTATTTGGGTTTAACATAATTATAGCTTTATTATTGTTATTATTCATTTTAGTAATAAAGCATATAACATATATCTAATACATTTCCGCATGCGAAGAGATAATAAAAAAAATGTGATGTTTTCCATTCTAATAATCAATCAATCAAATTTAGTTAGGCATTTAAAAGTCTTCAGATAAATAATCGCTAATTATTTGAGATCGGCAACTAGCAACTAATGAGCATATCCAATTGTTGACGAACACAATAAACACATTAAATTAAACTACACAATTCATTAGAAAATGAGCCTGCCAGCAGAAATTCCCCCGACTTCAGCAGGACGTCCTTCTCCTTTCCATCAGTATCTGCATACGCGACAGGATGCTGGATGTTACCGTTACCTAGC
Organism: Tetropium fuscum; assembly: GCA_964058915.1. Classification (NCBI taxonomy): domain Eukaryota; kingdom Metazoa; phylum Arthropoda; class Insecta; order Coleoptera; family Cerambycidae; genus Tetropium; species Tetropium fuscum. The sequence continues at coordinate 462,749 of CAXKVY010018450.1, read as the reverse complement.
AACTAGGTCTCTTAGCAACCCCTAGTTTGATAATCGATATCGCCGCGGAGGGACCCAACATGGTCGCGGATTATCATAAACGCGGTCCGCTTTACGGTCCACCCCCACGCGACTATTGGCAGGCTTGCCGCCGCTCTCGCAGATCTAATTAATGTTCCGACAATTAAAGCTCAATACTCGGTAATTCGCCTAGAGGCGGCCTCAGTTAGCTCGTTATGCGCGTAGTAGGGAATAGATTAGGCAGTTGAATAACAATTATTATTAGTGCTCATTATTCGGTAATTCGCATAGCGCTAACACTAACTATTTTTCAAGCAACGCAACTGATGTTAAACATCTAGTAATGAAGCCAAAAATTTTTATATCTTCGTAAGATTAAGTCTAACTTTAGAAAGTCTTGTAAAAATTGCAGGCGTTACCCAGGCGTGTAACTACAGTAACAATTATGTAATTTTCAGGCAATTATGTTACTTTTGGTGGCATTATAAACTTTAAAAGTTTGCCCTACCGTAAATTGGTCAAATTGTAACCTTGTAACTGCAGCTAGAAATTAACTAAATCTGTAAAAAGACAAGTGTTGTATTCTACATAATATTATTTGTGCTTTTTTAGTTCCTACTAATGTGAAATGTATAATTAGTTTTAAATTTTTCCCCATAAGTATAACTGCAGTAACATTATTAAAGTATAGAGATGTAATGCGACTTCCAGTCCAGTCCAGTCAAAATTTAAAAAAAATAAGTTTATCCAAATAAAAAATCCGGTCATGCTATGCATGAAAAATTGATTAAACTCGCATCAAAATAAGAAGGGGAAGACGATTATAAATTATCAGAGATAGGAAGATAGTATTGTTTACCTGATTTCATTAAATGAAGTCAGGTAGGTACTGACTAAATACTCGCCAAATAGCCGTATTGGCAAATAACATAAATACAAGGGGTAAGGAAGCTTCTGACATATGTCATAGCCGTGTATGAGGGCGGAGGCTACAATAGAGTTATGTCGAAATTAATAATTATTATTTCTATATAGTCTGATCAAATGGTAGTTTTTAGGTAACATCAGACCGGTAGAAGGTTTTTCAACGGAATATTATGTTTTCTTTGGGTTCTGCAAACGAATGTAGTTTGCTGTCTCATATCAGTACCGGCTCAGGTCGAAAAACGCAGAAAACTCGAAATTCGAGACCTTTCAGGTAGTCCGCTCATAGGTATGTTGCAAAAGACGCATCGTACGGAAAATATCACTGCATTCAAAGTTGAAGAGCATTCCATTTATTTGCATAGAATGACCCCACGAACATACAAATTAGACAGATTTATCGCCATCAGTCGAAAAATGGCAATGTTTACCAACCTTTGGTGAAAACTGCAATAAACTAACATCGATGAGCAATGACCTCAATGAGCAAGAAGAAGACCCTCCGTTTGCTGCACCATCGTCAGAGGCAGGTGAGACTGGAGAAGATAATTTAATCACAGTCTGCCACTTCGAGTGCTGAATCATCGTCCATTCACCATTGAAAATCTGTATCTTTTGCCTCCTAAAGCTGTCTCATTCTACGCAGGTAGCGAATTGTATTCCAGACACATATTTCTGACGCCTCCTTATATAAGTAATTAAGAATTGAAATTATCATAACACCATATTTTTATTAGCAATAAAAACTTTGTGACCAAAGACAAAAAACATCTTATAATAATAAAAAAAAAAGATACAATACAAACTACTTTTCAACTTTAGTAAAAGGCTAGATAAAAGATAACTTAGATGCATATATATGCATATAAAAATTAATATTATATTTTGACAGCTTTCTTTCTAGACTTTTCTTCCGCAAAATCATTCATAACTTACATTTTATATTAAGTCGCATGCCAAATACAAAATGGAAGAGCCACTAAGACGTAATTGCTTCATGATCGATCTAAAATTTGTATTAATCCCTAACAGTTTTGAAACCGAACTTTCAGATGACATATTAGCATCTGGAATTACCAAATAAATGCACAATGCGATGTCAACGTTTGGAAATGTTTCCTTTAATCCGCTTTCTCTCACATACTTGCAAATCTTCAGTGAATATTTAATTATGTTCCCTAAACGCTTTTAAATGAACTCATAAATAAATGAAGTATGTATATCTTTTTCGATAATATTTATATAAACTTTTCCGCCTTTTTAATTATTGTTTCAGTTTTCAAGTTCCATAAATTTTTGACGGCATAAAATCTCTTATGGATTCGTCCGAAAGCGTTCAAGTGTCGCGTCGTTTCAGATACTAGTAGTAAGTGTATCGATTGTGGCAAGGATGCTCCGATATGTATTTCATATATCTGGCTGCAACGTGTTCTGCACCACCAACATCAACACTGTCATCAAACTGTACCTTTCTTCGTTTCTTTCTTCCTTCTTTATATTCATTCTTTAATGATTTTCTAATATAATGTTCGCTCCTTCATAAATTGCAAAATTATTTCTTATCGAATTTAAATATTTTGTAAGTGATTCTAACTCTTAAGCACCAATTTCACTTAGTATTTATTTTAAAGTATTTTTTTATTTGATGCTAATTCGTGTTATACTTTTTATTAGAATTAATTAAGTATTTGTTGCCGCCCCCTAAAAGGCTACCTAGGAAACATGCCTAATGGATAAATCGGCCCGTGTCTGATAATATATGATACATTATTATTTACACAAAATAATTACATTTCCTCTTCGGTTTCTTCTGTACCAAGATCGTGTTAATAACCACTAGCAAATTAAGGTTAATGACCATACGTTTGCGTTGACAAATAGAATACATCCATCATATGCAGTCATTACTCACAATCTACACTTATGGAAAATACATCTGCTTGATTTATTATAATTAATATGACTAACAAATACTATAAATCATTTATAAATTAGTTGTAAGACGCGACGAATGTTTGTGATAAAATAAATAATCGAACGCCTTTTTGCGATGTTTAAAAATTATGAGCGGGATAAGAAGGCCTGAAAAATCTAACATATGCCCATTAGACGGCTAATTAATGTCAAAACCGCGGCTCGGATGATTTCTTTGTTGTAAAACAAACGAGTTACGTTGACAAAACAAAAGACGTACGAACGAAACTGGATCTGGGATGGTTTTGATTGATACAAAACAGACGACAGTGTAAAAAAGAGAACGTCTCTCCATGAAACAAACGAATGCCGCAGGAATGTTAAAGTTGATTTTGTTTTTACCCGCTTGATTTTATTTTATTTTTTATGTTATTTGCACTATTGTATTCAGGCGGTTTTTAGGAATTATAAACGCAGGGTATTTAGAATTCCACTGTTATGTCGCATATTTACGAAATACCTTTTTGGTTGATTTTCCCTGAGAATGATAACATAATTCGAGGCATGTCTCGTACTTGAAATACCTAACCAATTTGAAAACGTTAGAAAGCACTTTAATTTTTGCAAATTATTCATCAACTTCCTAATTCTAGGTATTTAAACAATAATTCGATCTAATTAAATACTGGTCATCATTACTCTCATCGCTCATTGTGTTAAATTAATACATATTATCCAAATAATGTATATGTCACTAAATTTAAGAGTTTAGTTTTCATCACAATGGAGGAGTAGATATAAAATCTGAATAGATGCATGGGAGGAGTAGGAATGTATGAACCCATTCTTATGGACCAAATTATTCTGCCTCAAATACTAGGTATCTCACCCAACCTACGTAGTACTTTCGTGACACGCCGCGCCGGTTGCCTAGGATACTGAAACTTGCCCCTTAATGAATATGTTTATGAAGGCTACATTCTTAAGGGATAAACAAGCGGTGGAATTTTATTTTATTTCTCCCTTGTAATATTTTTTTGAAAACTTTCAGTTGCCATTTACCATGCACATTACATGTTAAATTATGTTTAATTGTATATTGAATAATTATGTATAATGATTTAATATGTTAATATTATAAACGGATATAAGTTTACTTATTTTCAGAGATTTTCTATTTATTCTCTTTTTTTTTTGTAAAATATAAATAATAATTAGGTATATTTTATATAAAAAAATAAAAAGTTTAAAAAAAATTTGCCTTAATTTACGCGGGTTGGCTGAGGGAAATAAATTAAGTTTAAATATTAGATATCTTTCCGCGAATTTTCGTTAATTACTCTAGCTGCCTGAGCGGGAGGAAATAAATTAATATTAATTATGTTAAAGATGTTTCGCAATAAATTTATTCTGTCTGAATTCTAAAATATCAAAGATACTCAGATAAAACTAATGTTAATATATAAAAAGCGATTTTACGTTAATTCGTAAATTGCCTGGGCGCCACCAACATTACCAAATATTTAAACTTCATTTAATGCCCCTGCTCAGCCAACCCGCGGAAGTTAACGCAAATTTAATTTTATTAACAATAGAAAAGACCTATATATATTTTACCCGTTTTTTTTATATTTTAGAAAATCGACCTCTGTGAAAATAGATAAACATTAAATTCGTTTTTAATATTAACATATTAAATCAACAATATAGATTTTCCAAAGTATTGTACATTATACCAGATGCCTGGTATATCAGATGTATAAACAATGCCTCTCCTCGCTCCCATATATGCTCAATTATGTTGCAGTCCGGTGGCAACCACGATACAATGAAATATATATTCTGGGCATGGGTGGCAGTCCAGCAACCGGTGAGTACGCGTCATGTACATATATTACAGTGGATATTAAGCACATACATGGATTTATTTATAATAAGCATACGTAGATTTTAGATATAAAAAATGCCCGTTTCCCGCGTTTGTTATTTAGAGGAGAATTATTATGAATAAAAATATGTTTCATCGAATAGAACCACTTAGGTTATCGAATTACGAACACATGTTGTCAGCAAAACTCCTGAAAAATGTGTTGAACTTACTGTATGGAAGTGTAGATATTGAACAGTGACATATACTTATAATACTTGTCGAAGGCATTGAGAGTTTAAGGAGCCTTTTTTGCTTTTTTTATTTTATTCGGTAGTGACCTTATCTATCCCAGAAATTCGCATTTTTCTGTCATTCCTTTGATCCGTCAAAAATTCTTGTTCGAACAAAGGCACTTTGTAGAGTTTTTCACACTAACAAGATTCGAAACTACTGCATTTGCAAGAAGAAATATCAAATAGTTTTATGGATTCCATTTTGAAATGTTCCATATTATCTAGAATAAATGGCGACAAATGTCTGTTTTCCTAGTTTTAACTTTATCACGTGACTACAATATGATGCATGGGCGTACTTATTTAGGTATACTCTTACTAGTTAATACTACATATCTAGGTATATCAGTACCGAGACGCGGCTAAACATTCCAGACAATATTTAATTTTTTTGGTCACAAGTAGAATAGCAAACAAATAGAAGAACATGTAAATCTTACAAAACTTTGTATGAAACAAAATTGCTTCCGTGTCAATGACAAGTTCTATGAACAATATCCGTAATGGGTAACTGTTTATCCCCTTTCATTGCTGGTGTCTTCATGAATCAATTTGAAAATGAAGCAAAAGAAGAATTCGACTATTTTCCTAGGATTTGGCTGAGATATGTGGATGACATTTTTGCCGTGTTTGACACTAATATTGCTGATGTAAAAAACTTCATTTCCAAATTAAACAGTCGTTTCACTTCTGTAAAATTTACATATGAACTAGAAAATAATGGAAAACTTCCATTTTTAGATGTATTAGTTATTAAAAATAGTGACAAAAGGTTAGAATTTGATGGCGAGTTTTAATTTTCTTGTCCATCGTTTACTCAGTTTCCCTCTCAGTAATGAGAGGTTTGACAAAGAAAAAGTATTAATTAAGGATATAGTATTATAGGATATAGTAATGGTTATCCTAGAGATATAGTTGGAAAACTAATTAGGAAGCGTAAACTTAAGGACACACTTCGTAATTCTACGACCTTTCAAAATGATATAGAGACCAAAATATGTATCCATCCCGTACGAACCCCCGGTTTACTGGTGGTTTGAGTAAGGTCTTCAGAAACGTGGGTATAACAGCAATTCATTCATCGAGTAATAAATTACAACAACTTCTAGACAATCCAAAGGATAAAATTGTTCCAACTGAAAGGTCATTGATTTACAAAATTAGTTGTAATGATTGTGTACGAAAATATGTTGGACAAACGAGACAATCAATTAATACCAGGTTTAAAGAGCATATGGCTCATCTAAAATATGGAAGTGGAGTGTTGCACAACATGCTTTTGACAACGATCATAGAATAGATATTAGTAATTTAAGATTAGTTAGAAATGTGACCAATAATAGACAGTTGAATGCATTTGGGAGCATGGAAATTATGAAATGTAAAAATAGTATGAATAGCGACAAGGAATCTATACCGTATAGCCAGCTTTACGCGTTGCTTAGCAACTGATCATTGAAGTGTGATTAGTCACGCTTAAATTTCATGGTGATATCATTAATGACGTCACCATGAAAAAGTATAAATAGGGTAGATTTTTTAGTTTAAGATTCGTTTTAATCGTCTCCGGATGATGCCAACTTGGTTGGGGAAATGCGCGTCGAGCGAAGTAAAAGTGTTTTGGTGTTGTGGAAACTACTTCGAGTGTTTACAAGTCAACCAAAAAGAATATTTTTTTTATAACAGTTCAAAAATATTATTTTTGAATTTCTTAGTACCAGGGGCGCGGCTAAATATTAAAATATTGTCAGCAAACTTGTTTTCTGTCATTAGAAAGCTAATATCTATTAGTGTTTTGCTATAACAGATCTACAATGTTTTATAAAAAAAAAATTACCCCCTCGGGCGCGGTTAATATATTTATTTTAAATTTGAAAAAAAAAATAGCTATTATATCAACTAAGATTTCCAAAAATAATTTGTTCGGTCCACCCTAATGTTTATCTTGTTGATTAAAATGTTTCTTAAACTTTTATAAAGTTCTTTTATGATTTATATCCAAATTTTGAAAACATACTATTAAATTTACAGAGAATTGAGAATTTTAACTAATATTCTTGGCTGCTTTAGGGTTAAACCTGACTGATGCCGTTTGTGAGAAAAATAAATATCTATCAAACATTTCCTCATATCGTTTAATATATCATTCTGTAGGTATATATCACTCTAATTAATGACTCATTGCCAAGAATATTGTGCCATGAAAAAGTAGCTTTTACCATATTTTAAATATTTTTTATACTTGATGCTCGTTCTGGCAACTACTTATGCACGGAAACATAAAATCCTCACTGCATCTGATATGTAAATTTGCAACTGACAAATACCTTCGTCTTTATTAACTTCTTATGTGCGTACATATATATGTTAAAAGATTCGGAATGTTTAAAGTCGTCGATAAGAATCGGCGAACAAATAATATTCACATAGCAGTCGTTAAAATGTCTTTATTATTCTCGCTGGATAATTGAAAAATATATCTAATAAAACCACAAATTAAGAGAAAAGAACAAAACGAACAGAATTCTCTATCTAGTGACCACTTAATCACTAGAACGTTTAACTTAAATGGTAAGTTTTTTCTCGGAATACTGTGTAATCTGATATCTTCTTGAGTCGAGCTGTTAGGTTAAAATTAATGTTTATGCCCGAGTAGCATCGTCCATCTTGCCACAGAACTATGGTCTTTATCAAGATGTTCACTTGTTTAATGGGCCTTGTTGCATTTCATTTGTTTAACTATCCAACGATCAAGTTAATTTATTAAACCGTAATTACAGCTTTAATGTTTTAATAATCTTTACATTCGTTTTTGTTTTGTTTAAATTTTAAAATTGATGTTTAATTTTTTATTAATATGATTATCTTTTATTAATATGAATATTGTCTTGCGGATGTAAAAATGGAAATTGCAGGGCATATTATGTTCACGGTTTATAATAAACGTAATTATATTTAAGTTTAAATTTAATTTTACAGATCTCTGGATGTAGATTAAGTTTACGGCTACCGTTTCTAGAACGGAGATGTGTTGCTAATTGAAAAATTATTTAAATTCAGTTAAGGCTGCATAATTAGACGAATTCACAGAAGGGCAATAACCAGAACAAATAGATTCTTTGTACAAAATTAGTGCATCCTTTCCTTTTGCATTGGCATTGTTGTGCGTAATTATTTAGATCGCGCATGTAATACCTAATATCTGACCTCATATTCATTAAGGTATCTAGAAATGAAACAATTTATTTGTTCCTTATTTTACATGTAATTTTATGTTTCTTTTTATTAGATCAAAGCTGTTGAAGCAGACACACACGAAGAAACCGAATACACTGCTGACCAATAGAGTAATTCAAAATTCTAGTGTAATTTTGGATGCATAAATCTTCTGAATAATATAGAATATCAAAATACGGTTTTCAGGACGTTTTTGGAAATTTCATTGTTAATAAATGGCCTGAATAATATGTTTCTATCGTGCTCAAAAATGGAATATACGGGGTGTAACGAAACCCCTACAAAAAAAATTAAAATTTCAAAGTAAGCAATGTATTTCTTATTTTCAAATAAGCTTGCATGCCTCTAACTGCCTTAGTAGCTAGAATTGTTATTTTTTTATACAGGGTGGCTGAGAAAACATTTAATAAGCATATGTCAGAAAAAGTCTGTAAATTTAAATAAGCTGTGTGCAAAACGAACGATAATTTTAGGATTCTAAATCTGTGAAGGGCAGTAAAAATTACGGTAATTCATTTTTTGGGGATTTACCACGGTAATTTAACAATATTTTTTACCGAAATAAATTCTCTGGTGATATTTCTTTATGGCAAATTACCGGGTAATTAATTTTTTTGATAAATTACCAGGTAATTCATTTATTTTTTGTAAAAAAATAGGTAATTAAACTTTTTGTTATCAAGTATTATCAAGTTTTTTTTTGTATTTTTTTAAGAAAATTAACATAATAAATGTGTGTTTACTATACAAAATTCAGAAATTAGTGCTGAACATATTATTGATATTTAAAAATAGGAATGGAACGGGCGTCCGGTTGAGGTACTGAATCCGGCCGGTCCGGCTTCTCTGCCGGACGTCCGGTTTCAGCCGGATTTTTGTCAAATCCGGCCGGATATTTGTTTAATAAAAATAATATATTTATCCAGAATAAATAGATAAAATAAAACACAAGTGGGCCGTTTGTTATTATAATCTGTTTTATTCAGCAAAAATTATTTAAAAAAATACAATAGTAAAAAATCAAATAAGAACAAATGCTCATATCTAGGCAAATAAAAATAAGTTTTAATCATTATTTAAGTTACAAAAGAACACGCGAAATAACCTCAAGTTCAGATGGTGCCGTGGATCATAGAATAATGTATAGAAGGACTCGACACTACCAATCCTACGAGACGTCCGGGGTAAAGCGACAGGGGTCTTTGGGCGCGTTTATTCTTTAAAAATGTTTTTTTGTTTTAAAGACGAAATCGTATTCTTTTATTTTTAGCGTCTCGTTAATATATGGTTTTGTACCAAAATTTGGGATAGTTGTACAGACGTACTTTTCACATTGAAATGTACCAAACCTGGTACAATGGCACCAGCACTGGCAACACTGAATACAACAAATCTAACCAAATATTTGCTGTGCATTCGGGGATCCACAGACACAAGTTTGGTTAATACCTGCTCTTCGCTTGCGCGATGATAGCGCCATAAACATCAATTAGAGGTTTGTTTTTGGCGATTTTTGGTTTACGCGTTTTCACATATTTTTATAATTTGTCATAAAAAATAAATTGTTGTGGCTTTTTGATCAAAGTTTAATTTTTTACTAATATTGAGCTGTCCGATGACGGGGAAAACATAGAAAAATTGTATATTTAAGGTATTTAGGGTTACAAAGTGGCATAAAAACAAAAATAATCCCTACACTTTCAATTTTTTCATGTCACGTACACTTTCACGCAGCCCCTACACTTTCATGTCATATTCATACGAGCATTTCTTATCAAAATCCGTTCTTCTCGAGCTCCAATTTTTTTTTGCCCTCCATGGTGCAAAAGCTAACATCACCTGTTTCAAACCTCTTTTTTAATTTGTGAACCATATGTTGGCTAACGCCGTATATCCTAGCAACAGCATCTTGCGTAAAACCCTCATTTATTGTCCATTGAGACACTGTACACTTGTTTATATGAAAATTATCCAATATTTTTCAATCGAAACTACCGACATGAACAGTATAAACAGAATATTTAGGTATTCTGCTGCTGCATTACCAAATGTCGAACAAAACATTTTTTGTTTCTAGTGGTGACTTGATTGTTACAATACTTAGCCGACCAGATTATTAGTTACTAAATTACTACCGCAGGTTTTTTAAATGTTTTATATAGGGATTTACCGTTTAATTACAACGAAATTGTAATTATGAATTATCGTAATTATCATATTGATCGGATGAGTAATACTCAATAATAATAAAAAAGTTTCGAGATACTTGTATAAGGCGTCCCTTCTCAGATTTATAATCCTAAAATTATCGTTCATTTTAATTACACAGGGTGCACACAGTTTATTTAAATTTACAGAATGCTTATTAAATATTGTCCCGGGCACCCTGTATAAGAAATGACAATTATAGCTACTGATATAGTTAGACGCATGCAAGCTTACTTGAAAATCAGAAAAACATTCATTACTTTGTTTTTAAACAGTAAGAGATCCATTTTTTTTTAAATTCCAATAAAGCCCTCGTATATTCTAAAATAAGCAAGATATCAAAAAACGACCAAATTTGTTTGTTCGAATTGATCTATAGGCTACTCTGGTATAACAATTTTATCTCGATTTTGGTTTTCCTAAATTCTCGGCAAGAATGAAATTTTAACTTTTTATATGGGTTCAGTTTCACCCCGTATATTCAATCCTACAAACATAGGTCCGTAAACGCTTCGTTACCGATCCACAGGATGTTGAAGTTTAATTAAAAAAACCGTAAAAATTAGATTTCTCTTAAACGAAAATGGCTGTGTTACCACAAATACCGCTATGTGAAAGAAGTTTATATGAATATATAATACCTAAATAGAGATACTAAAACAGAAAATTGCCAAAACCCAAGACACCCTCCACAAAAGATGCAAATGTAGAAGAAACCATCAAAAGAAAATGGTATAATAGCAAAAACCAGCCGAAATTCAAGAAAAGGTGGGACCTGCTCTGAAGAAACAAACCAAAATCGACTTATTTAATAAAATAAGAACTAATCATATATAATACCAAACAACGACAATGATGAATGAAAATGAGAAATGTAAATAAAAAAATGATAGGAATGTAATAATTTTTTATAATACTTTAAACATATATTGAAGACTCCCAAATGTTAAAAATTTCGTATTTACACATGTATCTGTATCAGGTCAATATATATTTGAGGATTGATATACCTTATATAGTCCAAGCATGTTATTCGTGCAAAGAGAATGCGAATTGTTTACATGAGTTTATTAAGTTTATCTTTTGAGTATATTATGCAGTATATTCATATGGCAGACTTGGCTTGTTTGGAACATCTTCAGATAGATAAGCATGACTGCAAGACTTGTTAGCGTAATTTACCTAATAACGTCTAAAGGGTAATAAGATGATGCATGTAGGCAATAATCACAACATGGTTGGACGCTGGCTCGATGCAGATCAAAAGGAGATCTCATTTAAGTACGTGAGCGTTATAAACAAAACACGTGCTTTCGTAGTTGGCAGTCGTCATTATTATACAGACAGAAACACAGGTTTTCTCACGAAACTACATGGCCCTGCGGAATAAGAGGATCCACTCAAAAGATACTTGATTATTCCACCGCAGCAGACAGCGAACGGCTTTTAGTGGACTTTTGAATCATTCAACATTACTTTGTTTGCAGCATTTTATGGATGTTTCTTAAAGCTTAGAATTATATACGTTTTCATTTTAATTAGGCCGTGGCCTCTGAACTAAATCATGTTTCCTCTTATGTTCAATCAGGTCCTTCTTCAAACCATGAAAAATAACCATCCGCTTATCCTATTTTATGTTTGAAAAACTGTAGTAGAAAAAACTAGTGCAAAAAATTGTTAGTTGCCAAAGTACCTAATTTTCTGGACAGTATTATTTATTAGGAATTGCTACAATAATTATCAATGATTAATTCAGTTTCACATTGCACGATAGAACTGATACATATATATATATATATATATATATATATATATATATATATATATATATATATATATATATATATATATATATATATATATATATATATTTATCTCTTCTCACAAGTAAGAGCGTCCTAACTTTACTTTATCCCTTCCAAAATCACTTAATTTTATTGTCCTACGTTTAAAAGTAATGAGTTTCCAGGCGCAAAACGTCCTATCTACGGTTTACAAGAATAAAACATCCTAAGTAGACAGTTAGGACGGTTTAACCTAGACTTCATGCCAAATACATTTATTCATCTTCAAGAATAAATCGTCCTATGTCAACAGTTAGGACGGTTTAACTTTAAGTTGTCTAAAGACGCATAGGTGGTAATAAAATATAAAGTACCAAAATTCCAAATGAGATATACTTAGATCACCTTATTTAGGATTTATTTCCAATAAATCTTAATATTTATTTACATAATCCACTAGGCGCTCGGAATTTCATTAGCACCGAGCAGGTAATGACTTAATTACTTGCTGAATGGGATAAATAAAAGCCACCTGCTTGGAAGACGAAAGGTAACCAAGTTACGTTAGCTCAGGTGGTAACAAAGTTCTCTGAGAGTTTCTTATTCGTATAAGTACTACCGTTTCTTTTTGTCTCTAGGGTTTGTATTATTTTTGCTTAGGACTTAGGACCGTTTGTTTTGAAGTGTGTGTAATTGAGCGGGTGAGTGTTAGCTAAGTAACAGAACATTACAAGTATCTATTTATAATAATTATTAATACCTTAATGTTATTTTCACCTTTGATTGGTCATTTCATAATGTCAAGCCGCAGTAAGAAACTGGTAACTTTAGCTTTGATTGCCGAGCTCCAGGAAAAGATGGAAAGTTTTAAAAACAAAAATAAAACAGATCGACCTAAAAACGATGACGAATCTCAATATTTACCTAGTAATACAGATGATATATGATACAGATCTTGATCTTAGCAGCGATAGCGAATTTAGCGATGAGGCAAACGAAGATTTGCATAAAAAAAGACAAAACATTCTATGACAGATGCAATAAATCTATTTTATCAGACATATTTGTTAAGGTTGAAGACGACTCTACAAAAGAATTGAAAAAAATCTACACTAAAAAAGGAAATCCCAGAAAACGAGGATTATTTGAGGTACCGATTGCCGAGAGGGGAACGTTTGCTACTGTTTTAACTAAACACAGACGGCGCGTCATTCCAATAAGTTAAAAAGAGATATATACTGGTGGCATATCCGGCCTTGGGTCAACAATAGAGCGGCTTTGCCGCTTTTAACTATAAACTATGTTTACGGAATTGCTATAATCAAAGTAGACGAAAATAAATATAAAAATGGCTAACAACTTTTTCAACTTTTTGAATCGCTATATCTCAGAAATGATGATTCTTAGTGTAAAAAGTGTAAGAACAATTTTTATAGATAATTGCATGGTCTACAATATCCAACCTATTTTTATCACAAAACTTACCGCTTGGTTTAAAAATGCAAAAAACCAAAACCAAACCAAAAAAATTTGCAAAATTTGATATGAATCTTGAATACATTTTTTTGCACATGTGAGATCGATGGGGACTTTTCACATTTCATTTATAATGGTACCCAACATCCGTACCAATTTTCAGCTCTATTCGAATTATTGTAACCTTGAATGTCTATTTTGCCTGGTCTAATAACAGTAAATATGGTTCCACATAAAATAAATATCAGTTACTGAAAGTAAAAGCTACTTACTGTATTTTGCCTTAAAGTTCAACTGTACGAACATGTGACTAATTGGCGTAAAAAGTACTCACTTTAGAGTTACTTAGACATAAAACTTCAATTTTCAAAGCACTTGATGCTGGTTAACTTACATTAAATCAAGCCTTTTTTAAATTTCGTTCATACCCGAGAAAATATTTAAAGCTATCTAAAAACTAAAAACATTATTATTCAAGCCTAATTAAGTTGCTATCATAAAAATTAAAGAATTATTATAATGTGATATCTTGTTTGATCATGTATGGTAAAATCAATGAAAATATTCTAATTTCAATAAATATTGCTTTTGCTAAATTTGTATGCTAACCAGCGCTTTCGCCATAAGTTAGAACGTTTACTATATTTGTGTTTGATAGCATGACTCGCTAACGCATGTTGGGGTATCTATATATAATCAAATATATTATTATGATTATTAAGTTATTTCTACTTGTAATTTTTGCATCAACATAGTTTAAATTTATTAGGTTCATCCTCATTTTAATTCAAAATGGTTTACTAGCTTAATTGGGCCACCAGGCCGATCGCTCATACACAAAAAGAAAATTACTAATAAATAATGCATAAAGTTTATATACCTACATGGATCCGATTGAAGTTCACTACCTATTTATTGTCTTGGGTTAATTTCAAGTTAAAGGATTTTGTTCCTTTCAGTCAAATGCCGTTCGTATAACTGCATTTTTGTAAAAAGTTATGAGAAACCGTAAATATAATGTAATGTATATTTCTTTAAAGTATACTTGCTATAATTTTTGTCAATTTCTTATATTTGGAAAACATCAAGTTACGTCACGGCCCCACACATTTCTTGATTTGCACCACATTTCTTGATTTGCAGCAATGAATATAGCCGACGCGTAATTAGTATATTATAAGAAATCTTATAATAACTCAAATTGAAGTCTTTGTTTAATATATTCCTTAAGTAAACAATTACATATTATTTACCTGCTACCACCAATCTAAGTGCTCAAAAGCACCCGGTCTGCGATCAATGTAAGATTCCTATAACGCATGGTAAAAATATCGCACAGTTTCACAAGAAATACATGAGAAGTCGTCATGTCATCAAACCAAAGTAGGTTGAGAGGAGCATCTAATGTTGCTGGTTTGTTACTGTAACTTAGCGACTTAAGAAATCCTCACAAAAAAGTCTAGGGGTGATAGGTCGTATGACCGAGGTGGTCAATTGACTGGTCCGTTTCCTGATATATAATCGATTCACGAGCTTTTCAATAATGCATTAATAAGTAATAATTAATGAAGATACTGGTGAAAATTGTTTTTGAAAATAAAAAGATTTGCTGTATAGTGCACAATTTTTGACAAGCACTGTATAATATTTAAAATACCATTTTCTTCAAAATAATATATTTCGCTTTTGTCTCATTGCACTAATTAGTGACAAAAAAAAACTACGTACTGTAAAATATTCTATTAATTTTTTAATAAATTTTGTAACATTGCTAAGTTGATATAAACATAGCAGGGCAACTTAATATTTAAAAAAATTGCATCGACGTTATTCGATCGCTACTAATTAGCGACAAAAAAAGCGTAGTTTGAGGTAAGCCATTAATTTTTTAATAAATTTTCAAGCAGTGTTGACTTGCTAAGTTGATATAAACTTAGCAGGGCAACTTGTTATTTAAAAAAATTGGTAACAACTTACATAATTAGCGGCTAATTTAATTTTAATTAATTAAAAAAACAAGTGATTTTAGACAGTCTATCATTATTATATATTTTTTTTCTAGTTGCCCTTCTAACCTTGCATCAAGTTAGCAAGACACCCCGGGAAAAAAACAACAATAGCGACAAATTCAGTTGACTCGCAACTAATTAGCGACTAAGAAGCGGAAAATTTTCGGCATAGAAATTTTTCGAGTTGCCATTGTTTCCCTGCTAACTTTATATACCTTTTTAGTTAATGTCAATGTCACTGCCAATAAAAAAATTACCTTTGTTTTCAAAATAATATCGATAAACGGTATTTTAATTTTTATATTAAAAAACCAAAGTATTGGAAAAAATCATGCATAAAACTCGAATACGGTTTGTTCATTAGTGCGTTGTAGTCCAATAGAGTCTTTATGAACTTTTTTTGTATACGGCTGATACTGTAATCAAAATCGCACATATTTTCGCATTAAATTCATTAAATTTCATAGGAAAAATATTTTCAAGAGATACAGGGTGTTCCACTTTAGTAGACAGTTTAGTTTAGTAGTTTTAGTAGACAGCTTTTTTCTAATACAATACCCCATATATTTTTTAATTTTTGTTATCTATTTACACCTAAAAATTTTCGCAGATATTTGGGCAGATATTTTCATTACGAACCTGACGATATTTTTCGGCACAATATTCATATTTTCCTTAGATCTTTTTTGCAAAATTATGAAACACGTACGTCAACCTATTTTTTAACACATTGATTGGGCCAACAATTTTTTTTTTCAGGATTTATTTTGGGCCACAGATTTTTTTAAAAATTGATCCCCTCATATTTTTCAATAAAATTTAATACCTTATAGTTTTTTTAGTCCAACGCCAACACTAACTATTAGGGGTTGTCTGTTTACTGTTTTTGAGATAGAGGATGGTTAAATAAATTAAGTTAAGCAAATTGCAGCTTTTATTCATGACAGAAATTATACATAATCGAACAAAAATTATTGTATACAAGAAATTTATAAAAAAACTGTTGTAAGACATTCTCAGATCAGTAATTCTACCCACTAATTTATTCCATTTCTCTCTTAAGTAATCAGTTTATGAAAAATTGTAAATTTAGAAAACAAATATGAATTAAAATGGCATATTTTTAACTGAATAGGAGAAAATTGACGTAGTTATTAATGTTGATTGAATATGGTGATGTAAGGTGACTAGTTAACAAAGAATGGGAAACGGGTGGTAATGTAAGATTTATCTCGACAAGGTAGACCTCAAGTCGATAACAATATTAAATCAACTTTGCTTAATTCAGTTTAAAGACTACCTAAATCGAAACATAAATTATTATCTGATTACGAACCGTTAGTTCGTAATGAAAAAGTCGAAATATCTGCGAAAATATATATTTTAAATATTAACGAAAATTAATAAGACCTTATTAACGAAAACTAATTCAAATTAACTTTTCATTTCAGAAATAAAATAATATACATTTTTCCCCTTTGATTTATTAATGTTGCGGGAAACAGCTAATACTGAATATATTTATAAGAAGCAATTACTCATAGGGCAAGTACCCTTATCTGCATCGAATTATACTTGTAAATCCGGTTTGTTAGTTATGGTCATTCATCAATTATTTCACCAGGTGTTGACTAGTTTCGAGCTAGTTCTCGTCAGTATGTACCTAAATCAGTATTAAACTACAGACGTAATAAATTTACAGGAAACAACTACTCAAGGTGCAAATACCCCTACCAGCATTGAATTATTTTTGCTTTGTGCAGCCACATTGCATTAGTATCTAGTTTACCTAACCATGGCTAGATATCGCCGCTCTAGATGTCTGATTTGTAAGATGATACATTAGGCATATTTCTGATGTCTGATGGGTAGTAGCAAAGCCCGCAAAGAATATATATTTATATAAAAAGTTATAATTTGATATGTATTAGTTATAGTTTTACGTGATAAGAGGTGTACCGAAATTATGCGGACACCTCCCGGTTGATTTTTCCCAATTCCATGACATTTTCTTCTATCAGTGTCTGCTATTAAATTTAACTTATTATGAGATTCCTTTCAGTTGTGTTTCAACTGATCTGAGATCTGATTCAATATGTTTAGAGTATTATACTCTTATAGTAAGTAAATTGTTAATATTTTTCTGCATCATTAATTTAATTTTGAATTACAACCAATTTCATATTTTAATTTCACCAATATTAGTTTCGCTGTTTTTCCATATTACCCAACTTTTTATTATTCTGCTTTCGTATCATCTATGATATAAATAATTTTTAAGGCTTTTTTAAATATTTTTGTAACATGGAACTGGTATATAAAAAAAAATATATTTCAATATATTATTATAAATTATATAATGCTTCAATTCAATATATTTTTATAAATAAAAAAATAAATAATTATATCTCATATTGAATTATAAAGACACTTAAACTGACGTATGTAAATTTTTTATCGTCTTTTATATATTTTATATTGTTACTCCGCACAGGCTTTTATGAGTACTAAATAGCAAGACATTTTCGTATTACGTATTACGAAATCAGAGGAGTAACGAAATATTCCAAGAAATGCATAATTCAACAACTTATTTCAACAATTTACCACTTTAACGGTACCATTCTTTTATGTACCTGCCTTAAGCTGTAGCCCATAAGATATGTTGTCTTAGAATGGATGATACTTTGATGCCCATTGTTATAGCTACCGTAATAGAGGCAGAGATCATTATACTCAAATTTTACGTCGAAACAGCAGTAGTAGATAGACATCAGTCCGAAAAAATCCGGCACACAATTATTATGACACGGCTGAGTTATAGTTGAAATAGGTACAACTATAAATTAGATAGATATCAAGACACCTGCGTAAAACAATTGATGATCGTAGAAACAAAAGGCGAGCGAGACAGGAGGGACAACTCTTAAAACAAGCAAAGATCGCGTAAAAACAAATGTCAGCGGCACCACAGTTGTTTTTTAGCCGTTCTCTATTTAAATAAAAGTGCAAAATGCTGCTAATACCATCTTCGCCCTCAGACTGTGACCACTTTCCCTCTCAGCATGAAGATAAACAATGCAAGCTTTTATAGCAAGGCAACGTTCTAGTTTGAAGCTTGCCCGACTTTACAAATAAATCGCTTTTTATCCGATTTTGTAGTGACAGAAATTTATGTCGTAGCTTTTCCTCGCAGATTGACAGAAATCTGGTGCTGCGAATGTGACAATGGTCATTTATAACTCAAACCCAAAAGACACATTCTCGGCGACAAAATGGCGGTAAAACAAACGAAAAATCTCGTTGTATACGTACAAAATTTAAATAAGACACTCTTGCGCAATCGGCAATTGTATCTTGAAATGCTGCCATTTAAGCGTTGCACAAATTCTTCACCAATTTAAGATAAGTAGCTACCATGAAGGATTGCAAAACAAATAACAAGTGCTTATACCTGAGTTGCTGTCGCATATCTGCAGGTCACTTTTCTGGCCACATGATAATTATTGTAACGTTGTCGATATCTATAGGTACTAAATGTATTTTATATGGTTATAAAATACATTTATATTTTAATACATATCTGATATAATATAATTATAATTACAAATATCTATACTAGGTATTTTATATTTAAGCAAGTTTCAGTTACTGCTTTTTTCATTGTATGCTTTAATAATGTTTTCGGAACATTCCGTGCATTACACCTTGAATAAAAAACCATGGAATCCTGTGGAAATTGTTATTAAACGAACATTTATCGTTAGTTTTTTATCATTCTTTTATCTTAAAATTTTATGAAATTACAGCGTATTTACTGGAATCGTATATTTTTGCCTATTAATTACATTTTGGAAAAGAAAACTTAAATTGAACACACAAAAAAATCAAGAAAACGAATAATCTTAGTATCTTCTATTGCTACTCCTAGCCCTTAGCAACTCCAAGAGCCTCTAATATGCGTGGCATACCGGAAATTAAATTGATTATCCTCTACTGTTGTATATTATCCATTCTTCCGTTGATGTATTAGCCATTTCTTGTAGTCAGTGTAAAGTATCTCGCCTATCGCGAGAAAGTACTTTGCGTCCCAATTAATCACATAGAGGCTCGATGGGTTTCACATTCTGGGATTTGAGCTGGCAACTGTAATGTGGTGTTCAGCAGTTTCTAAGAAATCTCGCACTATATGTGCTATGTCTCTGTAATTTGTACGGAGTGCGGATCAAAACTCTGCTGCACCAAGTCCTCATTGGGCCCCTTGTACTTCCCCCGTGGGGCAAACGTGTCTCCTTGGCCATGAACTAGCAAGCTGGCTGCGTTCTTGGCCAGTTTATCAGCTTCTTTATTGCCGATACAGTGTGAGTGTCCTTTGACCCAACATAGGGAGATCCTCACACCAATTTTGGATTATTCTTAGGGCTGTCTGCGTCCTCTGGTAGAGGACGCCTTCGAATTTTCCATTGAGCAGTATCATTAGGTTCTCTGCTCTGGTAAAATAGTACCGTCGTTTGGGGTGAGATTAGTCCCCAGGGGCGAGATTGATCACAACATCGCCATTTACTGATTTCAAATGTAGCGCCAAAGTCCCTACTCCAATCTGGCCAGCGCTAAGGGTTTCGCTTAGTTGAATGACAGCCGCATAACCTCTGTGCGTTTCAATTCAATGACATTCGTTTTTATGTGCAATAATCGGATTTAAATTAAATAGCACTTTTTCCTCACTTTTGTTACACTAAGAACTTTGATGGGTAAGTCGAAATATAAACTATTATTAAAGGACTTACTACGGGCGTATTTGTTTAATGGAGAGGCACAAGACAAATATTAGCCAAAAGCTTGCAGCGAATATAAAAAATTCGAGCAAGTGTGTCGCGAGAAACTATAGTTGAATATTTTGACAATTTAAAGGAAACTTTGAAAGATGTTCCAGCTTGTAATGATGCTCTTCAACGAGGTACAAAATATCCAGAGCATATATGCAATTTTACAAAAACGGCCATAACTGTGCTGATGTGTGGCTCGGCGTCAGGTGTATTACCGCCTCCGTATATTGTTTATAAGGCTGAAAAAATGTGGCAGCAGTGGACAGAAATGGGACCTAAGGGGGAACCATGTTGCACTGAACGTTGCTGTATTTCCGGAGCGCGTTTCAACAGAACACATCACGGCTGGATGGATGCGCAAACATTTACAAATTGGTTCGAATCGTCCTTTTTGACCCATGCAAAAAGGCTGCCGGGACGTAAAGTGTTACTAGGGGATAATCTCTCGTCCCACTTTACTGACACTGTTTTAAAGCAGTGCGAAGAAAATAATATTTATTTCGTTTGTCTTCCTAAAAATTCTACTCATCTTACCCAGCAGTTAGATGTGGGCTTCTTCCGCCCGTTTAAGATTTCATGGAGAAATATACTGATAAACTGGAAAGCGACAGATAAATAGCACACATCAATAGATAAAAAAGATTTCCCTCAATTACTTGCTGCTACTCTTGTCGAAATGGATAAGAAATCTGAAAATGCGGTTAGGAAAGATCTTATTAGCTCATTTCAAGCAACAGGAATGGTACCAATTGATCCTGAGCGAGTTTTACGCAAAATTCCAATTGATGATAGTGAGGCCGCTAGTGCCATTAACGATACTCTGGTGAATTATTTACAACAGCAACGATCCCAAGCAGCACCAACGCGAAGGAATATAAAACGCCAAAGACTTACAGTCGAGCCCGGTAAAAGCGTTACAGCCAACTACGACAGTTCTAGTGATTCAGATGTTCAAGGACCAATAACCAACGATAATTCAGATGAAGAACCAATTGAAGACATTCATGAGGAAATACAGCAAGAAACGGAATATTTCGAACCAGGTTAAAATTCTCGGAAAATCTAGAAAAAGACAGTGTACCGATACACGGCTATAATACAGGGTGTGCGTTGTGATGGAGGAAAACAAGAAATTGATCTTCTAGGTATGAAGTCGTTAGACAAAACACGAAAAATATTTGCTGTTAACAATGGAGATGAATTTCTAGCTGATATGGGAGACGTAATAGCTGTTTTACCAAATCCAACGGAGAACAATGTAAATGATAAAATTACTTATTCGTTTGACAAAGTGGATATTTTTGAGATGTAAAAATATTTGTATTTTTATTTTAAAATATATTGTCTAGTATAAGGAACTTAAAATTAATATATTACTTACACAAAATATAATGTTTTGTTCGTTTGTTGTTGTATGAAAATTTAATTTCATTTTGTAAGAAAAATACACAAATTAAAATTTTTTATAAAAACTATTGTTTTTTATTACTTATTGAGAATGGTGGTGAGATTTATCAATCTCACCTCACTGATCAATCTCACCCCAAACAAATATAATCCTTATAAAATTTTAACTGAAGGTTTTACAGAAGTTAGGGTCAGTTTGATCAATATATATGGTTCTCCATATTATTTATACGTACTAAATGTGCTGTGATCAATCTCACCCCAAACGTAGTATGAGATTGTTCCGGGACTTTTTTTCCTTCTGCAGCGTTTAGTTAAATTTATTTTTAGTGCTCCTTTATTGGAAATCATCGTGTTGTTTGCATTTAACGAAACAAACAATTTAACATTTTTTTTTCATATACCCATAGAAAATATACGCAATAAAATGTTCTATGATCAATCTCACCCCAAACGACGGTACTAATGCTTTAATTAAACATCTAAAATAACTAAGAGAACTATAAAATACAATTCTTTTTTTAAATAAATTATAAGGATTTATAACAAAATAAAATATAGTCTTTTTAGTGCATGGTTTTTAAAAACCCCTCGTATAAACATTATTCTTATACGTATAAACAATTTCGTTTCGCATACTTTGCATACTGTATGTTCTAGATATATAAATTTCTCACAAAAACGACAACTATATCTTGTTTTCTGATCTTTGCAGAAACCGCATCTTCCGCGTTTGTTTTGCATTATTTCTGTACGCTTAACCAATGCATTGCCAGTAATTTTGGCTGCAAGATGTCTAATTTCTCTGGGCAATGTTGAGTGTTGCTTTTGCTTTCATGATGCCCTCCATACTTCATCTCCAATAGCTTCCTGTTCGCTATCAGTATACGCTATCGAGTTCGCTACAGTGCATATCCATACAGTGCACAACAGCCACAGAATCATCTGAATCTGAATGAGTTTCGTCAATTGTAGGGATGTCTTCATATAATTTTCTTAGCCTTGAAAGTTCTCTTTCATAGAGACCATTGGAATTCATGTTTCTATAATATAAACGATTAATTTATTATATAATTGATATTGTTGTCGAGACAATGAATAAAAAAACTTACCAGGAAAGAACACATTGGGCCTGAGATTTTATATTTAAAATCATATACAAGTTCCTTATTGTATGATACTCTACTGCAAGCACTACCTTATAATAATTTTGTATGTCATTTATTGTTTACTACTAAAAATGTATATTCAATGTTTATTTATGCAACTTTGTATTTATAATTGGTATACCTACGTAAAATGCACAACAGAAATCTAACTCCAAATAAAATCTGTAAGTAGTATACTAAAATATAACCTTAAGTAAAATAATGTTTTACTATTTTAACATTTAGAACGTTACAGCCAAATAGCAAATTGTGGTAATAGAAGTCATTCAATAAAGAATCCCCCTTCGGCAATAAATTTTCTTGAAAACAAGCTCGGCTACGTAGCTGAGTATAAGGAAAATAAATGGAAGCTAATAAACGCTCCAAACTAGATTACACTAAACGGATTATCGTGAACCTAATAGTCTAGAACAATTACTTAAATAATAGCAACCCGCTGGAAAATGGCTACCGGATCTTATTTCCTTGGGGTAAAATCACCAGTAAACAACTAACCCTAATCTAATCAGACTGTGATTGCGCCGGATTCCAATCGACTAGGAGCAAGTCACAGTCTCATGAACCGCTTAGAGGAGTTTAACAAAGGGGTTGGTAACGATGTGTTTAACGAAGACTTAGACTGTGAGGGGTGGTTTTTACTCTGTCAATTTACAGCGTTCCGAAATTAACAAGCATCATCTTGAGTGATGGAATTATGGGGTAATTTTGTAGGACAGGGTGTTTCATAAAAAAACGTAATAAAGTTATGGCGTACATTTTTACACTATTATAAAATGATTGGCTGGCTAAGGCTTGACAGCTTTGATACAATTTTATGGCAGAATAATAAAAAAGTAATTTTTTAGATGCTCTTTCATTTATAACTTTTATACTTCTATATTTTATATATTTTTTAAGACTTTAAAGCATAGCGAAATGGTATAATATCAAATAAATCTGGATCAGAGGAATTTCCAATACAAGAGTTGAATCAGCAGAGATGTAAGGGTTGAGACCTATATAGGGTTTAGGTAGACTATAAGATAGATAATAGCGGTAAATGCAAAAGTTGTGGAATTTTTACGAATAATCGTAGAAATTACTTATGAGGAAAAAAATAACTGTAGGACACGTCAACATTTTAAACAATAATTTTTTCTCAGTGTGATTTGCAAATTTTGTAAAGAATGCACTTGTGGTTTTAAAAGCATAAATTTACTTGTATATCGAAATAGTATAAAATGAAAAAGAACAGATAAACTCAGAGGCATAAACATAAGATAATCCGTTTAGGTATATTATTCTAATTGTAACGCCATCTAGAGACATGATAACAATTGTTGTAAAATTTTGCAAAGGAAAAGCGGACCGCTGCGCTGTAAGAAATGAAGAGAAATGCTTCTGGATGCCGGAAAATTTATTATAAAATCTAATTCAAGATCTAGTAAATGCAAGATCGCATAAGGCAACGGCTGGATATCTGCCACGAAACGTCAAGGTGTATACAGGAAGATTTTTATAAATTACGTTATTTTGAATGTTGATGCAACGACGTTTATAATGGCACAAATGTTTATTAGGAAAAATAGGCATTTATGGGATACGAAAAACCCCCTAAACAACTCAGTATGTTAAAATTCATTTGCGTTTTGACAAATGTTTGTAACATTATCAGGTGGTGGGAAACCACCTAGTATGCCAGACATTGATAAGGCTTTCTCGGGGTTGATTCCTGTGAAGTTGACCCTGTGAATTGACCCGGTTTAGGCTGGTGGTAATAATTTCACTGATGTGGAACAGCTCGAGATCATTGTAGCGTTTGGGTTGGAAACCATACTGGAATTTGCTTATATGACATTGTTTGTCTCCGCAAACTCCAGTATGCGGGAATGGATTAAAGTTTCTAAAAGCGTGCTTATAGAAGGGGGAAGGCTTATAGGGCTATAGAAAGTTGGATCTCTATAGGACTTGGGATGATCTTTGATGCTTTCCAGTGGTTGGGGTAGTTGGTGAATCTCATGCAGGAATTGCATATGTTTGTCAGAAACATTACTTTGAGGGAGAATAGACTTTTGAGGACATAGCGGGGTACACTGTGAAGGCCGGGTCGCGTGCCGGGGATGGTGGGTGGATGTTATAAAGGTTTTCTATATATTTTAAGATATTTGTCACGTTTTGGATTTCTATTTGGTACGGTGAAAATTGGGTAGTGTAATGTGATGACTCGGCCCTCTCCGCATTAGTTTCTTTATCATCATGGTATGTGGTGATTAGTGTCGAAATTTGTAGTTTGCTTTTTAAGAAACGGATAGACCGGAAAGTTCTTGGTTTAAGCCTATATCCATCGCCATAACGCTACGTCTCGAGTGCCGTCATTACTACGTGCACTCGTATGGTATAGATCCAGACACCGATGTTGCCCGCTACTGCCACATATATCCAGGATATAGAGGTCGTTGTGGAGAATGATAGTGGAGACAAATTCCATTTTGGTTTGAATTAAAAACTATAATGATGGTACAAATAATAGTGTTATTTATATATTTGTTCAAACGGATTAACTAATTATACCTTATAGGTATGTATTTACCACGGATATATTTAATTAATCTATCCAGACTATACCTATATCGAATATATTACGAACATCGCGTAATAAAATTGCAGATATCTAGAATTTCCTATAGGTAATAATAACTCTCATATAAAGTCAATAAACGAAACCAATTAGGTAGATCTTTACACCATCATTTAATAAAGCTTTCTAACAATAACGGAACGGAAAATACAGGTATCTAAGATCTTTAATTTTATAGTTTATTAATTTATGCTTAAGGGGATTTTTATGCCCTAATAATCAATAGAGATATCTTGGGGCTTTGACAAACACTTGGTACTATAATTTTTATTACATTTTTAAACCGAATTCAATGAATATATTACCTTTTTATGGACAGCTTTATGATATTTTAACTTAATATGTTGTATAGTATGGATACTTTTAGTCAGTGTAATTTCTAGAGAAAACTTGATTTACGTTAATAATTTAACAAATTTATTTTGATGGTTTCATATAAACTATAAATTAGATTTTTATTAGGCTCGCATACATAACTTGATTTTTCTTCCTAAATTGTGTCAAATTTAATTAGTAGGTTTATTTCAGTGGCTGGAGGTGGGCTGACAATGAGTATGGAATGGTAATGGTATGGAAAAAATGTCTAACAGCAAATATACCTATTATCTAAATAGCAAAAATATTGTTTTTTTTTCTTGCCTTTTCACGTTATTTGTTTTATTTATCTGTTAATGTTTTGCAGTTAATGCTATGCAATGATGTTATGCAGAATCCGGTCTCGCTTCGAAACGGTCTCGCTTGGTCTAATTTGAAAAGAGCCTACGAGATCTCTCGTTATTAGAGATGAGAGTAAACGAGATCTCGTATAGTATTTTCTTATTTTACCTATGATTCCTTATTTCGGCTGCTATAGTGGTAAATAGGTTATAAGGGGGAAGTCGATCCCGTGGGTATTCATATTTTGGATTGGTACTTTGCGGCTAGGATATATTATTTATTTTGATCCCTACCAAGCCTCTTCAGCGAGACTACCTGACAAGTATAAGCATACGAGACTTGAGGCATCTGCGGTTCTGAAATATGCAGATATTCTAAAAGTACCTATCACCTTTCGAGCCATTTCATTTATATTTTCATATCTTTTTTTTACGTCACTCTCCCTCCTCAAAGAATATAAATTAAGGAATATAGTAGATACTAGTACGTTTGTCTAGTATCATCTCTGTAGAAGGCCGTATTAGTCGCCTTTGACCGTCAAGGGCCATCCATGACCCTAGACGTTTGTTAGCTCTGTGCATAGACTTGATATTACGAGACCACATGCACTAATTTCAGCTCTGAGCTTATGCGATATTAGAGACATCTTCGTTGTTTGCAGACCTGGAGCAATTACACATAAGTGTAACTAAGGTAAACCTCAGCACCAATTAGCACCAAACCTCAGCACCAAAGTCTTTGGAAGAAGACGATTCCTTGTACTGGAAGAAACCCAATATTGTAGATTCTTTATAGAAATCTTGTTTAAATATTTTTTTTGCAAATTCATATGCATTCATTATCATATGCATTCATTCTGTGAAATTATATTCATTTAAGAAAAAAATATTTTGTTTGAAATAATTGTATCTACCTTGTGTATCTAATTGTGTTGAACAACTAAAACCATCCTAATTTTGGTAATTTTTAAGCAATTCATCTGACGGCCAAAAGCTGGTGGCAACTAAAACAAGACAATTTAAACCAAGCAGTAAATATTCAGGACCCACATAATATTCTCGTGATCTACTGGATCTATTATTTAATGTACAGTGTCTTTATAAAATAAGGTAGGCGACGTCATCACCTGATCTCTTTGCTTGTGAATTATTTCGATGGACACATTTGAAGATATCTAGCATGGCCAACATTTAGATATATAATTAAAGAAGTCTTCCGTCAGCGTCTGAGATGTTATTAACAAGAAATATTCATTCTTGAATGAAGCTACTGGAGTGGTATTTAGGTAAAGTCGTAACATAATTAGTATACTGTGGGTAATCTATAACATACTACATTTCTAAGGTGATATCGTAATTAAAGCATTATAAATGTTTTTTTTTAATAAAAAAGTGTAAAAAAATTGTTTACAAACACTTTTATGAATAATCTGAGAGTACTAGTATTAATACCTACTATTTAAAAATTCACATATTTCGCAATCATTGCAATCATTGGGACATTGGAAATGATAACACCGTATCGTAATCCAAATTCTGCAAAAACCACCTAATGAACGCTTTTGGCGACCACAATAGAAAAAAATGGTACCTAACTAGACACAAGAAACATTACTTCTAGCACCCAGGTAGAGAACAAAGAAGTTAGAAGAAAAACAATTTTATTGATTGGCAAAGTAGAGACGTAGCCGTGAGCATAGTTAAATTTGTTGCTAATTTTTTTATTATAAATAGTAATTAAAATCGGTTTAAATTAAATTCAAAGACTAACGTGTGGTCAGGAATAGGTTAAGGAAAGCCTTGAAGCAAATGTGGTACGAGCAGTTCCAGAACTGTTCCTGAGAAATCCTGTAGTAATTCAGTAGCATCTATCCAGCTTCCAGCACCCATAAAGCTTCCCTAAATGATTGGGAAATGCTACAAAACAAATCTACGTAACCAACGGTCCCTTCTTACTTTAATAAGTCGAGCTTATTAAAATTATAAAAAATTCGTAAAATATATAGTATAATAAACTTTCAATAAAGGAGAATAAGTACTTATCATATATAATTTTATGCAAATTTGAGCTCCCATTTATATATTAATATATTAATATAAACTATTAAATCGATTTTATAGATCATACAATCTCTTACATCGGCCATGTTTGCTTAAAATCGAATAATTTCTGTAAACAATTGTAGAGAAAATACGCAAAAAGCAATGTGTAATAAAGGTATGATTGTTCCTAAAACACATGGTAGCAGTGTGCAGTAAATGTAGCCTATATTAACTGTTCATAAAATACATTGTTATTATATATTAAAGTAAAATACATAGCTCTTTTCAATAAAGTAATTCTCGTTTATTAATCTATGTAATAATATATCTTTGTATGAAAAGGGATTAATGTTTAATTATGTTTTCCTATTTCTCTTTATAAAATACACTGTGCTTTTTGATAATCTGATATCACACTTTCTTCATTTCTCGAATTTATAAGAAATTTGTATATCTTAACGTCTTGTTTGAATGTGTGTACTGAGTGTTGTATCTGCATCGTTCCATATATATATATATATATATATATATATATATATATATATATATATATATATATATATATATATATATATATATATATATATATATATATATAGTGTTATTGTGTTTATATTTATTTTACAATGTTTTATATATTTACTGGCCTACTTATGGTATGGCAAATTGTAAAATAAAGTATGAAACTTCCCCTCAACCACGCTTCTCGTTATATTTTTTTACGTAATGTAGCCAATCATAGAACAGCTAGTATTTATAATTTCTTTGGTTTACCTTTTACAGTCATTATTTATGGTCTAAAGGTTTTACATTTTACATCTGATCTACACACATTATTTATACATCTTTCTCGCAATGTCAATGTTATTTTCATCATAACATAGCACTGTCATGTTTGTATCTGGTTCGGGACTAAACTCTCGAAACTGCTTCTTTTTAGCGATGCTAACACAATTTTCTTTTTAAACTAGACATAGTTTATGTAGATGTTGTATTACATAAATTTTATTGCACTGTGTCTATCGCGATTACATGAGACTTGGAGTTTTGCGCTGATAAATAACTCTGATATAAATATAACTAGACACTGACCAATGAGATTCATGATTGCCGGTTGACATTTGTGGTGTGCTGTTGAAGCATATAGAGATGCGTGCGTTGGCAATGTTACCAGAGTTGGGACTTTTTATTTAGCATATAATTTACATTATTTCATTGTTTGATGTTTTTTATAGTTTTTAACCTTTGATTTGGGCGCTAAATATTCATTTATCTCAATATATATATATATATATATATATATATATATATATATATATATATATATATATATATATATATATATATATATATATATATATATATATATATATATATATATATATATATATACGTTTATTTTGGGAAGTAGGTGGTCTTTCTGGAATGAACATAACATACTCGCTCCCAGTAGGAGACTTATTCTTGTTGCACTGAATATAAATTTCAAGTATTAACTCTTTTCGCTTTTTCAATGAATATCTCATAATCAAAATTACTTGCTCCTATACGAACACTAAGGAATTTCTTTACGCTAGTATCTAACAGAGGCAACGACTATCTCACAAAAAACTGGTATATAAATAAATAATGCAGATCTGCATTGTCTTCATGGCTGTCTTGCTGTTTTTTGTTTTATTCTTGACACCTGTGATGTGATCAGTTTTTAGTAATATATCTCACGAACAGGTGGCGGACAATTATACATTTTTAGATTCAGAAAATAGAGGACATGTTTTTGGCCTGTATATTTATACTATTGAAAAACATCTTGTTTACTGTCCACCCTGTATATTTTAGATGTTTAATATCCGTTTTCAGAATATAAAAATTAATCAAAAATCCTCTTAACTATTTTTTGAATGAGTTACATCGGCGAAAGATAAGTGAGATACGGGGGGTGTCAATTTTAAGGGTGTCACCTTGTATCTACTTTTTTAGTAATCTTAAAAAATAAACTCCATGTAGTGTTAGCTATCACAAGAATTTGATTTTAAGTTAACAAATCTAGACATAATACTCGCATAACTCGTAAGAACTTTTCAATCAACGCTAGTACGTAATTCAAATCAAATACAAACTGAAAGTAAGTGCATTCTTATTATACATACACGATACTACATATATAGTTTCCATATAATTTAATAACCGTTCGCGAAATTTTATTCGTTTCGCAAAATCTGCGGGATAACTTCGCATACCTACTTTTGTGACTTTTAGTCCTTTTCATAAGATTTCAAAAGAAAATCCCGTATAATTAGCATTCTCTCTTAGCATTTATCAGCAGTAAAGGTCGAAAAGCATATTATCATAAATTACTTATGAGTGGGTCATCTCCGTTTTTAGATTTATTGTATGATGTATGTGATATAATTCCCATAAAAACAAAAAATAAACTATCTATATTCTATTACATCCATTCTGCTTGTGTGTTTCCTAGTATAAAAACCTCCCATAATTCTCCGTCAGTAATCAAATGTGTAACTGATTTCTGTGCCATGAATATAAATTAAATTTAATCAGAAAACAACAATTTGTCATGTAAAATTCAAAGAACCCAGGTCCTTATCTATACATGCTCGTATAACAACGCTACAATAGATAATAATAGTACGGCTCGATAAGCGACGACAGTTTTAGATAAGATGCCGATAACAATAATAAGTAATGAAAAGTCAACAGTTATGAGTGACTTATAACCAATTAACATTTAAACACGTTCACTAATTACCAATTTATTTCTGATGGTCCAATTATAAGTGTGGCGATGCGCGTCCGCGATAACCGGTTCATCTTGAAGAGTCTTGGACAACCGCTGCCCACCTAATTAATACGCCAATTGGGACTTTAGTTAATTAGGAGACATGGACTAAACAAGCACATTTACTAACACGCTAATCACTTAGACAAATCTTAACGCTAATTTAATGCCTCCAAAGTGCTTTGATGGTTTTATTTGGTGTTTTGCCTAAAAATCCAGTCCACGATTTTTTTTACGGGAGATACCAGGTGTTAGCTTGGCAATTTAATCGGTACAGTTTTCTTCTTAATTAGTATTTATGTAAATTATAGAAATATAGCAAGCTCTAATTTGCATAAAGTGGACACTTAAACATAAGTATATTTTAATAGTAGAGGTGTTAAATTAAATATACTCAGATCTACAAAGTGTACCTACCAAATAGTTGATGACGAGACGAAAATTATAATGTGGTGTCGGAGTGAAATGTGGAAGCAGAGACTGTATGAAGCAAGTGTTTGACCGAAGCAACATGAAAACTCATTATTGTATCGGTTAATGATGTACATGGTAGTTCCATATAATTTGACAACTATACCTACAGCCTTTATTTTTAAAGATATGAAAAAAGTGTAGAGGGCAATGTTGTAGATTTTTAAGGATATCATCTTTTGTTGAAGAAATACAAATCAAATAAAAAGTGAAAACTAGAGAAAAAAATATTTGCTTTTTTAAATACCATAAATATATACTATGTTAGCATGTTATATTGCCATTTTTAAGATGTTACGCTTTTATTTATTTCTCATGGATCATAGATAGCTACGGAAAAGAAAGACAAATGCTTTTATATCTAAAATAGGTTACTGAGATATAGAAAAATATGATGTTATTTTTCAATATATTAAATGTCATTTCAAATAATGTATTATTGGAGATATAAAAAAAAGTGTAGGTGATAGTTATAGATTTTTATTTGAATTATATCGTTATTTAATTTTTTATATTTTATTATATAAGTTGTTTCCTAATTTTCCTTAAAGGAAAAATGAAGTAGACTTCAATGATAACTGTTATTGGGAGGAACACACGATTTGGTATTTTTATTTTCAATCAGATATTACCAATAAGAGCAGCTGGCTCGGTAGATTATCACCTAATTATACTTTGAACAAACGAATGTTCAGACCATTATACCGCTTACATTATATCCTAATCTTTCTGGCTTATGTTAACGCTAATTAGTGTATACGTATTCAATATATGGTGGAAGGACCAAACTTTCCGAACAAGTGCAGCATTTCCAGTTATTAGAACGAGATACAGGTACAATTTTTCCCTACATACTGTGGGGGCCTTAGATAACTACAATATAGATAACGAAGGGTCACGTGATTGACAGCGAAAAGAAATACTACTTTCAGTAGAAATATACCTTCTTTATTACATCTAGTTTTTCAAAAATTTACCCTAAGTAGGTATCAAGTACCCTAAGTAAGTCAACGGCTGAGCAGTAGCAGTTATTACAGTGACATGCAATAGCGATTTTATAGCAATAGCGGCTATAATAGTAGCAGTTAGATTAGTGACTGAAAATGGCTACAAAGTAGTTATATTTCTGAAGTATGAAATTATATATTAAAACGGATAATATTACCTACAATACTTCCTCACTGGCACACTATATTTTTCACTGCTTCACTTTTGGTCTTCGGCACAACTAAACAAAAAACACCGTGAAGTATCCAAAAAACACGCTAAACTAAAACTGATGAAATCTCAAAATATCATGACACTAAAGACCGCGATCTGATAACAAACAGTGATTAATTTTTATCAAATCTTGACACCCTATGTTAAAATCATTATTCTATTAAAATTGGTTTCAGATAACGAAAAATATTATAGCTATTGTGTATATGAATCTTTTTGGTGTGCTATTAATTTAGTTTTACCCTCGGTGGTATCTATTAACTTAATGGTTTTTATTACTTTTACAACCCTATGTTAATAACATATAAACCTATGTTTAGCAAGGAGAGACAGAATAAGGAAGATTTTTATTAATAAAACGCAGAATAGACCCATAAACGATGTGTCAACTTACCGAACTTATAATATAACCTACAAATATACTCTCAACAATAAAAATAAAACCGTAATAGAAGAAACTGTCGTAACACGACTGCTCAATCAATATGTGAAATAATGTTAAATACGCTAAATAATAAAGTTAAATAAGCGATACGACAAAACTCACATAATTTCGATCAACCTTCCTTCAGGTAAGTGGTTTCATCTGTTAATTTTATATCGTTCTATCTATTCTCAAATTACTACTTGTAGATGTTTAAAGAGAACGAGCTAGGTACGAACAAAACTTTATGAAAAACAAACTAAATAGGCTAAATAAGGTAACATAAGAATTATGAAGCACTATTCGTTGAAGTAGCTGGCGTTGAAGTAGCTGCGTCTCGAGTACTGTAGCTGGTAAACTGGGTCATGATGATGCCCCCAGATTAGAGACCCAATTTTATCCAGTAACTTATTACAATATTTTCCGTAAAGAAAGGTATGACAAATAACAGCTGAAAACTATGGGGACTGGTAGTTTTAATTCTATCAAGAATGCGAATTCCTATTCTATCTGCAAATAATTGTATATTTCTAAGAGCTAATATAATATGATGGCTAATATCTAAATGATGTAATTTAGATAAATATAATAGAGTAGAAGAGGGGTCCCAAATTAATTGATACTTAAGTCTGGATGGACGTTGATGAAAAATACATTTAAAGTACCGTTTGAGAAGTTTCTGTTCTCAATGTTCTGAACTAATGGAAAAAACCAGAGCTAATGCGGAACTTTGTAAGTGAACTCTTGAGTGTTAAAAAAAATGCACCACCGTCGAACTGTTCTTTGAGAAACTCTATAAGCAATTGAAAAGAATAAACGTAGGCATAACAATGTCAACTTGTACAGAAAATCCACCACTTATTAAGGTACAGTTTTAGATACAGCAGCAATCCGCACCAATTTTTGTACACAATTGTCTAAAATAATTGTTTAAATAATAATTATGGCTTAAAGCTTCTATTTGGGATAGAACCCCGAACCGGAAGAGATGTAAAACGAATCGTATATCCAGAAACCCAATCTAGGACAATAAAGGCAGTAGATCAGTAACGGTCTTGCAGGTGGTCAAAAATTTACACAATTGGCCGCATAAGCGTAGTGGAAGCGCACCTAAGTTAACGTTTGTATCGACTTTTGGCTTCAGAGTACCTCCGAGATGGGGGCGCCTGAAGTTTAAAACCGAGCGGAATATACCGGATGGGCCTGCCTTATTGACAATGTTTCCCTGCAGAAGGAAATGGCATGAAATGAGTCGGTCAATAATCGGATGGGATGACCCTGTTCCAGTTCTATTTTGTTATGCTTGGTGGGCTGGGCCGATGCAGCAACGAACTGTGCATCCATTGGAAGAGCCAGTGTTCTAATCACAGCTGCTAGTTGACGAAAATTATCATGTTTTGCCTGGGTTGTCATGCCTGGATGCAACTGCAGCCAGGCAATATTTGATCTCTTGATTCAACTCAGGTGGTTGTAAAGATTTGCAATTTTATTTAATTTATATTTGGGTAAGCATCCCTGTGGAATTGCGAAGATGTGACTCCAATCTATGATGAGATCAGATAGGACAGAAGAAATACCATCCGAAATTTATGGCCGGCTATCATTGGAGTAGATTTATTGCCGATGAGCGAAAGAAGGCTCTGATGTTCTACAGAGTTGCTCTCGGTAGCCTCAGACTCGCGGCCAGTAATCAGGGGTAATCACATCTGAATCTGAATGTGCTGAGATTTCAACTTCTGAAGTAGGGAGAGAGACCTAAGTTATTCTTATAGAGGAGAGTAAAAAAATGTGAATTAGGTACATTTTTAGTATTACTAAGCCCAAAAGGCTGAACAGTAGCGCTTACGCATTAACACTGCAACGCTGTTAATATTATAAAGTTGAAGTGGAGTAAAACAGCCTGTTTAGAAATGCGGATAATTAATTTTTTAAATGCAAGCACACCTAACCGTGACAATTTGCGCTCTCGTTTTTGTTTGTTTTTTGTCAAAAATTTTCGTCCAGCCACCATCAACCGACCGAGCTCAATTATATGTCAACTTTAGCTTTCACCAAAGACAACGTCAAGGCGAAGTTCTTTGCTTGTTGCAGGATTCCTTTTGAAAAATATGTTTGTTGGACCTTACGAAGCATTTAGAAGTCGAGGGAATTTACAAAATATCACAGTATTTGTGTTAACATGAAGATACGAATATAGCGTGAAATGAACTATGTATCCCGTGACCTGTGCCTTAAAATAATGGCAAGGTTTTCTGAGGGTATACATCGTTAAATATTGCGTTGTTAATTCTGTTAATCCAAGACAAGCCATGAAACCTAAAAATATCATAAGTAATATATTATTTTTTATTCACCATGTCACGGCAGGTGTTAGATATTTTCGTTGTTAAATGTGACAAACATCATTTTAAACTGAAATTATACTATTGGCTTATTATGTGAATTTTAATACGCTTTTTTATTACCAAACTGCAGTGGCGCCTCGTGGTAGCAGCAAGAGGTGAGGCCTCAACCCTCGTGCATTTTGGTACTACGACCAATTTTTTTAGTCCATCAAACCATTTTGAACATCAAGGATTTTATGCAATAATAAACTTTTCCGATCTCTTCCCTTTTGGTTAAAAATTGGCGTTAGTTTAGGTAAGCTAGGGGTGCATGGGCAGCTATTTAAAATCTGTCGTTTTCCTTCTTCATTGTGTCTGGAAAAATACGTTTCAAAAAGAAAAAAAAACATTATCTTGAGAGGTATTCCTCTATCAACAATGTCTATGATTATGTTAATTAAACCCTTGACCTTGTCTTACCGTATTACATTGTTAAGTTGTAAAGAAGTTGTTTTTTATTTACTTACCACGTAGCGTAGCAAAGTTCCATAAAATCGATTAATAAATGGCTGCTGTACAGCTATTGGCTCTATGCCCACGTCTTTGATACCTTCAAATGATTAATTGAGTTTTGACTTAATCAATTTAGGGCTGCGGGTATGTAAGTAGACCACGAGCCATTTACGGGGGGTTTTTGATTTGGCATTTTTACCCCCAAGAAAACAACTACAACAACTTATGATTATTCAAAAAAAATTTCACTTTTTCCACGTCCACATCCACGTCGCTACTTGCGCGTGGATGTGGACGCTGGTCCCGAGGATTGTATTGTCCTTGGACGATATTCCAAGATCTTTTTTAATTATCAAATAAATCAATTGGATTAAAACCACGAGCCAAAGGCCCCGGGTTCGATTCCTGCCGCACTTCTTTTTCTTCTATTTTACGTTTGTTGCATTTTTTTTTCATTCACTTATTTTTTTGATTTTTAATATACATTTTGAGACATTTCATATTCCAATGCGGGTTTTGCTTATAATAGTACAATCAATTTTCACAAGGGCAAATGAATATTGTGTTTATGGTCCGAAACGATTTGAAATCTCTATCTCGGGGTTTTTGGGGTAAGAGATCAAGTATTTTTTGTCAAAATGAATATTCAACATGGCGGACTTTTTTGCTATTTATGATCTGAATCGATTCAAAATAGGTGTCTCCGGAATTTTGGGGTCACCGATAACGATTTTTTTTGTCAAAATTAATATTCAAGATGGCAGCAGCTCCAATATGACGGACAGAAATAAATATCCAATAATTGCTCCATGCTTTGTTTTTTATATGAAATACCCGACTCAGCGAAGAGTAATACTATAGAATGTTTAATATAAACTGCTGTTCAAAATTATCGCACCACGTTAATATTTGCTAAAATTTGAGGTCTCATAACTTTTTTACTGTTAGTCCAATTTTGATAATTTTTTTAGAATACTGTAGATAAAACGACTAATTTCAACTTGCATATCCAGTCTTTTGTTAACTGAGGACGGTTTAGGTATTATACAGGGCTAACTAAAAGATTGTTATATAACCCTAATTTTAAAACACTCTGTGGAATAATTTCGTAACCAAATTCTTTAAAAATACCAATTTTTGTTAAGAACCATTCCTTTCCTACATTTTGTTTTTTGGTCCATGTCTTTAGATACATTGGTTCATTTTTAAGAGCAAAATGAATTTGTCACCAACAGTTTACTGTTAATTTACTCTGCTGTTACAAGTGATATGTAAAACGTAGGCGGCGTATGTCCACCAAAAAACAATGATTGGGTGTATGCAATCTCATTTTGACACGTTTTTAAAAACAATATGGTGTTGAGGAATATTCAGCAATTTAAAATAATGAATCGTGCGAGACATTTGACAGCATTGGAATGTGTAAGAGCGCAAACTTTGGTTGAAGAGGGTAGAAGTATGCGATATGTCTCTCGAATTCTGGGTGTTAACCATTCGATAATAAGTCGAATGTTAGAACGTCACAGGGCAACTGGTTCTCACTCCAGGAGACATGGGCAGGGTAGAGAAAGGGTGACGAATGTTAGGGATGACCATTTTCTCCGCCAAAATGCTTTAAGAAATCGGACAGTAACAAGTTCGCAATTGAATAGTGAACTTGAGATGGTTAGAAATGTTCAACTTTCTGCTCTTACCGTAAAGAGAAGACTACGGGAGGCAGATTTGATCAGTAGAAGTCCCATAAAGGCACCAGAACTTACCAGGGCTCAGAAGGTAGCTCGCGTACGATTTGCACGAGCACATGAAAATTGGACTATCGATGACTGGAGGAAAGTCCTATTCTCCGATGAAACAAGAATAAGCCTAAAATCTTGTGATGGACGGCAACGTGTGTATAGAAGACAAGGGGAATTTCTTCAATTTCGTTCTAAACGAACCCTTTGGTCGTGGCTCCAAAATGTTTTGGGTGGGTATTTCTTTCGATGGCCGTACGGAGTTAGTCCCTATTCATGCAAGGGCAATGAATGCGGAATACTACGTAGAGAACATTCTCCAGGAGCATGTAATGCCCTATGCTCCGTTTATTGGTCCTGATTTCATATTCATGCAAGATAATGCAAGACCATATGTAGCAAGAATTTGTGTTGAGTACTTGAATGAAGTCCATATTGATGTTATGAACTGGCCAGCACGAAGCCCGGATTTAAATCCCATCGAACACCTATGGGACATCATTAAGAGAGCAGTGAGACGACGTCTACCAGCCCCACAGAAGCTTCAACAGCTGGAACAGGTTACTCTTCATGAGTGGGATAATATTCCTCAACCCGTCATTCAAAACCTCATTAGAAGTATGCCACGGCGGATTCAGGCTGTAATCCGAGCTAGAGGTGGCAACACAACCTACTAGGGATCAGATCACATAATTTTATTTCTTTGTTTTCTTATTAATTAAAAAATGTTTCTCCTCACCCTGATAGTTCTTTCAATTGATTTCTGTATGGTGCGATAATTTTGAACCAATGCATCTAAAGACATGGACCAAAAAACAAAATGTAGGAAAGGAATGGTTCTTAACAAAAATTGGTATTTTTAAAGAATTTGGTTACGAAATTATTCCACAGAGTGTTTTAAAATTAGGGTTATATAACAACCTTTTAGTTAGCCCTGTATAATACCTAAACCGCCCTCAGTTAACAAAAGACTGGATATGCAAGTTGAAATTAGTCGTTTTATCTACAGTATTCTAAAAAAATTATCAAAATTGGACGAAAAGTAAAAAAGTTATGAGACCTCAAATTTTACCAAATATTAACGTGGTGCGATAATTTCCCTAGTTTTGATTTTTGATAAATGTAATAGGTAAGTGGAAAAAGTTTATTAACAACTGATTATTTAGATTAATAATAGAATCGTAAGTATTAAAATACACAGTGTGAGCCAAATTTTGCAGTGAACGACTCAATTTCGTAATACGACAAGCCGCCACTGGCAAACTGTTTATATTAAATGAAATTGTATAATTAAACATGATCCTAGGAAAGTAAATGTATATATAAGTAAACGTCTACGTATTTGCGCGGAACACAATATATTATATTTTTTATGAGCGCTATAGATTCCCCAATTCGAGTTCGATGTGCAGCTGTTTTTTTTAATTTGCATGCGGATCGTCTGCTATTACCGTCTGCCGATAAAATAATAAAAATATCTGTGATCGCCACACACATATGAATTATAAGCAGACGGATTATAGCTGTTATTGATTTTTGTAAATTTTTCCTTCATCTTCCACAATTATTGGCCACATCCATTCACACACATTGTATAGGTCAATCATTTAAAACATCGTAGATCGTAAAAAATTGCACTGTTCTCTTAACTGCACTGTTAAATCGTAGACAGTCCTTAACATTACGTAGGTATGTTAAGGGCTGTGTGGAATATTACAAAAAGATAAAAGTTCACCACTAAAGTGGTAAAAAGTATGTCTATAGCAACTCTCAGCCTGTAGAATAATGCAATTAGATGGCTACCCACCTAATGCTAGTTTTACAATTTGTAAATATATGCGCTCGTAATTTGTCCATATTTCCCATAAAATTTGGCCGACTGTACAAATTTTAAAGAAATGCTCTACATCTTGTCCATAGAGTTTCTGATATTTGGTACCCATTAATACTTAAAGATCCAAAGTGAATCCGATCTAAACATGCTTAATTCGAAATTGCATTTTTAAAGCTTTTCTTTTGCGCCTTCGGAATGGGAAACTCGCCGAATCACAGCCACTTAGGTAGCTTGTATAACGGAAGGTACGAAAGGAACGTATGGCCTGCTAAATATATACGTATGGCCTGTTTTTCCCCGCGTGTCGTGTTGATTGTAAATGTGCTAGCAACACTTTGAAAAACCATTTTTCAAACTAGACCATTTCAAACCAGCCTGAAATGGTATTCCCGTATACGGTTCCTGGAGGACCACCAGCACACCAACTTTCAGCAAGTTGCTGCCCTTGTACACCTCCATTGGTGGCAATGACCAGCAGCATTTTCAGCAAGCATTGTGCTAGTGCAAGAGAGTGAATAGTTCTGAACCCGCTCAACTCTCCTGAAGTTCCTCGGTACTACTACTTTCCTCGCGCCAGGTACATCCGTTATGTTAGTCTCGTCATAATTGTGGACGTTTTGAGGACTTTTAAAAGAGCGTATTTTACATTTTTAAAATATTCCACTGAGAGGTTTTTTTCACAAAATTGTCAACAAAATCCTCCGCTGGAAATTTGTCTTTAAACACACTCGCTACCCTACCTTGTTTATCCAAGTATTTTTTAACGACGCGACGGTGCGAATGTCTACCTTAGTGAAAGGGAAGCCCCAATTTGCCACATGGCCAAGAGTATCTGCAATTACTTGTTGCTCCTGCTGAGATAGAACACTGGGGCGACCGCATTTTTTGTTATGTCTTCTTGGAAGACATCTATTTACAAGAGTGGCCCGTGGGATTTTGAACAATTTGGCTGCTCATTGTTTGGATATGCCATTTCTGACAGCATCCACCGCTTTTTCAAAGTATTCTTTGGTGTAATTCCGAAAATTCCGGGACCCCGGCGTTTTTGCATATTTTCTTACCATTGTTTTTATTTAGTACCTATATCAAAAGAATTACGCTGCGAAAAAAAATTAATAAAAAAAAAATATAAAGAAAAAAAATATCAATGTAGCTGCGTCCGAGGTGACAAAGTAGCCCCTGTTGACGGTAGGTGTTACTTAATTAAAATGAAATGCATGGCTTACCATTCGTCAGGAGTGCAAAAAATCTGCTGCATAATTAAATATTAACAGGTCCCTTGCAGGAGGATCACGTGTATATAATAAATATTTCTATTAAAGAAATAAATATTCATATTCTCGGAAACGATTTCTCTACAAAGCTATATATGTAGAATATTGATTAATTAGTATAATGTTCCTACTGATAATTAGTACATAATTTAGTGATTATTAACATGAAGAATGGATATTTTTGATTCGGGACACTGAGGGCCGAGCATTATAATTAAATTTCAATAGCAATTTGCATTTTATTTACATCTATTAACAACCATATTTTATTTTCATAGCAGTAGTATTTGTACATATTAAATTTGGATATATATGTTAATTAGTTTATATTCATATAGCTATTTAAATGAAAGCGAAAAAAAACATTTTTTGTTGATCGTCTTTCAATCAACAATATAGTATCCTTAAAAAAATAAATTAGTGTAATTGAAGTTATGTTTACTTATGCTATTATAGGCATTTCCAGAGTGACTTTAAGGCGCTTTAAATTTAAGACAACACAATCTTGTTACGAATAAAAAATCCATGAGATACTGTCGGGTAATAAGGTAATAAGGTAATATTTATGTTTATTGAAGTAAAACAATTTTTCATGTACAATATGAAATTATTAACAGCAACCAAATAAACAGTGAACAAGGGGAACGAAAAATAACAAAATAAAAAACAAAACTTTACTTACTTACACAAGAAAAAAATTAAGTGTTGTATTTCGATCTTATTGCCTTACTAGGCAGGTAATAAGGCCGTCATTAAATAATACTAGGCAGGCAATAAGGCCTAAAATAAAATTTAGTTTGGGGCATATATTCTGTGCAGGTAAATGCTTCTTTGTCCCTACTAGTAAGCCCGACTGTTGATTGAAGGACTTATCAACCGCCCGACGCATTCTCCATGTATCCAAGTGTGACATGATGCGCAAATTCCACATCAGCCACAAAGTCGTCAATGCTAACAGAACACATCCAAATTCCATTATCGGCAGTCCTAATTTTACAGTGAAAACTTTCTACTTTTCGAGCACAACGAAGTTGTTTTAGTAAGGAAATTTAACTATTGCAATGATGATACATTGTAGATAACCGGATTTCAATGGATTTATGCGTTTTGAGGTAATTGAATTAATTTTGACCATTTTTGGATTGCTCTCCTTCCAGTTGTTCGTCCGTTCGTCTGTAAACACGATAACTTTCGAACTGTTCAACCGATTGCGCTAAATTCTTGCACATGTTAAATCATAAAACATAAAACCCCATGTGATTTTTACAAACAAAATCTTCAACTCTTATCAATTTTTCCAACTTAAAAAATTAATATGGCTAAAGTAAATTGATATGAGTAGCATAAAATTAATATATTTGGATTCATGACTGAATCTACCAAGAAATCTGTGAAAAACAATATAGGTTGATATTTAAAAGAAAATTACAATGACATCAAAGCTCTTCCAAACATGGTGGAAAAAATTAACGATAGATTAACGTCAAACGTCAAACGATCAAAATATGCGTCGTTTAAATAAAAAAATTACCTGTCCGAGGGCTTGTGTCACAAACTAACGGGAAAATTTGTATCAAATTAATTCCATACTTTTTTCTCACCCTGTATATAATATACCATTAAATTAAGAAATACCTATAAAACTATTTAAAATATTAAAAAAATCAAAGAAGATTTATATTTACAGATTTATACCATAGTTATAGGTATATCTACACTTCCCGGCACAAAATTCCGTCACCCTAAAATTTTGCCCAATTTTGATGTTTTATAACTTTTTTATTTTTCATCTGATTTTCATAAATTTTTTACCAGTCTGTAGATCAGTTCATTGTGTGTCTTTTTAATTATTGTAATAAGTCATATTTTTCGTCCAGGCAGTATTATACAGGGGTAAATCAAAGTGTTGTTTTTTGTCGTAAACTCAAAACACCCTGTGGAAAAATTGAGGCGAATAATTTTGTTTACAAACTGTTTGCTGCCATCTTAGACGTATTTTAAACATTTTGTTTTTTGATTCATCCCATTATCTCATTTCTTCTGCGAGCAGCAAAATTTTAAATGAAACGCTGTTAATTTTATCATATTTAATTAAAAAACATCGACGTTGGCTATATACGCGGTTATTGTGACAGAATATTTGACAGTACAGTTAATTTAGTGTGTTGTCATCATGGTAACTACAGCAGACGTAGGTAGAATTGTTGCCTTAATAGAGGATGGCCGCAATAAGAGTTATGTCTCCCGTACTCTGGGAATTGCGCGGTCTACAGTTTGTGATGTTTGGAATAGGTATCTACAGACGGGAAACTTTATTAGGCGGCAAGGCTCTGGCAGAAGGAGAATGACCACTCAAGCTGATGATCACTTTGTCATTATGAGTTCTTTAAGAGATCGAAGAGCTACTGATGTGTATCTAAAAAATGACTTGCAAATGGTACGTCGAGTAAGTGTAAGTGAAAGAACGATACGTAGAAGATTGTTAGAAGCAGGATTGCATTCACGAAGGCCAGCAGTATGTCCAAAATTGCTTCCTCGGCATCGACAACACCGACTGAGATTTGCAAGAGCGCATGCTGACTGGACTGTAGAACAGTGGGGAAACGTACTATTCACAGATGAATCCAGGGTTTGTTTAAGGTCGCCGGATGGTCGTGAACGGGTATACAGACGTAGAAATGAAAGATATGCAGACTGCACTATATCTGAGCGACTGCAATATTACGGTAGTTCAGTCATGGTTTGGGCGGGTATTTCTACCGATGCACGTACTGACCTTGTATTTGTTGAAAATGGAGCACTAACCGCCCACCGTTACATTGAGGAAATCCTCCAAGAAATTGTTGTTCCATTTGCTCCTTTCATTGGGAACCAATTTACATTAATGCATGAATGCTAGACCTCACGTTGCACGGGTAGTGAGCGAATATCTGGATGAGGTTGGACTTCCAAGATTGGACTGGCCCGCATGTAGCCCGGATCTCAACCCAATCGAACATCTTTGGGATGTTCTTAAAAGAGCACTCCGTCGCCGTCTGTGCAACCACTAACCTTGCAAGACTTACGGCTGGCGCTGACAGAAGAATATCAGGCTATTCCTCAAGACAGAATAAGTAATCTTATTAATTCGATGCCACGAAGAATTCAAGCTGTCATTGCTGCGAGAGGAGGACATACACGTTATTAAAATTTGTCTTTGTTAATTAATTTTGTGATATACCTAGTGGATGTTTTTGTTAATAAAAATAAGCTTGAAACCAGCGTTTCATTTAAAATTTTGCTGCTCGCAGAAGAAATGAGATAATGGGATGAATCAAAAAACAAAATGTTTACAATACGTCTAAGATGGCAGCAAACAGTTTGTAAACAAAATTATTCGCCTCAATTTTTCCACAGGGTGTTTTGAGTTTACGACAAAAAACAACACTTTGATTTACCCCTGTATAATATTGCCTGGACGAAAAATATGACTTATTACAATAATTAAAAAGACACACAATGAACTGATCTACAGACTGGTAAAAAATTTATGAAAATCAGATGAAAAATAAAAAAAGTTATAAAACATCAAAATTGGGCAAAATTTTAGGGTGACGGAATTTTGTGCCGGGGAGTGTATATCATATACATCAATAATATTTTTTTTATAATTTTTTACAATTAATTATGTAAAATAATAATAAAATTAATTAATTTTTACACTTAATAGTTTGTAATTTTTATTTTATTTTTTATTTTCAAAAAGTTGGTATTTTAATTTCCAAAAGGTGTATTTTTAATAATTTCCAAAAGTATAGAACCATAAGCTCTAGGACTTAGGTCAGTGAAACGTCGTTATCCACAGGTTGTATTGCCTTTTGAAACTATAATTTTCCACTCTGATTGGTTCTATAATTGACAT
The DNA here is from genome assembly GCA_964058915.1 of Tetropium fuscum. Lineage (NCBI taxonomy): Eukaryota > Metazoa > Arthropoda > Insecta > Coleoptera > Cerambycidae > Tetropium > Tetropium fuscum. The sequence continues at coordinate 417,821 of CAXKVY010018450.1, read as the reverse complement.
CTGAATTTACTGACGCAGAATATCCTGGTATGCTTAAATGATTTTTATCAGATTGAATAATAAAATATTTGTCATAAATATTCCTTCACTGGTGCAACCTGTGTCACTTGATTTATATTTTTAAATTACTTTTAGGAAAATATGCTCTTAACATAATCTTTATGAAGTGTTTCATATATACATGGCAGATACACTGATTAGTAATATTTTATGTCACCATACTACAGCTACCATTTTATTAGCAGTATTTTATTGTCACATATATTCAGTTTCTGCAGTGAGATCTTTACAGAAAATATAAGGGATAACGTACACCCACGTTCTATCAATAAACTGGCAGTCGTGATTTGATTCTTGTTTTATTCATTTTATAAAATCTGTATCCAGTTTCCAATCATGACACAATAGATACCGATATAAGTCATATAAATTTTATAAAGCCCCATTTTACAGTCTACCAGGAATAAGTAGAACATAAAAAGAAATTGAAAAAGGTTTTAAAATTGTGCAGATTTATTTAAAGGCGTAAAATTTACTCTGGGGTATCGTTTCCGCTGATAGAAATAGGAAACTGATCTTTTCAGAAAAAAGGAGGATAGTCGATTGAAAATAATTGTCGCTCGTGTTTTGTTTCGCCTTCTGTTGTTTCACAATATACAATGGCTCCCGGGTTGATCGTTTTACTGATGCATTCAATTTATACGGTTCGATTCTATACAAGTATTGTTTTGGGAGGAATAAAATAAGGAACACTCATGATATGCCTTTCACGTTTAAGTCACTGCGGAAGGGCCTAGAAGTTTTTATTTTTAACGTTATAGGGCTGAAGGAACCTTAAGTTGGTAAGGGATTTATGGAGCTAGCCTTAGGGTTGTCTTGTGACAAAATATTGCATGGCTATAATTTCTTTGTTTAGCTTATCGGTGTTGTTTACACCTTTATAGCTCAAAAAAGTTGGAAGATGTTTTAGAGTTGTTTAGTTTAGATGGTATTAAATTTTATAGAAAAATATCGGAATAAATCAATCAATATTTTATTTAGAACTAGAAGCTTCGATAAGATTATGTAAATTTGCATCATATGTACAAACATTGCATATTATTGAATATGTTTCAGTTTCTTTTATTTGTGAGACTATACTACTTATTTATCACTAAATCAAAAATACTATTTATATAAATAATATAAATGACCAATTAACTAAATCGTACATCATAGAGAGCCTCACTAAAGGAGAAAGAACATGTTCAACTCTCAATGATTCGTTTCTGTATGTATCAAAATGTACAAATGAAGTGTTTTCACTTAATTTCTCTGCATAATCTATTGCTACTAGATTACTTCTTCTTTTATTATTAATTATATATTTACTTACTTTATTTTATACTTATTGTCTGAAAATCTTATTATTGTGGGCGCCAGTTCACAGTCTTCGTGAACACTTGTAATGTCACTAATTATAGATATTTTGTTCTCATTTATTTTGTTTTCATTTATTTTGAAAATTGAAATTTTATGGATTTTAATGATTTTTATTTTATAACATACTATACAATTCTTTCCCTACGGGTAAAGTTCAAAATTTGGACAAGTTTTAAGCAAATGAATTTAAAATATGGAAAATGTATTAATATTGTAAACTTTTGGTATACGTATCTTACGCCTTGGTTTTATCTATCAGTGCACCATAACTACGAAGAAGAATATATTATTTTGTAAAGATTTGCTAACATTTATTAAATGGAAATGTTTATCATATTTTGTGAAGAAGAAGTTTATATGATTTTTTTATAAAAATAAGAAGCTATACTACCCTACGACACCTAACTATCTTAGACTAGTAAAAATGTAGGATGTTCAGAATCCTAATAAATACATAAACAAGAAACAGAAATATTGTGCATACATATGCACAAGAAATAAACATATACAGTCAAAAAAGTTTATAAAAGAAAAGGTTTTGTTGTGTATTACCTTGTGTTCATCAAACTGAATCCAACGTAAATAAACCTTTGAACAAACACACCCGCACTACACTGCATCTTCAAACTTTTCCATCTCGCGGTGGTATGCCGCAACTCGAACTCGAAAATGGTGTCTCTCATCTGTTTATGTGGCGTTTATCCGATACTGGACCGCTTCGGAATCACCAAATCAGGATGTCTCAAACCACTGGATATGAAATTCTTACTCTCTGCTACTCAGCTTTTTTGGTACATACAATTTCTGGTTCCTCTTCTTTAGTTAACATAGAATCCTATACGGATATCTTGAAACTCATAAACCTATGACCTCATAGCAATGTACTTTTGTTGAAAAGCTTGCTATAAACAAATGAATTATGCATAAAACTTGATACACACGTTGACAAACACTTTAGGTTAGTTTTTTAAATCTTTCTTTTAAAAATTCACTCTTAATTTTCTACTTTAAACTTAATAATTTTACAAGCCCAACAATTACATGGCGATCTCCTTGAATGAGTTTTACGTTTTTTTCTTTTCCTTCTTATGTGTTACTAAGGAAATGGTTTTATGAAACAAAATACAATTTCCTGGGTTACCAAGCATGGTACCTTTTTGTTCGACCAATCACAAGCCTTTACTAATTTTGGTTTTTGCATGAACGTAGAAAAAATATTTTATGCAACTCGTACAAAAAGTGTTTATGTGTCATAAACATTTACTTTTTGCACTTGTTGCATAAATAACTATTATTAGATAACTTAAACTCTCCATAATGTAAAAAAATAGCAAGCCAGCCTGGCAAGTATTTTAAAAAATTGTTCATTTAGTGTAGTTTTAAAAATCGTATGTTTTTTATATTTTACTTTTGAAATAAATATATTGCCTATTTACTGCAAAAATAAAATTAGTTACTATAAAATAAAATAAAATAAATATATTATTAAATTATATTATTAAATTATATTAGTTATTATTTAATTATATAAGGAAAATTAGTTGAATAATAAAGAATACGAATTCACTTGAAAAACCTTGTCCAAATTATACAAATTAAAATCAAAGAATGTGTTCAAATTGCCGGCCAAGAAGTCGCAGTTTTGCACTTCCTGTGATGTTTGTTTGTCATATGGCTTCATCATTTATTGGATATACATAGACCTTCTCTTTCATGCAACCCTAGTAGAAAAAAATAATGGTTTTAAAGCCTGCGAGAGGGGAGGCCAGCAAGTGGAACCAAGATAGCCGATCCATATCTCTGGATAAGTTTGGTCTAAATAAGTTCATACTACTCGTGCGTAATGAGCTGGACAGCCGTCATTTTGAAACCACACTGCCCTGCGTGTGGCTAATGATACATCTTTCAAAAGATTTTGCAGTTCTTTCTTTACAAGTACTTTCTTTGCAAGAAATTTCAGTAAATGTAAATGGATTTTCATTAAGAAACTGCGACTTTTAGTAATTATTTTTGAATTCACCATTGACCAAATCAGTACTTGTACGTTAGAAAAAAAAATTCATCCATCTCAGCAAAATGTTAGAGGGAAGTTTCAGCGGTTGAAACATTTAACCGTTTCCATAACTTCAGGGATCACTTAAAATTTTATAAGAGGCATACTATTATACCATTAGGTATTATAAATAAATATTTGATTGCGGTTTGATTGCAATTTAAAGAGACATTCCTATGTACTATTGTGTTTTGTAATTCAGTGCATGTTATTTGTAAATGAAATTCAATAGTTGTAGGCGCCATATATTTATTTGATCATCTGAATAGTGTCAACAAATTTTGTCTGTGATATAAAATAAAATTAATTGAATTATTTTCAGTTACCAGTTTAATATCAGTTAATTAACTTATTAGAGGATTCTGCGATACACAAATTAAAAATATTACGCATAGAAAGCTCTTTCTAATAATAGAGACGTTAAAAATCAATAATCGGAATATTTATTTCTTTAATTATCCAGGCCTACACGTAACATTATGGTAATTAAGTAAGAAATATGTGTAATGTAATCTCTTAAAATATAACAGGGTTATAAACATAAGAGAAATAAAAGACACCGTGTCTTGGGACAACACATCATTTAATAACAAGAGTGAAGATAGGCAGTTTTGATAGTCCACGGGTATCATTTTATGTAAAGGAGGAGACATATCATCAATTCTTGTTTCTGGAATTCGGGGAACGAATTTTCTAAATTTTTAAAACAGGTACAAAATCTCTGAACATCTGTTTTGGCCGAGTTAACCTGACAATTTAATGAAATTGTTCTCGGGTTTAATTTGCCCTATCTCCATAATATTTCTTTAATTAGCCACAATCCGACACTTTTGGTCTCGTGAGATTTCACTTAATCACTAACTATAGTTTTAAGGAGCGATTCGTATTCGTTGTAAAGCGTTTATAAGCAATAAAAAAGGCATAAACCTCGCATTCCCGTCTGCATTCTCCAGGTATCTGATTTAAATTAAGTACTATACTTAACATAATAGAATATTACTTATACAATAATACGCCTTAAATGTAATAGGTAGTACCAAGAAAAATATTGTCTGTATGAGTGTGTTGACTGCTGACTGTAACACGCGTCCTCGTCCTTACGTGATAATAATAATACGATGTCGATGACTAGGAGAACTTTCTTCTATCGCCTGAAATGGAATTAATTTACATAATGTCTAAAAATGATGCGTTTTACATATAGTTCCAAAAAATGTTGAAAAAATGTTAAAATATAATAGAATAAAATAGTTTTTTTTGACATTTCTCTTAAAAGCGCTCTAAGAACTGAAAAACAACGCATTCAAGATAAAAAAAACGAACAATGGTCCTGGACAAATTATGGTAATCTACACGCATTTAATTTTCCATTATTAACTGAGGCGATTTACGTATCTCGCCTTCGTCTCGCGACGTTGAAGAACATCACCAGTTTTTTCGTACTATTTCGCAAATTAATATCGTTTGCTGTAAAATTGGGCACTCTTTTTAAGTCTTCTACGCCATCGTGTGATCTGTAGTTTATACCTCTGCCACCATTTAAATAATCTGAGGTTTAACCTAAATCAATACAACTGGCCCTTAAGGAGTGAGTATATAGTAAAAATCATGTCCATCTACTGCCGCATGCCGTATGGTATTACAGGGTCGATTTCAATAATCGCATTATCGTCGATCTCGCATTTTTAGGTATGTTGTTAATATTGTCCACCTCAGTAATTTCCTATTAAGGGGCACCGATTGGGTGCCCGAGGCGTAAGCACTCACAGAAAAAATTCTGAATTTAAATCCTGTTACATAGAAAAATATATCATAGGTACCTGATATTAATGTGCCACAATCATTAACTGCAAAATAATTAAGATAATGTAATGTTTATCATATTAGTGTAATTAAGTGATGCTTAAAAAACATTAGTTAATGTTTTTTGTGGATTGTCACAATGTCTGCATGGTCATTATCCTATCCTTTTTTATTGTGCCAAAATACATTAAGATAATGATATTTTACATTAATGCGAGGATTATTTACATTAAACCAATCACCTAGAGGACATAAGTTAATCATTGCTCGGTGAGAAAATTAATGTCAAGGCTTATAGCACCGCACTGGTATCCTAAATTGAACCTGCAAAATATTATATAACATTAAGCAATACGGTTTTAGTTATTTGTGTAACAAGTGAGGAAAGACAGCGATTACGACGAGTGAGCGCCGCGCGCGAGCCGATGGCAGCGAGTCCTGCTGAAAGAGATCGAGGGCCGCCGAAGCCGGCCTGAGTGTGCTTCCAGCAGGACGAGGTGCCATCGCCTCGCGCAAGACGCTCACGAGTCGCGATCGCCATCCGCACGTAACACACACACTATTTTTGTCCAGATCGCAGAAAATGAAGCTTTCCTATGCATGCCGACAAAAGCGGCAGGCCCTTTTCAAACATGCGTTTGCCTTTCGATTTTTGTAAGCACTAATGCTGAAAATAGACTTTCGCGCACGGGAAACTTCGTGTTGCCATGCGGGAGTTTATTTTCCGCAGTAGTGCTTACAAAAATCGAAAAGCGTACGGTTGTTTGAAATAGGCGACGTTCCGCTTTCTCCGCAGGCACGGCAAAGCGCCATTTTTGTGCGAGTTGGACAAAAAAAAATTACGAGTATACTAGTTTTCTTTTCTAGCCCCATATAATCGTATAATAAATCACACGGTCCTTCTTTTCTCTTGTTGGTACGACAACCAAAGAGAAGCAATAGCTGGCAAACAAAGAGTTTTTATTTTTTTTTTAAATCTTACATTAAAATATGCCACATGATGACATTCATCGAATGGTAATTGTCATGAAACAATTTTTAAAACTCAAATCAAGAAAAAATTATGTACCTACAAAGCTAAAAAAGTATTGATTCGCTTTTGTATTTTTTCTAGGTTACAAAAATAATACAAACAAAAAACCCCGGTTCAATTTAGGATACTGCTTGAGGTTCAATATGGGTAACTGACACAAAATTTAAATTATAAACTCAAATTTAAAAAAAATACGTTGTAAGGAATGTAATTTGTAAAATGTTAAATTATTTTAAAATATACCTTAAAGGAAATGTTTTTTATCACTACCATTAAATGTGCTCTAACCGTACTTGTAAGTTTTAAAATTCCGTACGAACACACATAAATTATTACTATGAAGTGGTTGTTAAACTTGTAAACACAGGAATTATATCGTTTCGGATCAAATAAATCCATCTGCTGTAGGTTTTTCGTTTAATATACAAACTAGAGCAAAAAATTGTGCGGCATTTTAAAAAGAAAACCCGTACCAATTACTACAGAAGCTGCAAATGACATCACTATGCAATACAAAAGGATATTAAGTGTAAAATTGTATACCGCCAGAATATCTTGCGGATAGAACTATAATCTCCAGTCTAATCTCGTAAGCGGCGTAACATATCGGTTGCTATCCCTCTTCAACTCATATAAATCTCATATCCCTTCTCGCTCACTTAGAAGACACCTGCACACAACAAGCCGGCGATTTACTGGCTTCATTGCTCGGTGGCGTATCATCATGAGCAACCAAGGGCTTCAAAAGATGTCTTATTATGCCATATTCATGTATGTGTAAAACTTTTTGTATGCCAAAAAATTGAAAACTCGAGGGGGTTCAATTTGGTAGGCGGTTCAGTATGAGCAACCTTACCTTAGTTATTTTGTAATCACATTGCATACAGCAGTAAAACTTTTTGTATAAAATATTTATACAAAACACAATTTTCGAAAACAAAATCTTTTACGTAGGAATTTCTCACTTTCATTTTAAATCGTTTGACCTTGAAAAATTCAAAATTTTCTGCGCTTCTCTTTATTCTCCAAACATAAAAATCTAGATCTGCCGTGGTGGGGGCAGCATAATCGGTCTTGCACACGGGCGCTCAAACGGAGGCGTTGGCGGCGGGCTTGCCCCTATGCGTCTCCTACCATTATATAGAAATTATATGTATACTTTTCATTATCCAAACAAATTAGTGTTTTGCGAATTGGTGAGTTAGTGAGGACCCACACAAATTTTTCAAGTCGGCTCCCCTGTTCCTATATGTACATAATCGTTATTAATTTATGGATATACCATCTACTTCTTGCGAACGCACTATAATAACGCCACTTTAATATGCTATAAAATCAAAATTAAGTAACCTGTCCGTTTAACCACACTTTAAATATATGTATAACGATGGTTGAAGGCGCTTTTACATTTTATAACCTATAATTTGAACAATGTTCTTGCAACCTAAATATAGAAAATACTCAATTTCAAGTGCGGATATGTAACCAACCTGGTATGTATGCATGTCGTATTAAAGCCTAATACAAATTTAATAGTTTTAATATGATTATTTATATTATCCCTTGATTTATATCATCTGATTTATTGTATTATCTGATTTATGCATGTATTAGTCGCGGGGCTAATGTAATGCCGTGGGCTTTTAAATGATTAAGGTCTGAAACTTTTTTATTAACTTTTTAGATGCCTCCTGAATGAGGTACTACCGGTTAATACCCCCAAAATAATGCAGGGGATTTTTGGGGGAACAGAGGGTACAAACATACGTAGTTTATAGTTTTTAACTAAAAAAACTTTGTTTCAATAATAAAAATGCTCACCTCTGAAAAACTTCCCACCATAATACAAACGCTTCGTTAACTGAAGTTTGGGCCCACAAATTGGAATGGCTGTATCTTATGAGATGTATGTATCTTATGAGATGTATAGGGTGGTAGACAAATAATTGTTACATACCCCTGCCTATCCAACTTCAAGAACTCTATATTTCTTGTACGTGTATTGTGTCCATTCAATATCAGGAGCATAGAACCATCTTTGGATGGTGTCACTTTATGGATGAAATGTCGAAACTAGTCTGTAAATATTGAAGCCTGAATCCATCCGCTGGAGTGACAGGCAAAGATTGTCTCTACGGGTGCACCGTTTGTCATTGTACGCTCATATTTTTCTTGGGAAAAATCATAAATGGCGGAACAAATGTGCCACCAGCACTCATGCAAAGAATCGTAACTATCCACGCTCGGCAGATGTAAGGGTAGCAATTTGTCGTTTTCCTTCCAGGTATAATGCTGAACTCGTCGGGTCGGCAGATAATGTAGTATATAGGACTATTCAGAGTTCGTGGGACTACATTCGAATGGAAACACACCAGCAATAATCAACCAATGTTTATCCGGAAGCTTCTACGAGGATTATATATTCTTACAATAAGTCGGATGAATGATTAATACATGATTGATGATTAACAACAGGTACTAGATGGATAACTAGTTATTGATAACTGCTCATGGCTGGATTACAGCATGAAACAGAATGTTGCAGAATGTATGCGGGCGACCTAGTTACCGTATTATATAACGTTGTCTAGGTCAATATGTATACATCCACAATAGTTGTATTAAGTCGGCCTTGATCTAATGAATGTCTTAGTCATTTTACTGAATATGTTTATACGCGTGAACTAGTTTACTTTAGAATAATAACAAATAATAAATATGATATTGAATAACAAATAAGATATTAAGAGCACGTGTGGCCGTTATGGCACTACACAGCGAAATTATCTCAGAGCATCTTAATTAAACGCAAGTTAACCCAGTCCCGTCTACATTGAATACTATCAGCAGGGAGTTCATGTTCGTCCATTTTTTTTTCGATGAGGTGTTCGAAAAACCGGTTTACGTTTCCTTTGCTAAATCCAAGAGCTCTTGCAACTGACGTTCCTGTGGGTTTTCTAACAGCGACTTTTTGGTGCCTCCGCACAAATGCTTTAAGTCACTTTCGTGCTGCTTGATGAAGGTGTGCAGAAAATGTGTGTTCTAATTCATTTGCCTGAACAAGTTGGTATACCATACGGCAAACGTCAGTTCTTGTCAATCCAAAAAAGTGACGATCTACTGAAAGTAGATATTTTTCAGGTTCATGTTCTAGGGTTTCCGGCAATACAGGGTTTCGTCCTAATTTTGTTTTGCAAGCTTGCACAGGCGTTGCCAAACTTGCTTTCGCTGTTTTCAGATATCCCATGTTCTTCTCCTTAACTGCAGATACGACCTCAGCCATGCTCTGTCCCTCCAAAATTTTTATTTTTTTTGGATTGCAGATTAAACATTGTTTATCTGCAAAAATACATTATCCATTAGTCATATACATGCAGGGTTTCTAATATGGAATACATTCTATATATTGACCATTTGTATATTCCATATTAGAAATTAACCTAAAATAAATTTAAAATTAGTTTGTTCTAAACTTAGATAAATCTACAACAAAACAACATCGTCAGTGCAGTGACTTAACTATGTATGCAAGCGTTTTTGCACGCTGACACGTTTTTTTATAACAAAAAAAACTTTGCAATAATAAAAATGCTCACCTCTGTGAAAAACTTCCAACCACAATAGAAACGCTTTGTTCACTGCGTGGGCCCACAAACTGGAATAGCTTAACAAACATTTGCTACAGAGAACTAGTCACTGAAGGTCCTAAGATAGCTGCTAAATTATTATATGGAACCAGTAGTTTTAAAAATAATGAGGTATTCCATCATATTCCTTATCTGGAACCGATTCGATAACTCAATTTTTATGATGTTTTCCTTATCTGGTTAATTTCACTAAATGTCAAGGTAAGAAATCCTAAAATATTTTTTCAGATGTACTTGGTCGCTTTGAAAAAGGTTCATTGATATTTTTTCGAAATATCTATTATTTGCAACGTTCAACATACCTACACACTTGCAAAAAAATGCCTTATTTTTTCAATTTGGCATAAACATTACTTACATTGTATAATAATACTTACATTGTATTCTAATGTGGTGAAAACACGTATATCAAGTTGTGGAGGCTGCGATATGCGCCAACGGTATACATATGCGTTACGCAACAAACTTTTTTTTTATTTCGATAAAGGTTAAAGTGTGAAGCGGCTTTTTGTACATTTAGGACAGTGGTTAATGAACCATCTTATCCAGTTACTGTTACCTGTTTGAAGTAAATGAGCTAATATTTCCAACAGAATCCTAGCTTTTGTCATAGTTCAACATCCATAAGTGGTACTTGACAAATAAATCCTGTTCAGCTAAAGATAATAATCTTCTTACGCATATTCTCAGAGCTTAAAAACGGCGAAACTCAGGGAAACCAGTTTTCCGGTTTTAAAGCCGTAACAACTGAAAATTCTGGTAGGTAGTTATAATTTAATTGAAACAGTTGGAACAGTTTAAACTACTTGCACCCGTATGATATAACAGTCAGGTTCATTTGAGACTCCAAAGGCATTAGTAATAATAATTATAAGCGCTTTAATTTTAATAAATGCCACGTCTTCTGCTTTAATCACGTCTTTTGTTCGTGAGGAACCCATCACCGAGAATGTTTATATTACTCACCTGATCTGTCAGAAGGTTTAATTAATGAACCAACAAATTTTTAAATTGAATACTTCAATTAAGTACCAAATGCCTATTTAGATGGGAGTATAATGAAATATTGTTGACATAAAATTTTAAGCCCACAATGACAGAAAGAGAATACCTAAAATAAATTAATGATTAACTTGGTTCTATGACCAGTGTAAATATATTAGGAATTATAAAAATAAATCACCAGAAACTGGGTAATCGTGACCTAGCTCCTCGCTGCTTCATCGGGATCACAAAATATTAAAGGTATTAGCATAAGATAAAGACCCACGTTGAATGATCAGCATGATATATCAGTTTTTAAATAGGTATACATTTATTCATAACGACTTCCTTAATTCGACTTAATTAACAGATAATGTGGTAGTAGATAAAATTCCGCATTTGAAATATCATCATATGCAAGGGATGTTATTTGGGATACAAGCTATTCAAGGTAATGACATAAATGTCATATTATGTGGTATTTGTAATTTATTTTAAGAGACAGAGATAAATGGTTAAACACTAAGGATGGAGCACTAAGGAGGAAGGTTTCAGGACTTTGTCAACCACCAAAATTATTTATCAGAAAAATAAACGACTATCGGAAGCGTCAAGATTATAAACAATTTATTTTTGTTAATGATGCATTTTACTGACTTGGGAAATGTATAATTTGACTCTATTTGGTCAAACCGTTTTTAAAAACAATGTAAAACTGATATTAGAATTATTACACTGTTAACCTTTAATTTTCAGATGATACATTCTGTCCTACAGACTGGACATATTATTCCTGTGTTTAGGAATAATGATCCTAGTTATGAGTAATTATAGGCCAATTACCATTTTCAGTAGATTTTCAAAGATATTTGAATACGCTTTCTTAAACAGATTGTTGAGTTTCACCCGCAGATACTATCATGAGCAACGACAATAATCTGACACATCTCAGATTTATTTGATTTGAACATGGGAGTACCTCAGAATTCTGTTCTGGAGCCTGCCCTGTTTCTTCTGTATATTACTGACATAACAATCTTATTTTGCGATATATATAGATTATACATCCCTCAGAAACAAATTGATAACTTTAGGACCACTATTGACGATTCCTAGTTCCTGATGGGCTTACAGCTAGACTCATTCTTGAATTGGAAATTACATTGTGAATTCGCCTCCGTCATCTAAATGGCCTCCATCGTCATCTAAATAAATTCGTCATCTAAATTGGCCTCCATTTATTATCTATTTTCCAGTATAAAATGTGTACTTACCGTAGTAACCATTTAATCAAATTATACTGTACCCAATATATATATATATATATATATGATATTAGGACAATCCCATATGAGATATGGGCTCTTTTCGATTTTTTTAAACGCAAGCGTTAAATATTGCGTTTAACGCTGCAGTTTGATAACCAACAATTTTTTTATGATCTTTTTGTGCATCTGTTTGATATTTTTCTAATTTTTAACAACAAAATGAAAATTTCATTAATATGGTTTGGCCAGTAAAGTTACTGTCAAAAATATCATTTATTATATTACTATAGGAGTAAAAGGCGAACATTGTGTTGAGCTCAAAAGTTGATCCAGCCCAGGCGCTTGGCGAGGATGAGCGAATTAGGCGATTAGCCTTCGACTCCGTGCCAAATACTATTTTTTTTCCAAAACCTGGCCTGAAAAAACGACCCGACTCCCGACATGAAATTTCAACTGACAGTACTAACAAACTGACAGTTAATGAAAAGTCAAAGTTACATGGATCTTTATTTCGTTACGAAGATACCTATTGTTACATTAATGTACTAGTAAAATATTAGACTCATTCTACTAGCCCAGGTAAAGGCCAAGGCCTGGGAAAGGCCCAGGTATGTATTGGTAAAAATTCCGAGATGCCGTGGACGTCCGTTGGCTTGATAAATAGTGCGGAAGATCCCCCTGAACCACTCGGTACCATCAGTTTAGCTTTTGGTCGTGATATGTAGAATTTATGACCTCTAGAAGGTCACGAATGGACGAAATGTGAAACCTGCCTATTGGCTACAAAATTACATTCCAGACTCCTCAGATACCCAATGCCACTTTTTTTTGCATTCGGTCACAAGGTCCAATATCAGGGGCAAATGGGTCCGAGATGTGAAGACCCTTCAAAACCGAGATGTGAAGAACCCTTCAAAACTTTTTCCAACCTGTGATCCCGGATGGAAAAAGTACCAAAAACCAATCGACAGAAAAAACTATCCACTAGAATATTTTTTGGGATACTGAAATTGGGAAAATTAGAACATTTGTTGCTTTGACACCTAATTTTCGGAATTATGGGGGAAAATGTCGATCGACTAAATATGAGGCATCGACTATGAGGCATATGAGGCATCGACTACATATGAGGCATTTTTTATTTTGTACAGTAAGACGATAATACTACCAATTTTAATTTTCTAGTAATTGACGGTAGTTACAAACGTGTTATATTAATTATATTAATATAACACGTTTATTAATATATTAATTATAGTTATTAATGATTATATTTTTAAGTTCAATATTGTGCACAAGAATATTTTCCCAATATTTGTGGGATCGTGTTCGAGATCTCAAGAGGAGGCAAGCCTTTTTTGAAGGCAAGTTTTACCTGTAGTTCTCTCATAGCACATCTATTTTATTTTGGGATAACAATAAATGCAGAGCTTGGTAATATAGTTAACCTCCAATCATCTCCATCCCCAATCTACATCAAGGTCTTCGAAATCAAAAATCCGTTTTAATTAAAAACATATTTTATTTCATATTATTATTATGCAGTACAAAAGGTACATAAAAATAGTGGATGCATGGATATAAACATATTATAATTTTAACATGCACAATGTATATTAAGAACAACATATAATAGTCGAGGCGATGAGGGGAGAATAAAAAATGAAAGGACAGTAGATCCAAATATTTTTTTATGGTAACATGTTAGTTATACCCTCAAAATCATTCAGCAAACTTAAATGCTGACAATGCATTTTTTTAACCACCTGTTTTTGGCCAGCCCGGGTTGCATTTTATTATTTTATTTCTAATTAAGAAGAAGATTAATATTTTGGCCTAAAAAGGGTTGCAATAGGTTTTTTGGGTCTCTGATGACGAATATGAGGTCGGCTTTCTGAAAAATTAACGTGAAAAGCGGAAAAATGGGAAAAGTGTTTCATATTTCGACCCTTTCGCATTTTAAAGATATTAGTTCAAGTTTTATCTGCTTTTTAATACGGCGTTTGCGAATTTTAACATAAATAAAAATTTTGAAAAAGCCCTGGGAAATCAAACATTCATGGAAAATGCGGAAAATTGTTATTACAAGACCGTGTATAGATATTCAAAAAGATGAAAACATTTTCATCGTGACGTAAACATGGGTGTTGTTAAATAGGTACGCCAATGATATTAATAATATTTTTATATTTTTTATTTGCATTTCTGATATTAGCAATCAAGTTGCGAAAATAAAGTCCTGTACTTTTCCGAAAGCGTATTTTCTACAGGCAATTATTAAGACAAATATATGTCTACGAAAAAAATAAAATAAGAATTTATTCATAAGAATAAATTTATTTATAAGAATAAAATTTCTCCTGTTGAAATAATTACAGTGCAAGGTTTCGCCTCTCAGAACTCCGTATTGTAGTTTGTACATGTTATTTTCCGCAATATTAGTATTAGAATTATGCCGGGAAATAAAATTTAACTATAAAGAAATACGTTTTACAAAAAAATTATAAAGAGGATTTTGGAACAGGAGGACTTTGTACTTTCATTTGCAGTCATTTTCGTAAATGACTGCAAATTTCAGAAAACCGAACTATGAGTCTCTTCATATTATGTTATTCCGAATTAAACATAATAGTCCAAGCAATCAATGGGTACAAAAAAAGGGTTCTATTCGCAAAAGCTCGGAAAGAAATTAAATTTGATGGGATGGTTGAAATAGGTCCCCCAATAGTACACCTCAGTTTGCCCCCTCCGGGGTTTGCCGCTCGGAGGGTGGGGGATGCAAACTTTGCGACGCGACGTTTTTCGGAAAATAGAGCCGTTGTGATAAGTGCTATCGAAAAAATGTTCAAATGAGAAATGTAGAGAACAAATTTGTATAGTTTTATAACGGAGATGGCTCCATTGGCCACACTGTTCAACGAACACATTGTTAAAGAAACACACTGTGCATCGGACACACTCGGCAACTATCACACTGCAACGAACACACTCTGTAAATGGCACACTGTACATTGAACATAACGTTCGACGCGTAAAGAATAATAAATTTAATATAGAGAATCTGAATCTATACATTTCAGTTTAGTAAACATGTCTAGAATTATATACAAACAAGATATATAAATATTATGTAGATTGATACTTACTCCTAATAATGCCTACCTAATAATAATTGTTTGCACACATTTTATTTATATCTATAAGTAGGTAATTGAAGAAGAAATGAATGATTTAATTCTGAATGTGACTTACCTAAAGGTAGGTCACATCTACCCTATGATTATTTTGAAAATTCTGTCCTAAAAATAAAAATATGCGTGATACGTTCTAAATGTTCTAATAGCAGGTAGGTAGGTAGGTACCTATACCTACTATAGGTAGGTACCTACCTACGTGATTGCCAACAATAACAATACACTTTTCTCTGTTCTTTTTAAATTTTCTGCACGTTTCTGCTTTGAACGTCCACTTCGGACCACTTCGCGCAAAATATAGCCGAAAATGCGCCGGGCATCCGATGGCCATTCGGCGAGTGTGCTCGATAATCGGTATGTTAGATGAACAGTGTGTTCAATGAACATTGTGTTCATTGGGGCGATCCCTTTATATCGTGAAATAAACCCCGATATCTACCGTCATCGACCGAAAACTCACCGATCAACTCTACCTCAAGGGTGGCAAAAATGGGATCGCCCCAATGAACACAATGTTCATTGAACACACTGTTCTTCTAGCATACCGATTATCGCCGAATGGCCATCGGACGCCCGGCGCATTTTCGGCTATATTTTGCGCGAAGTGGTCCGAAGTGGACGTTCAAAGCAGAAACGTGCAGAAAATTTAAAAAGAACAGAGAAAAGTGTATTGTTATTATTGGCAATAACGAAATTCTGCTGTATCCCAATAACCTGCCTCGAACCACAAGCTGCAAGATGCACGTAGGTAGGTACCTACCTATAGTAGGTATAGGTACCTATCTACCTACCTACCTACCTGCTATTAGAACATTTAGAACGCATCACGCATATTTTTATTTTTAGGACAGAATTTTCAAAATAAACATAGGTAGGTACCTACCTTTAGGTAAGTCACATTCAGAATTAAATCATTCATTTCTTCTTCAATTACCTACTTATAGATATAAATAAAATGTGTGCAAACAATCATTATTAGGTAGGCATTATTAGGAGTAGGTATCAATCTACATAATATTTCTATATCTTGTTTGTATATAATTCTAGACATGTTTATTAAACTGAAATGTATAGATTCAGATTCTCTATATTAAATTTATTGTTCTTTACGCGTCGGACGTTATCTTCAATGCATAGTGTGTTCGTTGCACAGTGTGACAGTTGCCGAGTGTGTCCGATGCACAGTGTGTTTCTTTAACAGTGTGTTCGTTGAACAGTGTGGCCAATGGAGCCATCTCGTCAAAAATAATAAATTTGGCGCCTAGGTCAAAAATAATAAGGGAATATTGACCGTAGATAATGTTAATAAAAAAATGCCCATATCGGAGTATGTAAGGGCGCGCTTCAAAATTCTTATCTTGTATTATACAGGACCAAATGTATCAAATCGGGTATCTGCAGACTCTAAAAACATTACTCATTTAGAAAAAAAAATATTACAGAATTGTTTGACAGCGATCCTCTTAATCCGCAATGAAATTCTGATTTTGTTGAAAATTGCATATCAACCCCCAACTTTGGCGCGCCGCGCCGTAGGGCGGAAAATATTGGTCACAGATGAAAAATGTTTTCTGCATATTTGATTTGAAGTTTTTTTCAATAGCACTTACCACAACGGCGCGGCGCTATTTCCCCAAAAGCGTCGCGGCGCAGAGTTTTCATCCCCCCACCGCTTGAGCAGCAACCCCCTGAGGTCGCAAACTCAAGTGTACTCTCAGGGGACCATCCCACCAAATTTCATTTCTTGCTGCCTTTTGCGAATAGAAATAGAAAATAGAAAAAAACGAATCAGTAATTTGTTGATTTCCCAACACATCAGCAAATTTTGACTTATACCTGTCGTGCAAGGTCAGGACCTTGCTGACTGGACAGATGAATAGCATGTCGCGTGTCACGAAAGTTTTCTTAACGACGGCTCTCATATACAAGCGCCAAGTATTTTTAATACTAAAATTGCAGTTTGAAAATCACAGCGAACTTGGTATTATATGGTTTTATATGGGTTTTGAAAGTCCTACATAGTACTTATTTGAAAAAAAGTGTACATCAAGAGTGAGCATAATATTCGATGAATAGACGGAAATAACACATAAAGCAATGTTACATGTTACTAACGGCTATATATTCACGTTAGAACTTTATTTCGCTTTTTTACGGGAATTGGTGGCACTTCTTACATCTTAACGACACAAATTATTCTACCAAGTTTTACTTGTTTGGTGATGCTCCAAAGCTCACACCCATAAGAATTTATATTACTTTCATACAGATTTATATCAGGTATGTTAAATTTTTTTCTTAGAAAACGGTTATTAGTATAATAAAGCTATAATATTATGGTGGGTTCTATCTCACCCAAATATTTCTATGTGTGTGGAGCACGTGTGGTTTCCTTGTCATGTAATAATATGTTGGTATTTTGTTACTCGATATGTATCTGCGAAACATTTAGAGTAGATCATTTCATTTAATGTTCACTTTTATCACAGGATTCCAGGCATTTTAAAGTGTTTAACGTCTTATGTAACATATTTGTTTTCAAAAGTCATATTTGGAAAGAACCTATCTAATTTTGGGGCTTATTGATAATTCAAATTTAGTGACATCCATAATTGTTATCAAATTATTACGTAAAGCATATTTTTATAGGTTTCTTTAACAAAATTAATATTTTTATTTTTTTATATAATTTAATATTTTACATATGTCGATTTTACGGACATGTAGAGAACTGATCCAGGAGGCATGTTATCGGTATATTCATCCTTTTTTAATTTGCCCTTCATTACACAGGCAGGTGACAGAAAACTTCCCTCCGCATTACAACAATCTATAAGTGTAATAGTTTCACCTCTTTCTGTCGATGTGACATTAGACACGTTTTTTGACCCTTTTGCAGCTAGTACAACCCCTGGACGTGTGTTTAGTTGTAGCCCTGACTAATCCATGTTAAAAATGTATCCGGGCTTGTCAAAAAGTCCATGTTCCTCTATGCATTTTTCTAGTAAATCGAAATAGTTTTTCACCTCATCGCGATTCTTGCACGACCACGATTAAAGGAAACTCCTGACCTTCGCAGCGACAGATCAGTATTCCTAGATAGAAATAATTTTAACCAGTCATATCCAGCCTTTTCCTCACTTGCGCTGAACGAGTGTCGGATTCCGATTTGATTAACAAAATGATATGCTATAGAACGGCCGTCGTCACGTGTTAATGGAAAACCGCGATTTTGCATGTCTTTTATATGACGAACAAGTCTACGTTCGTTCTGTTTGCCAAGCTTGCACACCGGGCACATGTTTCCTTTATTCCTTCTTGGAATATCGTAAGTGATGGACGCGTTTCTGATTGAGGAACCATTTTTAACAGCATCCACGGCACGCAGAAGGTTATCTTGTGTCCATAAACCTCTACAGACCCCAGGTTTTCTAATATACTTATTTGGCATTTGAAAAATATTACCGATTACTATGGCCATCTCACCCAGATTAGGTTGGCCATCTCACCCGATTTGCCAGGGAGAGATGGCCATCCCGTGTATTTCTACAAAGACATGTTAAAATTATACTATTTTGAGGTAGGATAAACTTTGAAGTGTGTTTTATTTGTCTATTTAACTTCAACCAAAGAGTTGACGTAAAAACCGAAATATGACCTCATCACGTAACATCCCACAACTACTTTACTTACCTTGCTATCGATTTAACACACTATAACATTAAAAAACGAGCTAGCTACGTGTGCGTTATGGCTGCACCAATGTGGACGTTTAAACTGACAGTGTGAATGCAGCAGCGCTGACATCTAACGACAAATGTGGGAAATACTATGACCATCTATCCCGGACTTACCCTATATATATATATATATATATATATATATATATATATATATATATATATATATATATATATATATATATATATATATATATATATATATATATATTTGTATTTTTGTATTTTTCTATTGGTCTTTGATATAATATGAAAACCACAATATAAGTAGGTATATATAATTAATTGTTATAAGGTTGATGTTTCCATATAAAACATCTAACCATATAAGTATCTAACAACATTTCAAGATATTTATCGTAAATTACTACCCATGCGATGTACCTTTACGTGACAATTAATTAGTGCCCTTGCTTCCGTTAGATTTGCGTGATGGGTACGATTTATTCCTTGTACATGGATAAGAAATCTACTGAGGAGGTGTTTTATTTTATACTGTTACGAAAATGTCAGATAACATTTTCAACAAAACTATAGAATTTAAAATTTGGAAACGTATTTAAGTCTTTATGGTTTTGTATTTCAGAAAAGTTTCCATTAGGCTGGGGTGCTTGTTGGTGTTACTATATTTGAAAAGTTTGCAGTAAAAAAATGCAGTAACAGCAAACATTTTTTCTTAATACGATTATCTTAATACCTTATTTTATTATTATACAATAATTTTCTAATCCTTTTAATTAAATCTAAAATTTAGATATATTTTATTTTATCAAACAAGTTAGGAAACATATAGCAAGGTAACTTTTCGTGCTGCATGTAGTTGAGGGAATCGCTAGAATAGTTATTTAACATAAAAAAGAATACCATGACAAATTTGACTTTTCTTTTGACAAGCCAAGTTGTCTCATTTTGTATTGATAAATTAAAGTGTTAAAATGGTTTGTGGTTTGGAACTGTATCATTAAGAAATATTGTTTCTGAAATTGACAAAAGTACACCAAACAATAATTATTAATAATATAATTTTTGACCCGATTTGCTGTTCATAAAATTGCTACTGTATAACCTACATCTTCGTGAACGGGTAGTTAGGGTATTCGAAATTCGAATATTTTCCTAAGGAAGGCAGAAACTCTAGATACGGACGATATCTAGTAAATCGAGATTTCATTGGTTGTCACTAAGATAATGCGTCTTTGTTACTGGTACACTTTAATCATGTGACAAAGAAGGACAATTATCATAATATACAATATAGGTAGGGACCGGGATTTAGTTGATAATATTCGGTGCTATCATACAATTCTTTAGATTGCCTTGACACATTTAGTATAGAGTAAATCGATTAGGCGACATTTTAAAAAAAATCGCATTTAAAAATGTTTAGGTTGCGAACAGAATCACTGAATAAATATATAAAACAATACTAATTAACAAATTTAGTTATAATAAATCTGTGTGGATGCAATTTGAAATATGTAGGTACCTATGTCTGTAGATACTCGAATATGTCGAGGATTTCATTGGTTGACAGTTACTGATAATTTTCCTAGTGAAATATTCGATATATCGAGATTTTATTGGCTGTCAATGAGACAATACGTCAGTGTCATTGGTGTAGTTTAGCAAAGTTAGAGATGAAGGCGTATCCCATGTTTATTAATTTGTTAGTAATATAATCCGTAGGAGCCAAAAAAGGTCATTTGCCTAAAAAAAGTAGTGACAATTTGTGAATATGTTGTTCAGGTCTGGGCCTTGACAAAAAATCAAAGTTTTCGACCTTGGAATGGACTGCTCTAAAAGACATTTTCGTCGTTGGATCAACAGCTGCGCAGTTATTTTCAAAAAATTAATTGTTTGTATATTTTATTGATGGCGACTAGACTATATATAGCGACTAGAACGCCCCCTCCAAGGTCTTGGTTCAAGGTCAACTTGCATATTTTTCCCAGACCTGTACAACATATTTAAAAATTGTGGCTACTCCGCCTTTGCAGGGCAAAATATATAATATGCTAAGTACCAGTTTTCGGCACTATGTACCTTTTTTAAATATCTACTTATACTTACTGAACTAGTCTAATTTTTCCAAATGTTTTGCTAATGCTGCGATTTCCGAGTGCCTATAAGTACTCACCTAATATCTACATATTGTAGCCGTGCGCTACTCCTTTATGGTATGACATTCCAACTGAATATCGAGAGTATCAATGTCCGGAATTAAATGCTGTATTAACTTATAGCATTGAAACCAATAAGGACTTAAATTGTTATCAGCAGCGTGGGTTGAGCTTGGAAAATGGCGACACTTAAACCAATGACGTAATTGAATTTCAAGTATGTAGCTGCAAGCACAGGAATGTTGTGGTGCTTGTAGTCGCAGATATTTATGCCGTGCAAGGGGATTTAATACTTCGTTTATGATGATTAAGAATAGCAGAATGGGGCAAATATACCTAACTGATTTAGTTTGCATAATGTGGCGGCATAAAGTATATTTGATACAACCATCTAATGTGGCTCATAATGGACGTGTAGGTACCTAATCAATATGTATATTGTAATAGATATATAGCCCAGTCAATGGATGCTCAAAAGGAGGGTATAGAGGGGAATGGAAGGAACACAATTTTTGACATTAGGACTTTGTTTGGATTAGTTAGGAGGTAAACACACTAAAAGTTCTCAATTCTAGGAGGTGAGAGTCATGCAGGGGCGTACGTAGAAAGCATTTTCTGTTTTTCGCCTATATCTCAGAAACTATAGGTACGTCCTAGCGATCGGGCTATTCTATACAAAATTAAAGCTGACAAATTTAATGTGCCATATTTTTGATTACGTTAGTTTTTTAGATATATCGCATAGTTTCCGAGATATCCTTTCATTGACTCATATCATTGACTCTTCATCCTATGATAAATTAAGGACGGGGTGTAAGGGTGGCACGTAGGAGGTACTTTTTTAGGTTAGGTTTTTTAGGTCCTATAAGCGATAAGGCCTTTCTATACAAAATTAAACCTGGCACCATAATAGTTGGCTGTGCAACATAATAGTTTCTATTCATATACATTTAGCGATCTCATCTCAATCACCCCGCTCACCCCATAAGAGTAGGCTAATTAGGAGGTATGTTTACCTCCTAATTAGTTCAAACAAAAGTCAAAAATTGTGTTTCGTCCATTTCCCTCTACAATATTTCGTTGATTGACATACCTACTAAATACTATGAAATACCTAATTACTTAACTGGTTTTAGTTTTCGCATGGAAATGTTCACATAATACTAGAATTGATTTAGTACTACTAATATAGTGCAAGCGATGGATAACTAGACCCCTCTAGCGGTGAGTTGCTACTACTCGTCAGACATTACTAAGTAATGCCTTGTGACAAGCAGCGTCCTGCAATGCAGGCACCTAGAGCAGCGACCCTAGCCAAAAGTAGGCTAAACTACATACTGAATGGATTTACAGGTAACAACTACTCAGAGAGCTAATACTCCTTCCTGTATTGAATTACACCTGCAAATCCGATAAGATAGCCATGGTCATTCACCAATACCTCCACCAGGTGTAGACTAGTTTCGAGCTGTTGGCTCTCATCAGTACACCGTAGGTAGAGGAACTAATGAATGACCAAAACTATCAAAACAGTCAAGCAGACCAAGCAGCAAGCGAGGGATAACTAGACCCCTCTAGCGGTCAGTTGCCACTTAGTAGCAAATGCAGTATCCATTCACTACTAATATAATACCTAAAATTCACATCACTAACTTAGCTCTGACCTTGAGGTGCGCAGTGGAACCATCGCTTAGAGGGACAACGGAGGGCGAATGCTCACAAGATTAGCGAGAGAGAATTATCTCGCTAAACTTCAGTGAAACAACAAAGTGTGTACACTTCAGGAAAAAAGTGTTTCAGTTATGGTTCAGTCACTTGTAAAGCGTAAAGTGTTAAGAGCACAGAGCCGCGAAATTGTGCATAATATTTTTAAATTCATGAAGGAAGAGTGTCAAAATGGATATTTATTAATTTCTCTAGTAAAAGTGCAAGAGGGTTGCAAATGCAACTGGAATTAGTATAGCCATGAACATGGGCGCCGCCAGAATCAAAATCAGGGGGGGCAGCAAGGGTGATAGAAAAAAGTTTCGGCAGTTTATCCCTGAACTGCCGGTGAAAGGAAAAAAAAAGCGCCGCAGGCGAAAATTTTGAAATTTTTCAACGTCACGCGGTTTCCTGCACTTCAGAATTGTATTGAAAAATTGATTTATACAAGAATACAGACTTCCACAAGAAAAATTTTTGAAATTGAATATACTTACCTTTTTAAAATAATAATAATCTCTAAAATAATATAATTTTTTTTAAACACGATTTACGATGGAAAAAGGTGGTATAGATAGCTATCTAACGAAAAATACATTTGAAAAATTATGTAAATTGATGCACACTCATGGATGGATCAAATTTGAAATATTATTTTATTTATATTAAGAACTTTTATTCGCATAATTTGCTTGTTAAGCCTAATACCTAATAAGCATAATAACCATAACGTGATTACCTCGGTGATTACTAATCTACAATTGATTTATTTTGACAAGTAATATTAAAATTTAATTTCACCAAATCCAGGGGGGGCCTGCCCCCCCTGCCCCCCTTACCTGCGCTCATGGCCTTGAACTGTCAAGAATATAGTTAAGCAGGGCAACGATATAGCTGGTGATGTGTGAAGTATCGGCGTATATCAAACGCAGCATAATAAAAAAAACGGTCCAAAATTGGCACATACAAGAACAAACAGTACCTACTCTTAGGTGTGTCCATCTAAAAGATACGAGTATGAAGCATACCGGCGACAGTTTCAAAAAGTGGTCAAACCAAACTCCAAAGAATTCCTCATTGATCCACCCAGAAGAGTTCGACACTCATATAGCCCCCGATGGTCCTTGGTTTAAGAGATCAGGACGCATTCTGACTCTTGGGAAAACAAATATGGGTGGAATATATTGCTGAACTGCGCTAACACAACATACATTATTGCCCTTTTCAGCACTCGTAAGTGAACTTACATATTTTTTTTCTTTTTTTACCAACGACTTTTCCAGGTTTATGTACTGTCGTATAACCGGATTCGTCGACATTGAACATGTATTTTGGAGGTATCCTCATTGATCCATTTTCATAACACATAGTCTTTTTTAGGTTGTTGCGTAATAGAGTAACTTTTATTTTATTGATTCCGCTAGCTCTTTGCATTGAAGTTGCTTCAGGTTTCCAGATAGATATCTCAGGATTTCTCTTTAGAATATCCTGGAACCAGTCCTTTCCAGTTTGACTTTTGACACGGTTGAATGGGTTAGTAATCCATTCTTTTCGCAATAGTGGACGACGTATTCGTCAGAAACGCTTACACCGAATAACCTAGTTTCCAAGTCAAGAAGCACCTCGACTAATTCTTCCTCCCGTTCTGTAGTCAGCACACTTGCCGCCCCAGCCTCGCCTCAATTTAAACTGAGCAGAACGTACCTTTTTTAAATAACATCTTAGAGTTTGACGAGGACTTCACACTCCCTAGCTGCTCTTTTTTCTGAATGCCCTTCATCTAAAACCAGTTTTATGACAGATTTCATTCCATCTTAGGTCCACAATGACCTCTATTTTTCTTATAATATCTCGGCATTTTCTGGACAATGCGTATTTTCCTGAAATTAAAAAACCAAAACTTGTACATAAACTTTTAAACTACCTTAAAAACTATGTAGGGTAATATGAGCACCGACGTGCTCATATAACCCGCAAGTACTGGCACTATCTAAGTTTCAGGTTAGATACTTATAATGTATAATTTTTACTTTCTTACCTGTATGAGTAGAAGCACATAACTTCACGTACAGACCGATAAAGAAAGAATCTCCGAAAATAGCAAAGACATAAAGTTAGAGCCTTATGAATACCTTCAAATAAACCTAAATTAAGCTATGTAAACAACCTCCAAATACGCAACTATCTGCCCAACTAGAGTCTTTTGTCGAACTTGATGGTATCATGCGGTTAGTAATGCATTATAATTTACATAGATGTCACCACCAATACAATCCTATCTTCCGTTCTACATGATGCCCAATGCCCATATTACCTGCTATGCGAATATCCCCCCCCCTCTTTCCGTATGCATAAAGAAATACTTACTCTCTCCGAAAATTTTGGGGATCATCTGCGTCACCTAACGAGCCGCCACTGCCAAAACTGTTGTAAGTTACTGTACGAAAAAAAAAAGAGAGGGCACAATTTCGTATATTGTTACTAGCGAGAATAATATCGATTAACTAAACGATCTCTTTTGACTAGCGTCGTAGGTACCCGCACCCGAAGTAGCGTAAGACCGTTAGCTAAGTAAAGTTTGTATACACCCACAAAGTTTCAAAGCATTTTAATTTGCCTAGTAGTAGCTTTGCTAGTAATATTGAATTAATTTGTATGATTTATAGTTACGACGTATCTGCCAAATCTAATTATTGACTTACATGAAGTTTCTGCAGGAGTTATTATAAAATATTAAATATTATGGAAAGGCATAAAAAACCTGACCATTTTTATTGGTCCACCCTGTCAGGAATTTGCATTTAAAAATATGCATATAACAAACGTTTGTATTATAATGACAATATTATATTTCTTTGTAGTGTATTAAATTATTTGGTCTTAGGTTAACACATAAATAAATAAACAGGTGGACCTTGTTCTTAAATACATGTCTTACATTTTTATTTTTGCAGTCAGCTGATTACCTACTTTGAATACCTAATTTTTAGAAATTAAGTTTGAATTGGAGGTCTCGAGTTTTATGTTTTTATGGGGAGTCACTATATGAAAGAGTAATAATACTCTCATTAAATTAATGCCCTCGGGGAAAATGTGAAGAAACGATAATTAAGTCCAGGATATCAAAGTCAATCCTAGTTATAATTTGAATGTTTGTGTGATTATAATTTCCTCATCATGTTCATTTATTCCAAGTAAACTAACAAAAGTTCTGTCGTTGCCAGGAGGTAATAAAATTACCTTTTGTTTTTCATAATCCTCACGATTTCGTCATTTCAATACCAATAATTATAGAAATAATAAAAGGGATAATAATTATATACAGGGTGTCTCACGGTGACCACCCATTAGTATATTTTTAGGCCAGTCACTAAAGACAAAAAAGGTATGAATCACACAAAAGTTTCTAAATTTGAACATATTACTGAAACCTAAATCTCATTTTGCAATTCATTTCAAGGTTCGGAACATTATTAAAAATTGAAAAACAACAATTATTCGCTATAACAAAACTTGAAAAACATGCTAAACAAAAAATTTCAAAAGTGGTGTAAACTGAAAGATATGTCGAGTGATTCATTGTAAATAATATCTGAAGTTTGCAACCTCTTTGTCTAACTGGACCCATCCTAATTTTGAAAGTTAAGTAAATATTGCCATAACCATGAATTACGTTTAAAATAATGTCAATTTGCATAAAATTGAGGCGAACGGAAATAAGTTTTATACTTGAGCAGATATTTTAGTATTGAAAATACTTCTGGCCGCGTGTATATGGGAGCCGTATTTAAGAAAACGTTCGTGACATGCGACATGCTATTCATCTATTCAGTCAGCAATGTTAATCTCTTATTGTTATTCTCATTGTCCCCTTCATTGACTCGACTATTATATTTTGTTCTTAATATCCATGGTGTATGTTAAAATTATAATATTTTTATATCTATGCATCCACTATTTTTATGTACCGGGTAAGCCTCTTAAGATTGACACCCCCCTTATCTCACTTATCCTTTGCCGATTTAACTCATTCAAAAAAGGAGTAGACACGGTTTTTGATGAATTTTTATAATCTGAGAACAGATATTAAAAATCTCGTAAAATATACAGGGTGGAAAATAAAACATGATTTTTTTAAATAGAACACCCCGTATATTTGTAGAACAAAATAATGTCCTTAATTTTCTGAATCCAAAAATGTGTAATTGTTATATAATCACTCCACCTGTTCATGAGATATTACTAAAAACTTATCACATTACGGGTTTCAATTATAAAATAAGAACATCAAGATACCTACCTCTGGAAACAATGCATATTTGCATTGTTTATTTGTTGACAGATGTCATCCAGTTTTTTGTGAGATAGTAGTTCACTCTCTTAGATATTAGCGTAAAAATACGTAGTGTTCGTAAAGAAGCAAGTTATTTTGAAAATGGTATATTCATTGGAAGAGCGAAAAGAGTTACTTGAAATTTATATTCAGTGCAACAAGAATAAGTCTCTTGCTCGGAGGGAGTATGTTAGGTTATTTCGAGAAAGGCTACCTCCTTCCAAAAATAGTTTTAAAAACATTTATGCAAAGTTTAGGAATACCGAATCTCTGAGAGACAAGAAAAGAGAAAGGCGAAGAACAAAAACAGGAGAAGACACAGAACTCAACGCGTTATTATATTTTGCTGAAAATCCATCCAAATCATCCTATGCCGCAGCAATAGAATTGGATATATCACAAAGAAGTGTGATAAAAATATTAAATCGCCATAATTTTAAACCATATAGTATTTTGCCCGTTCAATATTTAGACGACAACCACCTTCAAGACAGGTTAGCCTTCTGCAGAGACATACTTGATAGAATAGAGGAAGATGATGAGTTTCTAAGTCATGTCTTTTGGACTGACGAAAGCAGTTTTTCTACTGCGGGAATTTTTAACAGAAAAAATGCACATTACTGGGCAGCGGGAAATCCACATATTGTAAAAAAATAAAAAAACAAGGATACCAAACTGTAAACGTGTGGTGTGGCATCCACAAGGATGCTATTGTAGGTCCTGTATTTTGTAAATGGGCCCTTAAATGCACAACGTTATGTGGATATTCTTCAACATCCAGTTAAAAATTATTTAGATAATATTAATTTAGTGGACAACAGATCTGTTATTTGGCAGCAGGATGGAGCACCACCACACTCTGCAAGGAACGTCACCGAATACCTAAACAGAAAATATCCTATTTGGATAAGAAGGCACAGTGTTATACATTGGCTGGCTAAAAGTCCGGACTTAACACCTATGGATTTTTTTCTCTAGGGTACGATAAAACAAGATATATACGAAACTGGGGTTTTTAATAATATGAATGAGTTAAAGGAATGCATACGTGTAAAAATTGAGAAATTAAACCAAAAAGGGTGAGTAGCAATTTTATAAAGCGATGCCAAATGTGTATTCCGAATGGTGGTGGTGACGTGGAAAATATTTAATTACGTTACGTGTAAATAAATAAAATTGTGTTACTCTATTGTGTTACTGTATTAATATTGACTTTTATTTGTTTTTATTAGGCTTATGTTGTTTTTTGTTATTACTCGTTATTGTTATTGTCACCTATATATTATTTATTTATTATCTCAATAAATGGCATTGTTTCCAGAGGTATCTTGATATGTTTTTTGTTTTATAATTGATACCCGTAATGCGTAAGTTTTTAGTAATATCTCACGAACAGGTGAAGTGATTATATAACAATTAGATATTTTTTTATTCAGAAAATTAAGGACATTATTTTGGTATAAAAATATACGGGGTGTTCCATTTAAAAAAATCATGTTTTATTTTCCACCCTGTATATCTTACGAGGTTTTTAATATCCGTGCTCAGATTATAAAAATTCATCAAAAACCGCGTCCACTCCTTTTTTGAATGAGTTAAATCGGCAAAGGATAAGTGAGATAAGGGGGTGTCAATCTTAAGAGACTTACCCTGTACATATTCTACATCATAGTAATAATTCAAATAAATTATATTGTTAATTAAAACGTATTTTTGATTTCGAAGACCTTGATGGGGACATTGGAGGTTAACTATCTTAGCCAAGTTATGCATTTATTGTTATGTCCAAATAAAATAGATGCGATATGAGAGAATTGGAGGTAAATCTTGCCTTCAAAAAAGGCTCGCCTCCTCTGGAGATCTCGAAAGCGCCCCACAAATATTGAGAAAATATTTGTGTGCAAAATATTGAACTTTTATAAACATAATTATCTGGCAACAGTTTGTAACTACCGCCAATTACAACACAAGGCAGATAGGTAGTATTATTGTCTTAGTGCACAAAATAAAAAAATGCCTCATATGTAGTCGATGTTTTTATATTAACTGATATCCATGGAGGTCACGAGCGGTGAAACTCAGGATCGAAAAGGGATTGCAGGAGCTCCAATTAACCATATTTGGGTTCTACGTGTGTAACTGGTGCCATTAATACTTAATAAGTGTTTAAACTAAATAACATAAAATATATGATTAGGCATTCTGATGATTGCTTTGCAAGTGTTAAGACGTGTATAATTTTAATTATTTCCAAACTAAATATTTTTTTTGTTGCGCCATGTATCTATTGCATTTGCGAAAGACGTTCTGCCAACACTGCTCAAGATATCTGCAAGAACTACTAATCCTTAATTTTTTAACTGTTTTAGCCCAGGATATGTCTAATCGAGGAAGAAAGGTGATTGAAATGTTAGCATAACAAGACGAAAGTAGTGAGTAAGTACCTACTTATTATGTTGTTTAATGTTTTTTTAAATAACAAGACAACATAGACCTCAAAAAATGTAAGAAAACTAAAAAATGTTACGTACCTCAACTACTTGAGTCATGCAAAAGAAGTTACAGTCAGAAGAACTATAGAAAAAATATAGAAAATAAATATAGAAAAGTCGATGCAGATGGTGTGCCCAGAAGGTTTTCGATGGTATATAACTTACCATATATGTTAAAATAGAATCGCAGCCAGAAAATAGAGCCGGAAACATGATTCGTAGCTGGAAACCTTGTCAGATTCCTAGCCTGAAACCAAAAGCATAATAGTTGCTTGTAAAAGTATGTTTATGAATACTTTTCGCCATAGATCAGACTTCATAATCACCGATTATTTAAAGAAAACAGTAAATGATTTACCGGTAGACCTAAAATACAAAAGAGGCAAAAAAGGGCTGAGACAGTGAGAGCAGTCGCGGACAAAAATTACGCAGATTTAAAAAACACATTGATTCCTACCATCCGCAAGTGTCACATTATAATTTAGAGCATGCCCCGAATATGAAGTTATCTACCGTGTAATATAACAATTCGTGAAATGTACAAAGACTTATCATTAAAGTTTTATAAAATAAGCTATAAAACCTATAGAAAAATATAATCGATAAAGAAAATATAGGTACGTTTCGCATCTACTGCCCAAGATGTGTGGATTGTGCTCCACCTAGTAGAATCAAAAAAAGCAATAAGTATGTGATATTTGCAAGAAATACATTTATTTATCAAACTCTATACACTGTAGCAAGAAAACAATACAATGAAGACTCGAACAAGAAGTGGACACTAGATTTTGAAATTTACTCTGTTGACACACAGAAAATTTTGGCGAAAATGGCCATAAAAATTCATTTTTCGTCAGCAGATTGGTTGTGTGTCATGAAACATTTGACAACTTGCAAGCAGCAAATGAAAATAAATGTATACATTGGCACGAGGCCATTTGGGGATGAAATGGGCGAGACGTTATCTCGGCATTTTACAATGTACTAAAAAGACTAAACAATGATACAAAGCACGTAATTTTTTGGACTGACAACTGCACAGCACATAATAAAAACTGGACCCTTTTTACAGCTTGTGTCATATTCGTTAAAGAATGGCCATACAAATTCATTTTTCGTCAGCAGATTGGTTGTGTGTCATGAAACATTTGACAACTTGCAAGCAGCAAATGAAAATAAATGTATACATTGGCACGAGGCCATTTGGGGATGAAATGGGCGAGACGTTATCTCGGCATTTTACAATGTACTAAAAAGACTAAACAATGATACAAAGCACGTAATTTTTTGGACTGACAACTGCACAGCACATAATAAAAACTGGACCCTTTTTACAGCTTGTGTCATATTCGTTAAAGAAGTGTGGGGACCAGAAAGTATCACTTTAAGTATTTTGAGTCTGGACACATCTTTATAAAAGCTGATGCGGTTCGTAGCCCTATAGGCAAAAAATTGAAACACACCTCAGAAGCTTTAGATTAGAAAGACCTAGTTCATTTAATTGAGTCATCAAATAAGTTAAACCACGTCGTTAATTAATGCGCAGAGGGTTTCTTAGAATTCAAAAAGGGTTGCCAAACTAAAAAAAAGGGATCAGACTTGCCAAAACTTAACGATATAAAATGTGTTCAATTTGTAAAGAGCTCTAAAAAAACTCTTATTTAAACCTGAATTAGAGCAATAATCTTTTTCTGAAATATCTTTTTTGAAACCGAAATTAAAACTAGAATTAGTAAAGCAGGTCACAACCAATAGAGGCATAAACTAAAAAAAAAGATATATTAGTATTAAGGAACTTACACAGTACCTATATACCACAAAGGAAACACATTTTTTTGAAAAATCTGTCAAGTAGAGAAGACGTTGACGACTTTTTGACTGAATTTCTGCCGCTCAAACCTAAAAACTCATGTGAAGCGGATATTGGCATTTTTAGACAATTAGATGCTTATGAGAATATTTTTGTATTTTAAATTTTAAAAATAAAGGTTGTAGTATTAATTTTGTTGTTAATTGTCTTGTTAGAATATTATTTTCACAATAAATCTTAGACTTCTTAGACAATACCTAATTACTATTGGGTCTTTATGAGATATTTTTTTGTTTTCCAAAATTAAGGAACTAAAATGACTGTCCATTTTTGTAAAAAATATGTTGTAATCTTGGTTTCCATGTTGGAATTTTATTTTCACTTTTTAAAAATAAAAATGAGTTTTTCAGAATAATGGTCTTACTTTATTTTAATAAACCAATTTAGAAATTCTTATACCTTTTAAATCTATTTATATAAGTTTTTCATTGCTTAGACTCTTTTAGTGCAAATTATAAATACAATGGTTTGATTTTTTCATTGTTTTTGGGCACTTAGTTTATTAAAATATCTAGCATGTTACCTTTTTACCTTACGTACACCTTGCATATCAGGGCGATTGTTAAATGCAGTACTCATTAACTCTCAAAAACATAGGTATTTAGTATGATTATTTAGTATAGTCAAATCTAAAGAAATAATCTGAAAAACCATTTTAAAATAAACAAGTTGGTCTAGCCAAAACCTTTAAATTTGAAGCTACTTGCTTCCTGCTTTGGTCGGCAGATATGCTTTGACTACCTGACTATATTGTGGATATGGGTGCCTAGAATTACACAATATACCGTGAAATAAAAAAACTGATAACTTGATTCATTACATTTCCAGAGATAAAAGTATTGTAACTACACAGCAGCGCCACTGGCATTCAGTATATTAAGAGGGATCACAGATCAAGTCTGAAGAGTCTGAAACGAGATAAGTATGGGCGGTAGGTGTGGCTGAACCCCACAATTTGCAGTAAACAGCCTTTCTTGGAAGCGGCGCTCGATCCCGTCGATTCTCTACAGGGGCCAGGACATAGACCCGAATTTTGGAGCTTCTTACCACAGCTATTGATATAGCAACAATAATGTCATCATCATTACCATTACCTCTTCTGACACCCGTGTGAAACTTCTGTTAACTTCCTTGGTCGCCTTTTATTCTTTGTGGTCGACTCGACTCTATTATAAACTGTTATTGTTGTGGTTAATCATGGATTTTAATTGTATAATAAGCCCTCGTTAACTTTCTACGAAGGTGGAGCTGACGGTAATTAAAAATTACCATGACTGTGGACAGCTATTACTTACAGTGCGCTATAATTATACGGGTATATCCAAGATGAATGCTTGTGTTGTGGTTGGGCTTATTAGTTTATTACCTGCTTCTCTTTTTTAATCGAGTAGAGTGTATATTAGGATTATTTAACATAATATAATATTGATTGTAAGATGATTAAATTTACGACTAATTGGAAAAATATATTTATGTTCTAAATATATTTATGTTCATTGAAATATTATACAAATTGTGTAATATCAAAGAATTTATAAATTTAGCAGCATTTTTTTCGCTTGTAGTTCGGTGTACATGTAGCCTCCAATGAACTATACCAACTTTGGTTTATTATTCCGTTTGTTGTTAACCTGTCATTTCAACTCGAAAAGGAATTAAACGGGTGCTCTTTGTCGCACGAGAACATGCCGAAAATGTCACCGTTGTGTCTTGTGGATGTGCTCTGGGTCAAGTAATTCCACCGGTTGTTCTATTTAAATGCCAGAGATGTAAACCTGAATTTTCAGAACATTTACCAGCTGGGTCCAAAGCATTCATGGCAGCATGACTTGTAATACTTTTGTTAAATGAGTTGGTCATTTTGCACAATATAAACCTACTGGAAAAGTGCTTTTGATTTTGGATGGAGCAAAATGCCATCTCGATGCAAATATTATTGAGGTTGCAGACACTCATGAATTCACATTATTATGTCTCTCGAGAAACTGCACGAATGAATTGCATGCCATGGAAAAATCAGTGTGTTCTCTCCAATACCACTGGGACGATGAATTGCTGGGACTGTATTGGGGTGTTGATTCTGGTATACAATTAACAAAATCTAGTTTTGGTACTGTGTATTTTCAAAAGTTTGTTCAAAAACTACAACACCATATAACGTGTCAGCAAGATTTCAGGTAACTCGTACCCCTTTTGACCCATCAGTCACACCAGAAACGGCATTTGCATCAGTAACACAGAACCAAAATGATGCAAGTCCGTCTGCAACTTAAATTTCTCGAATACCTGAGAGTACTGATTTTCTGAAAAGCTGAAAAGTTCATTATAGAGTTTTCGGCTCCGGCCGAGATGAACATCGTCAAAAAGAGGAGGAAAAGTGGACCAAATATCAAGATCTTCTCTTCGAACACCGCAGGCTTCCTCCACGTCATTCTGTTAGGCTTCTGGTTTTGGTGATAGGTGTTCTCGGATGTGTAACAGACACACTTCTCTCTGATCTCAAGATAATTCCGGCATATCGTAAAGTGACAGAATACTTAGCGGGCTGTGCATGGCGGGCTGTCATCCTCGGATCACTCCTTCTGCTCAGTGGACATGAAGGCAGGACCTTGTGACTGCTCACGTCACGGCCATGAAGAATGGTCACTGGCGCGTCTCCTCAATGGAGTCGGAGACCTGATCGGAAAACAGACGACGAAAAGAAAAATAATAGTAATAATAATATTAATATATACACCCCTCATTCCAGGTGCTTAGTCTTACTATTATTATTATTATTTTTGATCGCCGCATTTGCTTCCAGATAGGAGAGGTAGGTAATTTCTAGACTTCATACTAAATCCAGTCTCCCATGCAGTGCGGGAATGAGGGTAACCTGGAAATCCTCATTATTTAGATCACAAATAGATGTTATAAAAAGGGCATTTGGAGTTGTTATGGTTTTGATTGTCACAATTTTTAGTTGTTGTCGAATTTCACACGGCAGCTCTGACGTTAATGAAGTACCATGGCAAGAATATTCCAGCGACTTGAAGGTGGGAGAGTAATATATAAGTACAAATTATATCACAAATATTACGTGTTCCGACTTCTAAGATGCCGACTGTACAATGTACAATACAGGCCTCAAAAGAAACACCAGAACCAGTAGGAAGTAACGAAAATATGCTTTTTGTAATCTGACGAGGAAGGGTCTTTCAGGTTACGCTGAAATATTGGTTCGTCGCGGTCGGTGGACTAGCAGGTACGAAGCCAACGTAGGTCTTCACTCGCGCGGTCTAAAAAGTCAAAATGATTACCTATGACCGTTTTTATATTCATAATACTTTACATACAACGTATATAGATTCAAAATTTCTTTAAAAAAATAGTTAAATTTTCAATTATTTGACAAATGTCAAACGTAGATTTTTCTTTAATATTTTTTTAAAATTTTGATTTAATACGAAAATCAATTTAAAATTTGTCTGTTGCCTTAGCAATTATGGTAATGGTTAAGTTTATAAAAGGACCTGACATAAAACAACAGCAGGTAGTCCAAAATTGAGCATAAGACACCACATCAGTTTATTTCTACATTATAACCTAAAATGAATTAAAACCTAGTAGTTTTAGTCTAACTGACAGCTACAGAATTACCACGACCCTATCCCGCTCCACATGGGCAGAGCACGGGCGGACAACGACGAATGGTTCACCAAGAAAAGGACCGACTGGCCGAAGTTCCAAGCCAGCAGCACCAGCACCAGCAGAATAGAAACCATCGTGAGACAGGAAGCAGACCAAACCGGAGAAATTTCCGAAGAGACCAAGCAGCTAATCAGGAACCGCAGAAGAGCGACGGACCGCGCTCTCAGGACACAGGACCCAGCGGAAAACCACTTGGTCAATCAACTAAACCGGAGAGTCAAGGCTGCCCTCCAAGAGCACCGAGACGAAAGACGGCCACTCGATTTGGAGTCCCTAGACCCCCAGGACAACAGTCTATGGAAAGTGCTGCTAGCCCTGAGGTCCACCCGAAAACCGATGCCTCAAATCCACGGCGAGAGAGGACTTGTCTACACCCAACGAGAAAATGCGGAAGCTTTCGCCGACAATCTCGAGCTGCTGCAGTATAGATACTTCAACCTACCAGACGAGGATGAGGATCACGTAGAGCAAGTGAACCGAAGGGCTAGGCGGCTAAGACGACAACCAGATGAGGACCAGATCTGGCCAGCATCTCCAGAAGAGATCATGGTTATCCTGACCCACGCCAACGTACGGAAACTACCCGGTCGAGACGGGATAGGAAACCGGATTCTCAGGAAGCTCCCTCGTAAATAAGTGGTCACACTTGTGGCTATCAGAAATGCTATGCTGAGGCTCCGGTATTTCCCTTCCAGATGGAAAATGGCAGACGAGATTTTCATCCCCAAGCCCGGGAAGGACCACCTCTTCCCCCAAAATTACAGGCCGATGAGCCTATTACCAGCGATGAGCAAAATTGTCGAAAAGGTAATATTGGAGAGGATTAAGGAGAAATCAGAAGAGATAGAAACCATCTCAGACGAGCAATTCGCGTGCAGAAGAGGACATTCTAGGGAGCACCAATTATTGCGGCTAGCGGAGTATGTCACCGAGGGATTCGTTGAATGCAACATATCATAACACCATGCATATTGCAGATCTATAGATTATGAAATAATATATTTATTTACCAAAATTATCATCTCCGACTGAGAGAAATTATTATTGTTAAATTTATTCATTTGTTTGACTCTCTTTCGTAGAAGTTATTATTTATTGCAATGTTGGCGATGCATATTTCGGTAACCAAGATAGCATAATCGAGACATAATGTTAAGTTCAGAGAACTAGTTCGTCATGTAATCATATTTCTATGAATTCATAATTCGCAGAAGTGTGTCTGCTGAGTCAATTCCTTGGGAAAAGTATAATGTGGCAGTTAAACATTATACCTGAATATAAGTACACATTAAATACTCAAGAGAATATGGCATGAAATCACCTAAAACGTCAAAGAATCAATTCCAAACAATTATTACCGCTAGTTTATTTACTTCGCCCAATGATTGAAGAGGCAGAAAACATATTCTTAAAATACGAGTCTCGAGGGATTTGACTACTAACCTACCTACGCCTGTTGTGTTATTGTGGCGTTAAGACGAGAATACCAAAAAGTCAGATTTATGAGAGGGCGTTACGTTAGACGTATTTTAACATAATTTTAATAGCTTCAAAAGGCTAGTCTGTATTTAAGCAGGCCATAATATATGAGATTCTTTAATAGTTCTATAATAAACAACTATTTAGGCCGGTTTTCACTAAAATGGTTATTAAACACGGTATACAATCTTTAAGGTTTTTATTAACGATTATTTTTACGACTCTAATTTTTAGTTTTCGGCACTTTATGTTTTTAGTTACAACATTTTAACAGTGATTTACACTTCCAAAGGCTGTCAATATTAATTACGATATAAATGTTTTTTTCCTAAACTGAATATCAGTAAAATTCAATACAATAGGTACTACTCACTTAGTCATTGGCGAATAATAGCCATAATGAATTTA
Organism: Tetropium fuscum; assembly: GCA_964058915.1. NCBI lineage: Eukaryota > Metazoa > Arthropoda > Insecta > Coleoptera > Cerambycidae > Tetropium > Tetropium fuscum. Next base: position 380,581 of record CAXKVY010018450.1, on the reverse strand, counting down.
TTCCTATGCTATGCAGGTGGCATAAATAACAGTAGGGGAAGTACGGGCAAAAAGAATCGGCCGGGTAAAGAGAATAATAATTGCCCTGATTGGCGTAATCTCACGTGACAATTTATAGCCAAATGGTGTGTCCGAAATGTCAACTAAACAGTATACTGGCAATGAGACAATAAGATATGTATTCACTTTGCCCGGTGGCAACTTCATAACAATATTTTTGATGTTTAAAAGTAAATAGGTAAGGTAAGTAGAGTTATTATTTCAGACGGTCTACAAATAAATGAATGTAATTCGAGACAATCTATAAAATCTGTGTCATGTAAATATAAATATACGTTTTTCTACCATGAGACGTCATGTAATACGTGGGAATTCACAGAAGAAGTTATCTAGATTTACATGCGCATTTTTAGATGACCAAGAAACAGATTTGTGCGAGTATTTACGAGAAATGGATGCAGTATTTCGTGGGTTAACTCGAGATGATTTCAAAACTCTCGCGCACGATTTTGCACTTAAAAATAAAATACAATGTCCCGCAAGCTGGAAGAGCTACATAAAAGTGGTAGATGAATGACTTATGTCCTTTCCAGGAAAGCATCATCAACTTGTCCTACGCTTACCTGAACCAACAAGGACTCGAGGTTTCAACAGTCCACAAGTTGAAAGGTTCTACGATATTTTGCTGCTGAATTAGAGAGCACAGTATTGATGCTACTAGATTGTATAATACGGATAAAAAGGCATATCACAACCACAAATAAACCTCCAAATGTTTTATCCATTAGTGGCAAAAGGAAAGTTGGAATAATTTCCAGCAGCGAGCGAGGTCTACTTACAACAGTAATTTGTTGCTGCAATGCCGCAGGGCAATTTATCCACCCATTTATGATTTTTGGGAGAAAAAGGACGCAGGAAAGATTATTATATGGCGCCCCCCTGGAACGCAAGAAACTTGTTCTCCAAATGGGTGGATCAACAGTGAAATTTTTTTTATGTGGTTAAAATTTTTTGTGGAGAAAGTAACTCCCACAAATAAGTTCCTCTTCTTCTGAATAACCACTAATCCCACAAATACTATAAAAAATCAAGATACACAGAAGAGCAACACAAAAGAACTACCTTTGATGCAGAAGAGAAGAGCAACACAAAAGGACTACCTTTAAATTATTTTGTTGGGCATGTCTACTTTTGTCTAGTTGAGGCAGAATATTTGGGTTTAACAGGGATATTTTAAAAAATTTGTCAACGAGCGTCAAAAAACATGAAGCGTCTAAATACCATTCACAACATGTCATTTAAATATCCCAATTGAAAAAAAAATGGTAACAAAATCCAAATTTTCTTTGGAAATCCAACTTTGCATTAAGGCATTTGACTTTGAGCTAAAAAAAAATTGCTGCGACACATTTTATTGGTTCTGGACCTCTATCATACTTCTGTGCCTACCCTACTAAAATATCTACGAGTCGCCTCTGTCTAACAATATTTAGAGAACGAGGAGAATGGAATAGCTATTTATGTAAACAGTTGGGAAAAGTACTATTTTGTGTAACGGGCAGATTTCTCTTTCAAGAGGATGCGAGTTATACAAAATAGTGTTTCTCAACGTGTTTCATACAAGATTTTTTCTAATTTTCACCAATTTTGTATTTTATGAGAAGAAAATTGTGAATTTTATACGTTTAAAAACAATCCAGTAGGTTGTAACGGTGTGACAGCTCGTCACTTTCATAACTTGTCAGGTCTAAATAACCTACTATGGTATGAACTTTACACAACCAGTTGCGTAATATTTTACTCTTCGTAACTAGTTGTGAAAAGTAAGACGTTTCCTAACTTCAAAGGGTTTTGAAGTCTCACTTTACATGCCAAATTTGGAAAAACTATATTAATACAAACAAAAAGTGTGAACGTAATTCATTAATTCTCCTAGTGCCAATTTCAATTTGATGGTTTTCGGTAATAATATTGTGTCATTAGTAGGGTCTTTACATTGGAAATGCGGTTGTAATATGGGCAAATGTATGCCCATATTACATACCTAAGTAATATTGTTATCAGCTGATAAATGGTGATTGATGTATGGCAAAATGTTATATTTTTTAGTGTGAAGAACAAAACAGGTAAAAGTTTGATAACATCATTTCTTCAGTAATATGGGGTCAATAGAAACAGACTGTTTATATTTATAAAATGGACGTTACGAAGACATAAAAAAGGGAAATGGAGATAGAGAGCAACGATGAAGAAATTCATTGTTAGATAACAATTTATAACAATTGTCATTGTTAACTCATTGTTAGATACAATGGTAGAAATGTTGATAATATTTATCCAATTGAGCATGGGTCTATCGAAGAAGATAGGTGACTGCTAGTGGCCTTTGAAGTTTCACGTCGTAAAAATAAAAATTACACCAAGTATTTGTTATATTGATAGAGTAGCCAACACGACATGGGAGAAATTAAAGGGACTTCCATGCGCTCAAAACAAACTAAACTATATGGTGGATACATTTATATATTTCCAAAAACATGATATTTGCACATTCACCTATGAGCTGTTGTTGGGCGGATAATAAAGATATGCCAAACTAGTCTTCTAGAGACTTTCTGAGATTTTCCATATTTCAAATTACTTGTTTGAAGTTCCTACTTACCCTACCTACCTACTTTTTTTATCCTATGAAGTAGATGTTTAATTTATTATTATGTTAATAAACAATAGTTTTTAATTTATATATTTTCTGCCTAATGTTTGGATTAAAAAAATACAATGTCTATATTTCCTTCCTTTCTTTTATATATATATATATATATATATATATATATATATATATATATATATATATATATATATATATATATATATATATATATATATATATATATATATATATCCATGTTTCTATTGATCTCTGCACCAATAGCCATTTGAGTGGAAAACAAACCACTGTTTCAGTTCACCCCGCAGCATTGCGGGCTGACATGAAGACCAGGTGTCCCCCCGCCCCCACCCCCATGTTAAAAAAAATAGAAACAAGAATTTTAATCCATCGTCATCCACAAGCACCCACCGGGCTGTTTTATATTTTTAATTGGGAAGGAGCTAAACAGTTTTCTCGCAACAGAGTCACAAACTGCCAGAAGCGTTTCTATCGACCCCGTTTTACGGAATACGTAGGTTTGGTGTCTGATATATTCATTTCAAACTATATAACACAATAAAAACGCAAGATACTAGACTCCCGAATCAAGATGTAAAACTAACGACTCGGACGTCACACGCGCTCGCGGGGATCCTCAAAATATGTCATATTAAAAAAAATTATAAAAGCAGGGCATTATATAAAGACTGGTTTTGAAATGTGTAGTTATAAAGGGATTAGAACCTAATTTCATCGGTAATAAAATTGACGCATGTTCCCGATTCAATTAAATTATAAATTATTCCACAGCACCTGTTAGACGTTGAATTAGTTAATTAACACGCTCCTGTATAACAACTAAACTATGCTCTATACTAACTACACTCCACACTCTCAATACTATATACAAAACTATAATCCACGTATATTATGCTGACGAGTGGAGTACTGTTTGTAACATCGAAATATGAGATATAGAAAAAACGAGCAAAAAACCCTCATTATATCGATAAAAGGAGCCGTGCTACCGTATGTTTAATAGCGTTGTCAAGTGTAACCGATTTTCTGGAATTTAAGGAAAAACAAATAATTTTATATAGATCGCCCGTCATATTATGACATTATCATGTAGTATAACAAAATATTGATCACACTATACACCTTTCGTCATATCATAAAACAATTGGATGGTGAATGTGATGCAGAATATGAATTTTCCCATTTAAATATTACGGATCCATTTTACACGTTCCTCGGCCATGTCACATCGGCATCATTGGCATTCATTTGGATGTCGAATACCATCGAACGTGGGGTAAAGTGGAGTCAACAATAATTCCTGAAAGAGAAGTAATACAGTTATTCTTTAATTTAGTGTATTATTTTGATGGGTTTTGTGTTAAAATTGATTAGTTATTGGTATTCTATCAAAACATAACTTGTTGAATGAAAGCGCCTGTATAGTGACGATTTTAGCTTGCTGTAAGAAAAGTTTTACTGCCCCGGTCTCCCTTTGCGGCAATTGTGGGTATCCTTTGACAATTTTTTAGGTCTCATATTTCGATGTTTCAAACTGTACATCATAGGTACTAAGCAACGGGTGGTACGTCTAGTGCCCATGTAAAGCGTATAGTAAGAAAATGTGTCACTTATACTCCATTGAACATCTAAATCGAGGCTGAGGAATGTATGTAGTGTAGCGGGGCGGTATCATGTAATAGATCGGGTATTGACATTGGTACCAGTGATATTTTCCGTACGATACGTCGTTTGCAACATATGACCGAAAAACCTGAATAGCTTCGAAAATTTGGAGTTTTTTGCGTTTTTCGACCTGAGCCGGTACTGCTACGAGGCAGCAAACTTCAGGTTCGTGTTCAGCGCCCTAAAAAATATATAATTCGGTTTAAAAATCTTCTACCGGACTCATATTACCGAAAAACTACCATTTCATCAGGCTATATTCTCAGACGAGGATTACATCTCAGAATAAGGTCCTGAGGTGTAGCGACCAACTTCACCTGCATCTCGATTGATTTTTCCCAAGGAAAAACAGCCACTTTCGGTTCAGCAAAGGAGCAAAGAAAGAAATGAATCAGGGGGCGACAGTCCGGAAAACCTAAATCATAACGTTAATCATTTGATGATTGCAACAAGTGATCATTGTATTTCAGTTGAAACCGTTAAAATGTTTGTAATACATTCATGGTTACATTTTATTATTTTTATTATACATTAATATCGGCTCTATTGTAGTATATTTATTTGACAGGTTACTTTAGTACTCTATTGTACACGTATCTGGATCAACGCTAATGAAATGTAGTTAATTATATTTATTATAGCTGGGTACTTATCATTTTCCGTGTCCAACACTAAATTCTTCTTTGTACAGTTATATCTTTTTTAAGTATTTTTCATATATTATATAAAATATATCACCCCTTACATCACCATCAATATACGGTAATATATCGCCGAACACCTAGAACATATATAATAGACGTAGATTAACAACTTAACTCTCACCATTTAACCATCGAACCCCTTTTCAGTTCCTACCCTTCTTGAAATGATTCCATCGTTGTAATTTTATCCTGATATTATTTTACTTCTGTCTACCCCTTGCGGTTCACAGTAATAATTTATATCTTTCCAGCTGATATTATCATGTTCCACAAGCATATAAACTTAACATTTGCCCTTAGTGATATCTTTATTGTCACCATAATAAATTAATGTACCCGTATGAAATATTAGCCGGATAATGCACCTACCGTAAAATTATTTACCACCTTAATTAATTTTAATTTCATTACTTAGTAGTTTTGTCAGGCTCTACATCGATTAATTAGCAGTTTCGCCCTGAACGTCATGACATCCTACCTAAATCCTGACCTAAATTTTAACAAACATATTTTTAAAATTTAGGTTTTGAATAGTGCACTGATGTGCACAAAATATGTAATTATAACAAAATAGCGTCTTCATCTGCAAAACCATAGAAATTTTAACAAATTCAATGCATTTATTAATTATTATTTATTGATCTACTGCAATTTTTTTCGTATTGCAAAAGTACGGGCCATATAATAAATCAGTGCCGCTCAAGTCAGCAATCACAAAAATTTTCGATATCCAGTTTTGAAAATAGTCTGAATCAAACCTCGGAACTGATTCAAAGATCTAATTTCTAACGCAATCAATATAAACAAAATCCAAGACCTTTTCAGCAACAAAATCGTCCGAATTTTCAAAAAATTCAGTAATGAGACCATATCCAAATTTTTCTAATGAAAACGTTAATAAACAAAGGCCATCAGCCAGCAAATCAAACCCAAATTTTAATAGCTTCCAACAACAGAAAACCTATCATGTTAACTATGATAATTTGCCAAGCGAAAATTCAAATAATTATCAATATAGGCAGAATACGAATACTTACACCGACAATGAAGAATGTGATTAATTTGAATAAAATGATAATCAAGAACAAATAATGTTTAACGAAAATTTTCATTATCCGTTATTTTACTGCTCTAACTAAAGGGTCCGCCAATAAGCGCGCTCGATCTTTAAAATGAAATAAAGCAAGTTGTGTGAGAGGTATAAATGAAATTTATTTTTTGTTTGAAAGAGTATTCGAAGGCATTATGTATGGAAAATAATATCGGTCAAATGTCCACCTCGGCTTCGCTGGGTGGCGCGCATACGAGAAGTCCAATTTTCAATGACTCTGGCGCACAAATCGGGCTGTATTTCATCGATGGCGTGGCGTATGTTGACTTTGAGGGCATCAGTGTTTTGTGGTTGGTTTGCGTAGACCTGTGATTTAAGAAAACCCCACAAGAAATAGTCTAGTGGGGTTAAATCGCACGATCTCGGTGGCCAGTTGATGTCGCCTCCGCGCGAGATAACCATTCCTCCGAAGCGCTCGTGCAGAAGATCCATTGTGGCGCGCGCTGTGTGGCTCGTAGCGCCGTCCTGCTGAAACCACATATCCTCGACATCCATATTGTCGATTTCATGCCAGAAAAAAGTTCGTTATCATGGATCTGTATCGTTCGCCGTTTACCGTGATGGACACACCATCGTCGTTCTCGAAGAAATACGGCCCGATGATGCCTCCGGCCCAAAATCCACACCAAACAGTTACCTTTGCTGGGTGCATTGCGACCTGGTGGACCTCCTGTGGATTGTTCTCGGCCCAATAACGGCAATTCTGCTTGTTGACATTCCCATTTAACCAAAAATGTGCCTCATCGTTGAAGATGATTTTGCGACCAAAATCGGGGTCGACTTCCAAGTGCTCTAAAGCCCAATCAGCGAAGATACGGCGCTGTCTATGGTCGTTTATTTTGAGCTCTTGTGTCAGCTGGATCTTGTACGGATGCATGCCCAAATCCAGATGCAAGATTCGGCGAAGTGATGTTTCCGAAAGGCGGAGTTCCTGTGCGCGACGTGAAATTGACTGTCGCGGATTTTCACGCACATTATCGCGCACAGCGGCGACATTCTGGGCAGATCGGACGTTTCGACGACGCGTCGGTGTTGGCTGATTGTTCACCGAACCGGTTGCCTCGAATTTGTTAATCAAACGACGGATAGTCGACTCAGCAGGACGATCAATTGCACCGTAAAATTGGCGGAGCGCGCGGAACGTTGCTCGAACCGATGAATGATTTTCGTAATAAGTTTTAACGATTTGCACATGTTGCTCGCGGCTGAATTGGTTCATGGTGATTTGTGAAGATACACTGAATAATAACAACTACGTTTGCCAACTCTACCACAAACAACATGGCCGCCATGAGCTGTCAAAGATCGAGCGTCCCTATTGGCGGACCCTTTATATATATATAACCAATATATTTATAAGTGTAAATACATAGTATGTAGGTATCTACTATTTACAGCGTTATCTCCTATGGCTTTTTCATAGGACGAAGAGCCCCCGAGGTAGCTAGTCTAGCAATAAGGCAAAAAAAGTCCATCAAAAATCTGTTTTCATTATTTGCGAAAATTTGAAGAATAAAATATACCATTTTGTTGCACATTTTGTCAGATTTAATTTTATATAGAATATCGTTATAAAACGTATAATAAATTGAACAGCGTACCTCTGCTGTTCAAGTGTAAACACTGAGGAGAGTCGAAATAACATTTAAACTATTTTTTTTAAACAACATGTAATTTACAAGTTGTACCAGCTGAAATTTATTTTCTTCATATTATGATTATGAACTGAACTGCTAGTGAAACAGAACGATCAATTATGTCAAAAGTTTTGCTAAAATCAGCATATACAGAGTTAACTTATGCTCTATCATTGACCTTTCTAAGATCTATGCAGAAAACAATAAAATCTTTTGCATATGCCTATATTTTATAAAGACATGTTCCTCAATGTTAAACAAATTTCCAACGTTACTGAACAATAAGTCAAAATTATACTTTATAAATGTTTGGAAATTATACATAACTGAAAACAGTCTGTAGTTTTCTATTATTTATTTATTGCCAAGTAAGAATTTAATTGTATTCGTTTCGAGATTTAAGAATTGGCTCTTCCAGCATTAGATCTGAAGACAAGAATAATTAGTTGATATAGGTAAGACGTTAATCATTTAAGCAACATTCTTAACTTTACTCGATTCTCCTAAACTTTCTCCTACAATGGAGTCACCATTTAACATTTTGGTTAATTGATATTCTGAAAGGTCGGCAGTTACCTCATTATCATTTATTTGTTTATTAATTATTATTTACTCTTAATTAAGCAATTTTTAAGTTTTTCGCTCCAATCTATTGAGGGTGAAAACAAACTTTGGCATTTCTTAGAAAGAAATGTTAAAAAATGTGTTAAGAGTCTGATAAATAAATCCATTACAAAATATTTAAAAGATGTTGACTGCATTTTAATTAAATGTTTTTTTTTATAATTTAACAACATAAAAAATAAGGTTGCATTGTTAATTTGACATTTAAATTATACCCTCATACATAAATTAACAAAAGTGTAAGATATGATTATATTTAATTTTTTTATTCACTATTTAAACTTACTATGATTGGCATTATTATTATTTACCTGCCTACTTGATCTTATCTATAGAATGCTTATAAAACCATGCTATAACGCTATGACTAGTTATAATCTATATTTATTATAAGTAGGTATTTAGCTCCACAAAGAAAATACTAAACTCCGTCATAAATCACGATCCTAAATACCACATTAAACACCAAAAAGGACAAGTTAATCCAGTCGATATATTTTCCTCCTTGTCGTCAACGCGCTCTGAAATCTATTTGGAAAGAGACAGCTGATAAATAATCTTAAGAACAAACAGCACGAACCAGACTTTAGATTTCAATGTTACTTTTACAGATACACTCGGAATTGTAATCCCACTCAAATCTAATTTAACTTCTTGTTAATTAACAGATTACAGTAATCTGTGATCGGTAAATGTTCGGCGTGTTTTTGACATCTGCATGAGGTCAACGAGGATTTCTACCTGTTCGAGGTATCGGACCGCAGTCAGATTAAAGAAAACTACACGCTATCTTGTTAAAAGAATAGGTTCAAATTATGGGGCACCACCTAAAAGAAGCTTAACTTTAAGGTAATAAAATTGTACCCTGGCCCGTTATAACAGGTTTTATGATAATTAATTTGCGGTTATATGCCTGTTTCTTCGTTTTGTGTTCTCTACTGAATGGTTATAATCGACATTATATTAATTTGTAAATTTTAAAGGTGCCTTCACATTTAAGATATTTCGAAATAATGAGCATGAAGACATTTCAATCCAGTAGAGAAATCACTTCTTTACGGGCTTCTAAAGTTTATCCAAAATATTTTTCTTTGATATGTTAATACTGTATAATGTGGGTTTTAAAAAGCTACATTTTTGTCATTTTCCAAATAGTTATGCTCATAATAACTAAAACTATATAACAAGATGAAAACTGAGTTAAAACTTGACGTTGACGAGATTGGAAGACGAGCATTAACATTCTTTAAGTTATATATATTTATACGAAGTTATATACCTATACGTATACAGTCGAAAAAATTTAGCACAGTTAACATCGTTAACAATTATATTAGTGACTGCGGTACACGAAAAAAAAAATGCATCTAAGGATACAAGCAAGCCATTTTGCACAGGTCTTGTATGGACCTAATAGATTGATTTCACCCGTAGTAGGTACCTAAGTTCTCATCCCTTAGGATTCCGGTTTGAGGGTGGAGGGAGTAAATTACACGAGTATAATATTAAAATGCGTAAATAAACCTAGAAAGGCGTGTTGAGGCTGGTTCACGTAATACTTTTATCTCATAATGGCAACGCTAATGCCAGAATACCCAAAAATTTACCAATAGTCAAGCTAAATCTCTGAATATATTTTTCATCATAAAAATACGATTAAATACACCCTCCAGCCACATAGTAACTATTATGGAGAATATTGTAGAAGAATTATAACATTAAGGCAAGAATTGTACTTTATTATCAGTAAACATTAATATTTATAAATTATTTATTATCATTATTATAAATACGATTTTTTTTCGTTACGTTAAGTTTCAGGTAAAAAAACATTAATTCAGAAGGTACATACCTATATAGACTAAATATGGGCACTGACCCAAATAAGGGCACTGTCCAAAAAATAATAAAGGGAAACTTTTTCTGCGCATATTACAGTTTACTATGATGAGTAAGCCTAGACAAATTCGCGGTGAACGTTGATTAGTGAGGCTAGTAATTTTGGTAAGTAAAACTTTCATTAAATTTTAAGTAAAAATTTTAATCAAATATTAACTGTTGCATGTCAGTGTATAGCTAAAGAACTGTAGGTACTTATGTAAACTTATAGTCCTTTTCCTGTACTATCGTGAAAAAAGTTTTGATGGGAAAAGTGACAAACGTTAAATGTGCCAAATATGGGCACATGTTTTTTTTCTACGCTGAAAGACATTAATAAATCTTGTTTTGTTTTAGATGTCCGATGCGATGTTATGATACGACGCGATATTGCGAATTGCAGATATCCGATATGCGAAGACTAGATAAGTTTGTGTAGCCTAGTTAATATACTTAGGTTTTTATTACTTTTTCTTATATTCGTAGGATATTTTGTTTATTTTTTTTCTTCGAAAATACAGCAGTTTATACACGGTTACATTCTTATTTTGTGTGCATAAAAAATTCTGATGTGTTACTTACATGCTACAAATATGGTGACAATATTAGGAGCCCCGGGTCCTAATATGAGCATTTATCGGTTTTTTAAATATGAATTTTTTAAATACATTAAAAAACAATTTCGTCAATTATGTCTACAGTTTTTGTTTCCCATAACCTAGAGATTATCTACAAGTAATTTCATTATTCTGTAGTAAATACTGCAACTGCAATGAAATAATTTGATTAAGGGTGCCCATATTTGATTCGGTTACCTTAACAATGTTTAAAGAATATTGAAAATATTCACAAACCTGTGTTTAGAATATTGTCCGTTGCACTTCTTACATGCCAAAGTACAAGGCAGCTGATACCGACGGCAACTGCATCGTTGGCTCTCGCAGCCTTTAATGCTGCCACAATTGTCCAGGGCTCTACACACACTCAAAACCTTTGGAAGAAGTGTCCAGAATAGTTTCCACTGGCCGTTGTCTGTGGAAATGTGTCCAATCCCACAGTGTTGGTCCTATGTTGGCCTGCCTGGTACTCAGATCGTTTGATGTGTTGGATCAATGAACCGCGTGATGGAGGAATGACATTCACGTACTTGTGCTTGTTCACGTACTTGTGAGTCGCAAATAAATGCCACAAACTAGAAAATAACTAAGTAGGCCTAGTTGTACCTATTCCTAAGGTTGCATACCCCTTATCATACTGGGTTCCCCATAATAGACTACCCATTTTATATTATTAATAAATTCCCTATGAGATAACTAAATAGGTTGTTCTCTGTGGGATTATCTTCTGTAGTCTTTGGGATTTAAGTAAATTATTAATCAAGGATCTTTTGGTATTATTGGCCCTTATTTTTTTGAGGATGAAAATAACGGCGCTGTAACAGTAACATCCGAGCGCTACGTTAATATGCTAGAGACATTTCTCATTCCAGAATTAGATAGACGAGGATTACTAAACAATGCCTTACTATTCCAGCAAGATGGGGCAACAGCTCATACCGCCAGAAACTCAATGAGGGTCCTGCGAGAAATGTTTAATGACCGACTCATTTCTCGATTCGGAGATTTGCCTTGGCCTTCGAGGTCCCCTGACTTAACAGCACCCGATTTTTTCCTGTGGGGATATTTAAAAGCCAAAGTGTTTGCGAGTCGTCCAGGTACAAGACGTGGTTTTTAAAAGTTAGAATTAAATTAGCCAAATATTTATAGTTTTCATAAATCCCAAAGAGTTAGCTGTAATTTAGTAAAATAAAAAGTTTGTTTTGTTAACTAAAAAATTTTAATTCAAATATTAAAATGGGTAGTCTATTATGGGGAACCCAGTATAATGATCTAGGCCTATTAGCATTTTGCCTACTTTCAAAAATTCTTGAACACGTTATAACATATTAATTAGTACAGCAGATCAGAATCGGAAAGGGCATATCTGTGCAACAGCTCTATTAAACATAGCTGTTTATAATATAAAAGAGATGGAATCAGGAAAATGTACATTATTGGCGTTGCTGGACTACTTAAAGGTATTTGATACTCTTGATCATAAAATGATGTTGATGATATTGGGTTATATTGGTTTATATAACTTTATCTTTTTTCAAAACCATTTGTGGAACTGGTCAGAGAAAGTTAAACTTAGGAAAGAAATTTCTGATTCCATTGTTTCTCAAGGAGTACCACAGGGAACAGTTCTTGGTCCAATTTTGTACTGTTTATTAAAAATTGTAAAATGCAGATGTATCTGCAGATGACACACAAATATTTTTTTCATTTCCACATGACCAAATTATTCAAAGTTGCCATATGATAAAGCCTATGATATTGCCAAAGTTGCCATATGATATGAAGATTTGGAAATAATTTATAACGTACCACTGCAGCATGTGTTGCATCTTAATCGAAATAAATGGGTTGTATTGCTATTTGATAAACTTTCAAAACAGAAACTTAAAGTGTACGTTTAATGCTGGATACATCATGTCACTTCTTTCAAATGCGAAGACATACGGTACCGTTTGATTTAATACGTGTAAATATATTGTAAAATATCGAATTTGAGGTTGAGGTTGAGTGTAAGAACAGCTCACGTTACTCTGGTGGTCACCTGAGCCTCTTCCAGTATTTTTTTCATATTTTTCTGTGTCGATAATATTTGTGGAACAAAACATGCTCAATAAAGTTTATTATTATTTTTATAAATAACGCATTTAGGCGTTATGAATATCTATAACGCCTTTGGGCATTATACATTTATAACCATGGAAATAAATAAATTCTAAAATCAAAATTACAAATAAACTTTATTACCGTCAATAAAAATTAAATGCGTTGCTATGCAATGCGTTTAAAAATAATTTTGATCTTTACTCTGTTTTTAATCAAATCGTTCTGAACATACCTAATAGATGTCAAATTAATAAATAGTAAGTGTCAAAAAAAATCGAAGTAAATAACAGACTAATAGGACATTAAACGTTGAAGGCACCACGGGTGTTATACGATAATGACGCCCTCGGTCGACGTACATTCCAAGAGTACACTGCCAATCTCGGTGCGTTTTTATCTATATAACACCCTTGGTAGCTTTATTACTATAATGCACCTATAAGCAATTAATATGCTAATGATTTTAAATTAACATTTATTCATAACATAACGCCTGCTAGCTGCAAGGCATAATGATGAAGACTTAAAGAGCTGCAAGGCATAATGATGAAGAATTATGTAAATAAAAAATGCCTCATAATTAAAAGAGTTCTTCAATTCGTTCTAGTTAAAGAGCGTGTTAATGGCTACCAAAATCTACTTGTTAAAGTATGACAGGCATATAATTTATTAATACGTTTATTACAACAAACAAGTTGATATATACCAAATATATTCATCGCCACAGAATAAATACCTACCAACTCTTTTTTTCCATTTTCATGGCTCCGAAAACACCTATCGAGAGTATCGAGTCTGAAAATTTATTTAATGAGGTAAAAAAACAATAATTCAACCAGTTGTATGGGTTAGGGATAATTTATTAGGCTTCGACTAAGAAGGTGAATACCGAGAAGTTTTTGGGGTAGAAAGAGATGTCCATCTACAGGAATGCCCATGATTCATGAACGACGAAAGGCAGCGTTCAGATGTTTAAGGCGCTTTTTGTTTAGTTGTGTTGTGTTCTGTTTCGACACGTACAAATGAACGTTACACTTCTCGCACTCCTGATGTTAGCTTGTTTATGAACCTGGTTTTGGGTATTTTAAAGTGGGAGAATTTGTTTAATGGGCTTGTTTGGAATTAAGAGATTGTAATTGAGGTTTCCAATTGTTCAACAACAAATAACAATAACAATAAAACGCATATAATTCCTAAAGTTCAACCCATATTCCTATAAATTTACTGGTGGGTTCAACCATACATGTCGATATTATTTTGTCATAACCTCTAATTGGGTATTATTACCTGTTGGAAAATTAGTATTAATGTTATTATTATTATAAAAATCCTCGTGAAAAACTCATGGAATTTAAAACTTGACGCAAAAATTGAGGGTACTTCGATGCTAAACTAAATTGCAATATTCACCTTCAAAGAAGAATAAAAACGGCCTATATCATATGAGCCGTTTCGCAGAACTACAATAAAACCTGGGGTATGAAACCCAATGTGGATTTACTCTGCTATCATAAGATCAATTATGGCTTATGGAGCTGTTGTCTGGTGGCTCAAGAGTCAACAAACAACAGCAAAACTCAAGCTGTGCTAGGTAGAAAGAGTTGTCTGTCTGACCATAACCGGAGCTGTGCGAACAACACCAACGAGAGTCCCTAACTACCATGGCTCGCCTCAAAATCTGTTGGTATACATCTAAACGCAAGCTGTGGCCAAACTCGATGCCGTCTATGGACTGAGGCTGTAAGAACGATACCCCTTTTACAGGCGTGTACAGATGGTATTCCGCCTCGGCTAATCTTTGATAAACCTCACGCCATAAAAAATAATGGTGAATATGAGACCGCCGTTGAAAACTATGCCTTCACAGACGGATCAAAGAAGGAAGGATCACGCTATGGTATATATTCCAGAAGTCTGCGATTCCAATGTAAGTGGACTATGGATCAAAATGCCCATGTAGTACAAACAGAACTGGCAGGTATAACCACAGCAGTGGGCTACTACTGGCCCTGAAAAATTATAAAATAACTAAAGGTTCAATATGGGAATGTCACCAATCGCAAACGTTTTCTTTGCGCAAACGTTTCTTTCAATGGTGTGCATCGCGTCTTCATTAATACGACCTGGTTCAGTGGAGAGAAGAGCGAGTATCTGGGGTCAGCTCAGGTAGCACTGTCCACACTGCCCATGCTATAATTCAAATCAATCCCTTGAATTCCATTCAATGAACGTTCACTAAAACCTTCAGCAGCAAATTTTATCTAATTTCTGTTGTCTTTCGGGGTGTCACTGGCGGCCATTTTGGAAAATGGCCGCCAGTGGGAATTTGACGGAAAGGCCCGGTGTACCTATGTGCCAAATTTGCTGCTTTTATCAAAAAGTGCACAACAGGTTAGCTAAGGTAGTCCTATATCGAAAACACTGCACTAAACATTAAATTACACTTATTACGCAGTTTTTCAATTCGTTTACGGTATGTACCTGGTGTCAAATATTTTTCTATATTTATAACTAAACAACATGATGGCTTATTCCGTTATTTCATTAATATAGAATAATTGTTGAATAAGAGTTCTTTAACGCACTTCTAATTTCTAGTGGTTAAGTTGAATATCTGTACTTCGTTTAATCCTACCCCATAATCTCTTTACTGTTGTTGCCGCTGTAAGTCATTTATTTCTTACTGAGTGATCTCTAGCTGCTTTCGGTGAATTTCCAAAAAGTCATTTTTTAATCGTATTACATGCACTTTACCAGGCTAAGGTTGTAAGTCCTATAGCTTCTCTGATTGTATGTAAATCATTTGACTTATGTCGTTAGAAAATTTCAAATCTTCTATAAGCTTATTACCTTAGAGCATCTACATAATATTACTTTACCGAAAATTAGGTATGTAAATTTCGGTCCATGCTTATATACCAATTTGATTTCTTATTCAAATTTTTCAAAATATTTTGGCTCAAACTTTTCCTCCCTAATATTCGAATATAAGTTAATATCTAATAAGTTTTGAAATTACAAGTAGTAAAATGATCACATTTCCATTATGAATTAAGTAACTATTTAAAAAATATAGCACTAAATTAATCTATAGATTACGACCTATTACGAAGTGATGAACGTTTGGCTAAACCTTTAGTACGCCTAAATATGGGAGATTAAGTAAATTATATCCGATAGTTAAATTTGTAAATTGCTGTTATTGGAGCGGGAAAAATATATTCAAACCCATTAGACAATTTAATCGTCATTTACTTAATTTATTTAATGGGATTAGTTAATTTTTGTATTAAGTAAATCGAGTGATTTAGCCCGCTAGCTCTGCGGCTCGATCGCCTAGGAGCCATTGGTTCAATCCCCTACTGATGCGAAATAAATTTTAATAATCTATCTCCAAGATCTAACTAATGAGATTTTCCAGGTTTCCCTCATTCTGGATGGCAGTTAGAATTTGCGAAGCTAATTAGCTTAATATGCCCCCTCTTCCACACTTCTGGGCTAACCATTCTCCGAGCTAAGGATTCATTTCATTTTTTGGAAAAAGGAAATACCAAACAAAATGTTATAATTGCAACTGATTCTATAGATTGAATCAGTTGTTACAATCAGTCACTACAGTCAATAAAAGTCGATTGATGTATGTTTTCTATATTTTAACTCTATGTTAATATCGATGAGAAAGACACTTACCAAAGACACTTGCACCATGGCATAGATGGCACCATTCTTTTTAAACACGCTAGTTAACTAAGAGACATTATATTTATTTATAGCTTCTATGAAGTATATATTAACGGTCAGGATATATTGAGGAGCATTCACGCAAAAGTCTACAAATCCATTATGCAGGAAATTTTTTGGTCCAAGTAGATATCGTATTAATTCGCAGTGGGACAATTTTATACCAAACTTTAGAATTCGTTTTTTTCCAAAAGAGATTTAGAGTTAAAGAAAGTCGTTTGAATCTTATATTTTTGTTTCCTTTTTCTGAGAGTAATTTTAACAATGTACCGGACAAAGACTTTTATCTGTGTCATTTTTTTCATCTATTTGCTGTCTGCTAATTTTTTAAACCCACCTTGTGTTATCTTTGAAAAAATTGGAATGTTTTCAATTCTCCCTGTTTGAGTTTTATCTTGATTTTTTTCCTCATTAAAATGGTAAATTTTGTAGTTTACTTCTTATCCTTCTATCTAATTCATAAGAAGTTATATGAAATTATCTCTTTTGTAATCCCTCTGTTCATCTATTTTCCACAATTTTGCCATGTTAAGTATATCTTTCTAGTCTATTGCTAACATGCTTATTAAATGCTGCTAATATGCATTTAATAAATATAATATTATACATATCATATTTATTAAATGGAGTTTTATTGTGTTAGGAGCTCATATATAGTATAAATTTTATTTCCATTAGAAAACCTGTTGTTAAGTTTTCTTTTGTCAATTGACCATATTGATATCAGACCTTTGTTGTAGGTACATAATACTGAATATCTATTAGGGAAATCGACAGCTCTCCTCCTTTAACATTCATTATTAGATCTCAAGGCATGTATGTTACGAGTTTTGTGGCGGTACATTATTTGCCTTATAGTAATTTCATCTTTTTCTTAGAACATTATTGATTGGTGTAAGCGCATCTAGTTACCCGTTATGGCCATATTCTTTGTTCTCTGATCTTTTGTTCTTACTGTTTTTTATGATAAGCACGCTTAGGCTGGATGAACAGATCTACGACAGGTGACCTGATTTCGAGGCCCTTGAGGTCTAGGTCGTGTGGTAAGAAGACATTTTCTTTCCTTTTCCTTACTTATAGTTCAAGTTTAAAAAGTGTTTTCTTATAAAATAAATACGTTATTATTTCCATGATAGATAGATTTAATAAGAAAATCACTGTGGTGTGTTGTGGTTTGTTAACCCGCACACGTTCGACGGTATGTCGGATCCAAAGACTTGAACTAGGTAAGCGAGTTTTTTTTGTTCGTTGCTATGAGGCCATTTTCTATCTCGTTTCTTTTGTGTTCACTAGATCCCCTGTTACGTTGATCGAGGGACATTCTACAACCTTTCGAAGCCGCTTACATCGACTCAGTGTAGCAAGTGTTGCAAGTAGATATATTCACATAACTTTTTTTTAAACCTGTAAAACGCAAACTTATTAGATGTGACGCTTGCAGGGCTTCGCACATCGAGTGTAGGTCACTCCAGTTTGTAACATGGCACCTTGAAACCTTGGCACCTTGTAACCTGGTAACTTCATCTGTAACTCCACCCCAAACTGTCGTTTGACTTGCTTCGACCGAGTTGAAATCTATCAACTATATACGTAGATTTACTGATGAGACCCACCTTACTGGAAGGCTTGCTGTCATTTTACAGATAATATTAGTTTAAGCGTACTTTAGGGAGGCATGCCCTCTTTTGATGATTCTTGATACTACTAGTATGTACACATAGATAACGATTATGAGCCCTTGGCGACCGTTTAAACTCTCATTATACTTAGATTTACCTAAATTAATTTTCATAGTGTACGAATAGGTACTTGTAGGTTACCTTTACTTAAATAGCATGGTACCTACGTTTATTTTAAAATCTAAATCGAGTATGTATTTACCTGTATACTTTCGCTATTTCGATAATATGTTTATGTAAGTAGAGTCCTATGTCTTGTTAATATTGGTTGTCGGTAGGTCATCGTGCACTTTGAAGTCGACACAATAGTAGATGTATATGATGCTCATTTGATATGTGTTTCCGGGTACCATACCACATTTTGGAATTTAGTTCTAAATTACACTCCATATAAATATTTGATTTATATGTAATCTTAAATGTAAGTTAACTTCAATCAAATTTTAGGTAACATTTTAATGCAGTTTTCAACCTTAAATTTTTTTTTAAATAACTTGGATATGAGTATATTGTGTCTCATTTTTCTTTTGCCAAAAATTACAGAAAGTGTGTAAAATTACAAAAAACAGAAATTGCAGAAATGAGTAATATAATTTACGTAATAAACTTTTTTTTGTAAAATTAATAGTTTTAGCGCACCAGCCGCAAAGTCTACTCCAACATGCGTTTCGGCATGTTGCAAAAAAACTCCTAGAAATAGTGATTCTTAGGGAAAAAGTGTAAAAACAGTTTTATAGGCAATTGCATGATCTAAACGGACGGACCTGTTTTTATGATAAAACTTATCGTTTGGCTGAAAAATGCAAAGGCTGAAAATTTCTTTGCAGATGTGCGATCTATGTGGGACACTTTTTACATTTCATTTATAATGGCGATCTCAATATTCTTACAAATCTTCAGCTCTATGTGAATTATTTTAACCATGAATGTCTATATTCACCGGGCTATAAGCACATTAAGAAAAATAGGGGAAAGTTTTGCCATGATCGTAATTTTCTCATCCTATGTGTTTTTTGGGTCGCTGAATATGAATCTGAACTTTGCCCGTAGAAATTTTGCCCGGAACCCCTTTTTTTCCAAAAAAAAAAAAATTTGGCGTCTTCTCCGGTTTCTCGCTGATATATGAAAAACTATACATTTTATCGAAAAGACGGTTAGTGGCAAAAAGTGCCAAAAAGCTGATACTTTTCTAAAATTAAGCCATGCAAGAAGAATAATGAAGGGAAGGCCACTTTCCTTTCTTATAGCTCATCAAAAACTAATGTCATCCATGACGTAAGATATGGTGGCAAAGGACGCTTTTTTTTTGGGAAAATAGATCCTAAATTTCATGTTAAAATCTAGTGTTCCGTAGTTATGTCATACGTAAATAAAACTTATAAAGCTTATAAAACTTAAATCTTAGCCTTTATTTGCATGTATTTGAATATAGGTGAGTATTTAAAATATTTTTTTAATTTGTTTCTATGAGTAATACCAATATCTGGAAGTCTTTATGTATTATACAAATATTACCATGTTCGTAAATATTTGGGAGTTGTACTACTCCAAATATCCATTTCCATACAGATAACCTTTAAATTATGTAGACATTTTGTGTATTCCTTCCAGTATCAAAAATGTCTCTCACTAGCTTAATGTGCATTTAAATGCATATATTTTCTATTATTATTTCTATAAAGACCCTATTTTCATGGAAGGCTGCTCCTTTGGTTGTTAGTCTTCAATCCTGTTAAACTCTTAAAGCCTCAAGAGAGACAGACACTTTACAAAATGAGTTTAGTCACCCAGAAGAGGGTTTTTAGAGTAGACCAATTCCAAGTAAGCTGAAAATCACATGTATAGGGCATTAAAAAATAATCTCAATGTATAAGGGGCTCTTTAGGATGATCCATGGACAAGAAAACAACTCAAATAACGTGGGTGGTCACGATTATTTACATGAAAAAGCGTTAAAATGAAATTGAACCGGATTGTCGCACCTGGATCAGTTACCTTTCGGAAATCCAGTCTAGCGAAAAATTAAAATATATTATAATAATATCAGTAAATGGATCTTTTCGGCATATTGGGGTATTTAAGTCAAGTGCTTAAACCGAATAGTTGATGGGATTCAGTAAATATTTATTTAACCACTTCAGGCAGGCCCTTTGTTAGATAGCTCTGATACGTTTGGCTTTCTGGAACCGATTTGTATAGGAAAAATAACACTTCCAGATTAGATTAGGTCTACTGTTCTGTCTCCCTCTATTCATTTTCAGTACTATAATAGATCAAACGGTTCAGTGGGAAATTAAATATCTATTTTGAATAACCTTTTCTTAATCGTGGACTCCGTCTTGAATTTCTAGTCTGCGGCACATAAAGCAAACATATTTTACAATGACACAAGTATAAGTCACAAGACCACCGATAGGTTAAATCAACAAACACACTAGCTTCCACCGTTTCCGCTTTATATGTATATTCCATATACAGATTCACTTTTCATGTCATTCATTTCATTTTCATGTCATCATTTTTGCAGCTGCAGATCTCTACAAATTATAGTTATTTATGCAACTATTGCAAAAAGTAAATGTTCATTACATGCGACGTGAAATTGTCAAACACGCCGAGTGCAATAAACATTTTTTGTACGAGTTGCATACAATAATTTTATAATTCATTTTCAATTTTTTTAAAATTTTGGTGGCATTAATGTCATGACATTAGGTGACATTTGTAGTCTCAAGTATCTGATTCATCATCTGAGCCATCATTAAGCATGAATAAAGTCCCTAGAAAAGAAGACCTCCAATTCCTTGTAAGGACATGCGTCCCCACACCATCACAGATGCCGGAAACTTCTTTGAATCTTCCTTTTGAGGCAATCTCTGTGATATTCTTCCCCCCGCATTCGATTCACTCTACTTCGTGTATCGCCACTCCCAATAATTGAGTCCCATTACCGAGAACCCAATTTTGCCACTCCTTTGCCAATAAAAATCGGTGTCGTTTCTGTTTTTCACTGAAAAACGGTTTTTCCTTCACCTAAAGGGAAATAATAAGATGTGGTGTCATTTTACATGTTTGTAAAAACTTACCTTGTAGAACCCATATCCCATTTTTTTCGTCGATCTTGTTTAATAAGTGTCCGCGAAGCACGCGCATCTCTTGGCCTGTTTTAACTTTTGTTTGAATATTTTCGGTATTTTTAATTATGTTTCTGACTGTTCTAAAATTATGTTTCTGACTGTTCCTTGAGGAATACTTAAATTTTTCGAAATGTTATGCGCAGATAGTCCATTTTTATGGGCAGCAACAAAAGAATTTCTCATATAGCAAGATAACGACTTTCCACGAACCACTTTGACAAGTAACTAAACTAAAACACTCAACAAATGCTATACTTTGTTTCTTCAATACACACTTGAGAATATATTTTAAAGAAAGAAATTATATATGGGATTTTGCTGGATGCATACATATTTACCACTGTGATTGAGTTATGGTCCAATAATAATGCGCCAGATATAATTTTTCTTTTTTCTATATTTATCGTAGTTGATATAAGTATCGGATATTGTTGATTAATTGTTAAAACCACATGCTATCAAATAGGCTTATATGCCTAATATTATAGGCTGTCGTTGAAGTTATGGTAATTAAATAAATTCTAATTAACAAAAATAAAACTGTGTTGCATATTTCTCTTGGTCCAATTCATATGCGACTGGGCTCGAAATATATCAGCTTGCGGTTTGCCATGCGAAAATAATTATTGTCAACACTTTACTATACAACTTCTATGTCGCTGGTGTGGCGTCACTTAGCTAGTTACCGAAACGTGATAATGATCTAAGATGGACCTCCTGCTGCATTACATACTTCTTTTGTGGTTTACGTTAGCAGTAATAATATCATTAGACGAAGAAATGGTCGTATTTCTAAAGCATCGTAAAACAATTCTATAAATTCATAGCATTTGCATATTAGTATCAATAAGTATAATCTGTTATCGGATCCCTGATTGATATTCCCTGCGATTGCCGGATATTAAAACAGAAATTACAAAACCTTTATTGAAATGCATGGACAGTAATTTGAACAATAATTTCTCTGGTTGTGTGTACATACAGGTATCCATTCACAACACTTTACAGTTTCCTGGAATTATCGCTAACTCCTCTCCTATAAACTGCATACCAATAGATTAGGTTGAATAACTTCGGTCAGGCAACCAGAACCACCCACTAGTTGCAGCTCGAATAATAAATATCGCACACGGCGTATAAGTCTACAGAAATGGCGTACGATAATTATTGTAATGTCCCTATAGTAAAATCCAGGAATTAATTAAACTAATCTCAACGTGTCAAATGGTTCGTGCCCGCTTCTTCTCTGGACCATATTGTCGGCAGAAAACGATTACTTGTAAGAAGTAAAGCATTTTATGACACCTAGTAAATTGATTTGTCGTTTGAATTGGAAATTCCTGGGAAGGTAATTTTAGTAAGTGTAGCTCAAGCGCAATCGGATTAATTTTATAGCTATTGAACGTATTTATACACCGAATTGATTTCTGCATCAATAATAATGGACATAATCAGGGAAATAATGAAACATTTATAATAAAATTTAATTGCTTTTAACCTTTAAATTCGTTTTCGCGTTTTTAATGTTAATTTCATATTTCTGCCAAGGCTGTTAAAATGCTATTAGAGACATAGCAGACTCGTAAAGAGGCATTATGAAATGATGTAACAAATTACTGTGTAATAATGATATTTATTATTTTAATCTTTATAAGTTGAGTACTACTTACTTCTGCGCTCATAATTAATACTTTTCTGCGGATTATAGAAAGACTACACTTATACCAGCTTACTAGCATGGCAAATAATTTTTTAAAGGTTGCCATTCCACGGCACAATTTTACTGTTATCTATTTTTTTTACTATTACGCTTTTAAGATACATTTAGTGTTAATTAAATTAAAATTATTCTTTACGATTTTGTGAAATCAAGGAAATCTTATAATTTTATAACTTTTCTGGTATGGCCCGACAATCTGCTTATAAGTGAATTAATATAAATGAGGATGAATGCATTTTTGACACTATATCCATGCTATCCGCTAAAAGAATACTTGTTTACGGTTTTTTGAAATCGAGGAACTCCTCAGTCTTTTATTATTTTTAACTTTTATAGTATGGGTCGACAATTTCTGTTTATAGGGGAGTTAATATGTGACAGTGTGAATGCATTTTTGGCACTATTGATGCAAGCCGCTCAAAAAATAATTGCGTATGGGTTTCTCGATGAAATCGATGAAATTCTGTCTTTTATAATTTTATAACTTCTCTGGTATGGCCGCTGCTGTAACTCGTTACATAACGTATGTCCTAAAAGTTTTGGCACAAAATGGATTGACTTAATAAAATAAATTAATCTAGACATATAGAATAACTGATCTAAACATATAGAAGGCAGCAATAAATATAACGTTGTTGTACTCGATTGAGGTACTTGGTGTTGTCCGTGTCGACGATAGAATAAAAAACTGTTGAGAACTGCTATATTATGGCACATTAATTTGTTTCATACGATTGTAATGACGTACACACAAAGAAAGCTGAAAAAGAGTATATATACAAATAAAGGGTGTCTCAAAATTAACTTCTTCAACTGTGAAGAGATTAATTGAAAAATTCAGGGAGACTGGACCCGTTGGAGACGCCAAACACACTGGTCGTCCAAGAACAAGCCATTCAAATGTCAATATCGAAGCAGTGCGTGAGAGTGTCGGTGACAATCAAGGAACCTCAATTCGGCGTCGTGAACAAGAATTCCAAATTTCAAGAAGTTCTCAGCTTCTTGAGCGTATACTCACAGCGTATACTCACTAAAGATATGTGTCTCCATGCTTACAAAATTCAATTAACGCAACTACTGAAGCCTAATGACCATGCACAGCGAACAGAGTTCGTTGAATGGATTATTGAACATCAACAAATGGATGCTGATTTTCGACCAACATCATCCTAAGCGATGAAGCACACATTTTCACCTTGTTGGCTTTGTTAATCGCCAAAATTGCCGCTTTTGGGGTTCTGAGAACCCACATGTGTTGTCGAAAAACAAATGCATCGACAACGTGTCACTGTTTGGTGTGGATTCGGGGCTGGAGACAATTAGACCATATTTTTTTTGAAAATGAGGCTGGTCAAGCAGTGACTGTTACTGGTGCTCGATATCGCGCCATGATAACACAGTTCTTTCTGCCGAAATTGGATGATATTGATGTGGCCAATATGTGGTTTCAACAAGACGGTGCCACATGCCATACAGCCCGTGAAACAATTCAATTACTGCATGAGACATTTCCAGGCCGTGTACTCTCTCGTTTCGGTGATCAGAATTTGCCCCCTAGATCGTGTGATTTAACACCATTAAATTTCTTTTTATGGGGTTATTTGTAATCACAGGTTTATGTCAACAGGCCCACAACCACGAGATGCAACGCTGCATCAATGAAATTCAGCCACATTTATGCAGAATGGTCATGGGAAATTTTGACAAACGAGTGCGTATGTGTATGCGTTTATTCCATAAATAACCCTATCCTAAGTACTTTATGATTCAATAAAAAATAACAATCAAAAGACTAAAAACTGTGTTTTCTATTTAAATCAAATCTTGCGTTAATTTTGAGACACCCTTTACAAACAGCTTGCCGGTACGATTTGTATATAAAATAATAAACAATACTTACATTTAACATTGTTTTATGGATGCTGAATAGCTATATAGTAGGTAGCTAGTATTTTTATATATTGATGGCTCAATCCAAACCGATAATTTTTAATATTAGCTCCTCTCCCATAACATTTACACTGACGGGCTGTTACATTAGATCAAAATGTATCCTAAAATAACAATCTTCTCATAATAACGAGCCTCAATATTATTTTCTCATATCTGATGCAGTATTAAACTTTCTCAAGAGTATATTATTTCTATATCATCCATGGCTTAGCTCCGGGTTTGTAGGGAGTAATATCCTGCAAAATGTTATCTAAAGAGCTTGAACCCGAGTAATGACATCAGTTGCAAAACTAATTAAAGAAAAATATTTATTTTCTAAACACAATTTCCACGCCAACGGTCCCTGTGCGATTATCTATCCCACCTTTCATTTCACGCCACAGGCGACAATTGGTTTGGTCTTTTGTCACCTTTCGATACATCATTGTTCGATGTTGTTGTCACGGCATCAGGTAAGTCAGCACAGGGGCGTAGGTACTACTTGCAGTATCTAGAGAAATATAGTCATGCTCCGAGTCTTTTAACATTCATAGGCAGATGCACAGATTTGAAAGTAATTAGAACTAGTGAAAAATTATGAAATATGAAACACCCAACACTTGAATATTTGGGTATTTAATGTAAAAACAAAGTATGCAGTTAGAACTTATGAATTTCAACTAAGTTACGAATTTACGAATTAGGAGTAAGTTGGGATAAGAATCATGTCATTAACATCAATTAGGGTGAGATTGGGATTTACGAATGTATTATAGATACGTGGGTTTTAAAAAAAATTGTGACGGTATTAAATTGTATTTACCAAGAAATATCTTCTCATATTTTAGCCGCATTCATATTTATCATAAATATTTTTTGAAAAAAATTGTGATCTGCTACCCCAAAAAACCCGAGAGGTGAAAAAATAAATAGCAACATTCTATAGGACCATAAATGACGAAAACGCCCGCCATATTGAAACCAAGATCTTGAATATTTATTCTGTCAAAAATCCGTGATCTGCTACAACTAAATCCTCGACAACTGATTTTGAATCGATTCGAACTTGCCACAAAATCCATCAGTCATTTTGGAACTGCTTTGAATATTTGTTCTGATAAAAAAATCGTGATCTGCTTACCCAAAAGCCCTGAGACACATGTTTTGAGTAGCATCTGACCATGACTGAAAATAATCGAAATCCATCTTATAGCCGACGCATATTTATTTTGACAAAAAATTCCAAGATACCGATTTTGAATCGATTCAGAATATACTTATCTAAATTGTAAAAATATCCGCCACCTTTCGCCACCGCCACCGACTTAAAATTCGTGATTTTAAGAAGAATAGAACCATATATGGCAGATGTCCGCCATCTTGAATATTTATTTTAACAAAACATTCGGGGTCTGTGACCCCAAATTTCACGACAGTGCAACTTTTACTCGATTTGGACCTTAAATGGCAAAAAGATTGCCACTGCGCCACACTGGACGCTCAAGTTAACCGCATGTCAAACTCCTAGAGATTGCGGTGAAATGAAATATAGGTGTTCGGCGACGTTCGCAGTGTAATATATGAAGGTGGATCTGTCGTCAATTGGATATCGTACCGGGTGGACGTCCTAATAACTGGGTGTCACGACATGATCCCTATTTCTTATGATACTTATTTTTGATTCCGATAGAAGTTTATAAACTTGTAGGTGTGGTAATAACCACACCTACTAAAATATAAGTCAACATTACCTACATTTTCTATTATCGTTACTCTTTGGTAGTGTTGAAATTGTCATTGTTGTCATTGTGTAATGTACTGGAGATTTGTTCCGCACTCCGGCCTGGGGTCATATCGCTTCTCTAAGTTCGAATACCTAAACATCGAATTCCTATGGCCTTGTATATACGGCGGTCCATTTGATGTCGGAGGAGTCATTATCAGTGACCTTGTACTACTTATACTATACTGAGATAAATGTGATATTAATATTATAATATATTATTCTATGATACATGATACTAAAACCTACATGGAAAAAAAAGTATTTTTAAAAATGGCAAAATATTGTAAATGAAAAGGTAATTATAGGTAACTATTAAATGCATGTGTTTGTAAACCAAAGCAGTAATGTATTTAGTTTCTAATTGATTTAGTTTAAAGTTAGATCCACAACTCTAAACCAATCTAATTTTATACTTTATCAGTATTTTGATAATTACTTCATCATATTGAGTTGACGGAATCCCTCTAGATATATAATTGCTGTCTTGGTATGAGACAGATTTTTCAATGGGTAAGCTTATTTGGATTGCAACTTGTATTTGTATTGACGATTTAATAGTTTTGGAAATTAACATCATACTTTATAATAAATTAAGTACGACCTATATTATAATATCATATCAACTCTTACATTGTTTAAAAGAAATAAATTGTAAATCATTCGAAGAAATGGGCGAGATCACTACGCCTCGCCAATAAAAATTGAGCCGGGTACAATAGAGAAATAATAAATTAAATACGTACGTCAAAAGTCATTAAATTTAGAAGTGACGAATTATTACCCACTAGGTTAACAGTTTATTATATCTTCTTATACCTTTCAGAGATCCGCCATTCTTCCAAACCATTTAAAAATAATGCATTTCCTATTCTGAAACGATTTTTGGTACGTGCAAAATAGCATTATAAGCGCCTTCTTCCAATAAATAAAGTTCGATTCACCTTTAACAGGAGCACAATAGGTCGCCCTAAGTATACAAATAACTTTATAAAAGCCATTTGGAAAATATACCAACCATAAAATATCACAATCCGTTTTGTTCCTTTGATATTAGTATTATAGTTTGCTATAGCTGGCATATATCTTATAGGCTATAGGTAATGGCAGTGGCGTCCATATAATTTGGCTTAAAAAGTTCACATGAAATATTATTAAAGTGATTTATTTATTACGTAAAAACGAACGCCTTCTGGTGAGCCTTATGACTATTGTGCTATTGTATTATCAAATTTGTATTTAGCGATGTCGACAACCTCGAGATACGTCATGGATTCCTCTTATAAATTCCTATTAGCAATATTTAAATTAATAGTAAAAACATTGTTAAAAACAATCTTTATTTAAATGATCTAAAAAGAAGAAAATAAACTTATCCTAAATTCCTAAATCCTAAATTAAATTAAACCCATAAATTTATTACATTACACAATTTATATGATCGAGATTTACGTATTAAAAAATACATATTATTTTTTTTCTTAGAATTGCTTGTCAATATTAAGTTACATTACACAGTTACATTAAGTTACACAGGTAAATCTTGCAACAAGCTTTTATATCATATAAATTGTGTAACATAATGAATTGATGGGTTTAATTTTTTAGTTATCGCTGATTTTTTTAGTTATGTTTCTAAGTCTGTTCATTTCATTTAATACATCATTGTTGCATGGTCATTTACCTGTTAATTTAGTGCAGTCTAGTACTTCAATAAGGAGACTTTCTAGTGATTTGCCTCTACTTAAGGCCACGTACACTTGACCAGCAGCGAATGGTTTTGAGCCTAAATAGACAACGGTATGCTCAACAGTAAGTAATACCCTGCATTTTGTGTACTCTGCAAGCACAGCATAATATAATTGGCAACATCCTTTGTTCAGCAGTACCGTGACTATATTTTGATAGAAATTACACATTTTGTGCGGAAATTGGACTTTTTGTGCACGAAACACATTTTCGGGATTGATTTTGAGCTTTCCTTTTCCTAGACAGGTTGCGAACAAATGCTATTGACGCCCATCTCGCCAAATTACACAAGTCATAGTATGAAGCCAACCAAAGCGTACTTTTAAAATTCAGTTGCAAGATTTGACCCGAACAACTCGACCCCAAAATCGTAATATGGGACTCCAAAAACCCCAGGAAAATAAAATTCCGTACGAATTGGAGCTAGATCCGCTATCTTGATATTTTTTTATCACCATCAGTTGACCCTTCTCGGTCCCTACAACATTTGTTCCAGCACCACCAAACTATCCCTAACCCTTGCCGAGTTATAACTCTTTAAAATTGGTATAGCGGCCATCTTGTTTCCGCCAATTTGAATCCCCCCCCTTGAACCCATTCATTTAATATCCATATCATGGGATTACAAAAATCCACTACGTTTGGGAGTCCGGCCATATTACATATTTAATTTTAACATCGGTAAATAGATTTAAAAATATATCTTTCTTTAATACAATTTTAAACTGGTGTCTAGAAAACCCATTCTAAATCAACGCGGTGTCAAAATGTCTATTTCGACAATTATCGTTCTAGATACGGTAAGGGAATTACTTACCATTTTGTTAGCCTTTTTCACATTAAATTTTAAAATTTTGAGTGCGAACTTCTTACAGACATGTAAATATAGATCAACAGAGTCCCCACCTATTTGGACGGTGCTTTATCCCCTTTTGCTTCAGACACCACCCTCTAATGTGACCTCGCGCTAGCTTTGTAATTTTCGTCAAAAACTGTCACTCTGACGAGGAAAATGAATAGGACCTAAAATATTGGGAATAAAATTCTGCATCATTTATGACCCTATGAAGTTTTTTGTATCTATAACTCAAGCACTCTCACATTTTCACATCTTCCTCAAGCACTATTTAACATGCACTCTCACAAACATGGTTTGAAGAAGTAGGATGTGTTACTAAAGTTAGGCACCAACGAGTAAAGTGACAAATAGAAAAATGCCATAGAAAAATGATACATGCAGAGCAGATTTTTCTACACAAACCTGGCTAAAGGGACAGAAAAATGTGACTACAAAAAATTTTGTTATTACTACTATAGTATGTGTCTTATATTCGAGCTCGTTTCCAAACCACCGCTGAGGTAGAGCTTTATCTATCTATCTTTATCTATCTATCTTTATCTATCTATCTTTATCTATCTATCTTTATCTATCTATCTTTATCTATCTATCTTTATCTATCTATCTTTATCTATCTATCTTTACCTATCTATCTTTATCTATCTATCTATCTTTATCTATCTATATTTATCTATATATCTTTATCTATCTATCTTTATCTATTATCTTCAGGTAATTCTTCCTCTACCACTGAATTAAGACATCCTTGCTTGGCCATGACAATTGGAGCACATTGTTGAATAATTCAATCTAACCTTAGCACAACCTCATCGTTTTCCGCAACCCTTTTTACAACCGCAAGATATTAATTGAAGAATAAAATGGAGCTGGTAAGGAATGGCGCCAAAATTTCACTGATTTTTTTCCAACCCCTCAATTTAGGCCTTCATTAGGCCTCATTTTTTTTTATTTTAGCTATTTTAAGTCCTATTCATTTTCCTCGACAGATTTATAGTTTTCGAGAAAAATAAAAAAAACTAGCGTGAGGTCACATTAGAGGGTGGTTTCTGAAGCAAAAAGAGATGAAGCACCCTCCTGAGAGGGGATGGGAAATCTTTTGATCTGTATTTGTCTGTATCTATATAAATTTAAATTTAAAACTTTACAAACTATTTCTCCTATTTGCCATTTTAATTGCTAATTTACTCTGACTATAAGTGAACAAGAAAAGCGTAATCGTGCAAAAAATAATGTGCATTCTATTACGAATTCCCGCACTTGAAAAGCTACTCTCGTCAGTCGAAAACATATTAGGTACTTAGAAAGCCATCATCTTCCTCTATTCTATTAAGTTAAAAAGGATAACCAGTCTTGAGGGATATAAATAGCTAAGTTCCTTTATGATTCGTTAGGAAAATGCAAATTAATTGAATCAGACTGAAGGTAAATGCATTTAATAATGCCTGTTAAATGCAAAGAAAGCAAGTAAGAATGATGGGAACCCGTTTAGGGCTGTAAATTGCGTGGAGTAAATTTATAAAGTGATACATATGGCAGTATTAAATATAGGTAAGGTGCTCTATAGCAGGATAGATCTTTGCATTTGTGAGATTTATAATTGTTATTAAGATGAAGGTGGGAGATAGCGTTGGGGTAGTCGGGCGAAATATAAATATCAATTTGACCAGTAATTATTAATGAATAAGAGATGCAATCGTGGCCAGAGGCCTGTAAAGTGTTCTGCTAACAATGCTGTGTTCAGTGTTGGGCATAAACTAGAAACTTAACTTGTCCAATATATCAGACCGTAGGCAGGCTATCATTAACGAACATAAATACATACGAACACAGTGTTTGCTTCTTCGCAGAACCCAACCAGCCATTTGCACCCCGCAATTTTAAATCATAAGGCCCAAGAATTCAATCTACTGCTGTTTTTATTACCGTTAATCGGCGTATTATCTCTCGCTCGATTTTTTCGTGCACCTCAAGAAGTAGGCAGCATTGAACTTAAAGTGGTCTGTTTGCACATAAATTCCTGCTATTCCAAATTGCTTGCTAGCCCTCGGAGACGAACTAAATATTTATTACATACGTATAAAGGCAAATTTGTGTAATTAGATTATCCTTGGTGGCTCTCTTAATACATCAAATTTGCATAAAAATTTAACATTAAACCACATCCATTTTCTTCTCAAGGTTTATGTAAAAATTATTATTATTTTATGCACATCAGACAGTTTTATCGTTGCTAAGTACCTACATTAATAATAATAGATGATATTGAATAAAATTCTATGGATTTATTAGCTGTTCAATTGATCTACCGCAAAACATGTAACTGGCAATAGGTAAATAATGCCTTGCATGCGAAAATGTGGATAATCATAAACTGAATATACACTGTTCATTTTAAAACTTACCCTTGTAATTGAAAAACATTTTGGACAGTCAAGGGTCTTGATATGTTCATCCCCCTAACCCCTAGCAACCCCAATTTTAAAATCTTAAATGGAACTACCCCACGTGTTATACACCATTTGAACGCCCTTTTCATGGCGAATTTAGCAGTGCATTATTTTTGGAAATTGGTTGAAATTTTACAAAATTACTCAAATTGAACAGTATATTAACTACACAAATTACACAAAATTGTTAATATTATCACATTTCCTGGTAGGTAGATAGGAGGAAGAGGAGCGGTAGAATGGGCAGATAGATCTCCTGATCTCAGTCCAAATGTCTTTTACCTATGGGGGTATCTCAAATCAGTAGTATACAAAATGCCGCCACTAAACCTTCAAGATCTACAAAATCGTATAACAACTACGTGCACGGATATCAGTAAAGAAAACGTGCGCGAAGGTTTTCAGCAACTTTATTCAGCAGTCTTTATTACTGTATGGAAAAAAATGGTTAAACATTTTGAACACTTAATAAAGTAACATAAATTTATCAACTATTTATTGATTGCTATTAATTTTTAATTTTTTTTAATGTTAATGTTAAATAACTAAACTAAATAAAATCTCAACCAATTTCCAAAAATGATGCACTGCTGTAAAAGGGCTTTCAAATGATTGGTGGGGTAGTCTATTTAAGATTTTAAAATTGGGGTTGCTAGGGGTTAGGGGTATGAACATATCAAGGCCCCTTGACTGTCAAAAATGTTCCCCCCTAAAATAAAAATCGTTGTGTCCTGGCGAATTCTCAAATATTTTGCAATTTTTATTGTGCAATATGAATAATTTTGTAAAATCTTAACCGATTTCCAAAAATGATTTACTCCTGTATTCACCATGAAAAGGGCTTTCAAATGATGTGTAACACGTGAGGTAGTATTGAGGGTACACGTAAAATTGAGGTTGCTAGGGGTTAGGGGGATGAACAATGAACATATCAATATCTCTTGACTGTCAAAAATGTGTCCCTCTAAAATAAAAATGGATGTGTCCTGCCGAATTCTCAAATATTTTGCGGCTTTTCGATTACAGGAGGTGGTAAGTTTTATTGTGCAATTTGAATAATTCTGTAACATCTTAACCGATTTCCAAAAATGATTCACTGCTATATTCAGAAAGAAGAGGGCTTTCAAATAATGTGTAACACGTCGGATAGTGCCAATTAAGATTTTAAAATTGGGGTTGCCAGGGGTTAGGAGGATGAACATATCAATACCCCTTGACTGTCACAAATGGTCCCCCCTAAAATAAAAATCGATATGTCCTGGCGAATTATCAAATATTTTGCGGTTTTTCAATTACAGGGGGTGGTAAGTTTTAAAATGAACACAGTGTATAGTAAACGGGTAAGGTTAGAATAAATTCTATAAAAAACCAAAACTTTTGTGGAACTCACTGACATTTTTCTTCACGTATTTGGTGATCGATCTGCTTTTTTCAGAGAAATAAACTTTTGGGTAGATTACACAATAATATTTTCGTGGAAATGGAAATTTTATTTTTAAATATGTACTAAATTTGATTGAAATAAACAAAATAATCTAAAATAAATAAAATAGTTTAAAATTAAGTGCTGAAAGTGAATATTTGGTAACTTGGATTTATAACTGGTATATTAGGGTGAGTAATGTGAGTATACAGTTTTGTTCAAGAATTCGAGAATTTAGTTTTTATTTGTTTGAGTGTAATCCAATCAACATCTTGACGTATTAATACATTATATAATGAGTAATTCTGATGAAATTGAACCTTACGAAAAAATTGCAGGAAATGTCGTGGGGCAGCCGTATTCCAGCCGTGATTTATCAGGCACAAGAGAGCCTGATAAATCACGGCTGGTATATGATACTTTATTTATTCGTTATTAGGAGTGGTGTACCAATATCAATTGACCATGTCCAATAAAACAGGGGTAAAATGAACTAATTCGTTTAAGGTATTTTGTTACTTCATGTGTTCAATTTTACCTTGAAAATGATGAATCCATGAGTGCCTATTACGTTAAGGCTTGGGTTTTTAAGAACGGAGTAAACTCGTCGGCTATAAGTTTTTAACTGTAACTCAAAAAATATGCAATTTAGTATATACACATAATACGATGTTTTTGTAGAAAATCAAATTTCCCATCGAATAATCAAATAATTTTATGTGATTTTATTTATTGTACATAAAACATCACGACAAATATTTGTCCATGGTACCTATTCTAAACACGTCAGTCAATCATGATGATAAATTCGTATCGTACGATTTTCTACATAAAAATAAGTAATTATAATTATTGCTTATACAGTTATGTAACGAAATAACCATTAATCAAAATATCTGCTAATAGCAGACAAATCTCAATTAAAATTTCTTTTAATTGTACACAGCATACACATGTTTGTTTGGCTTTATGTTTACAATAATTTGTTTTTATCTTTACTTGCATAATATCCTGTTCAAAATAATGTACTTTAAAATAAAAAGGGGACTTCTATAAATAATGATGTCCTAACTGTAGCGTTCCTTTAAAGCTTAATAATTTTAAAAAATCATACTATATTTTTTTAATATAATACCTAGTATATATTATTACTTTCATTGACTTATACTCGTTTCATTTTAAAGAGATAAATAAATAATATATGAATATATGTAATAGTAGGCCGTTCATTAGATATAAAAATTGGAAAAACAATAGAGCTAATTGCATGATGAATATAGTTCCGTACCAGGATAACCTTTGCGGAATGATTTTTAATAATATTGTTTCCTAGGACATTAAGATTAACGTAAAGTTAGATGATTTTACTCATATTGTGAGTCCAAAGTTACACCATCAAAGGATCCAAAACAAAAATGTATGTGTACAGCAA
Source organism: Tetropium fuscum (assembly GCA_964058915.1). Lineage (NCBI taxonomy): Eukaryota > Metazoa > Arthropoda > Insecta > Coleoptera > Cerambycidae > Tetropium > Tetropium fuscum. The sequence goes on along the minus strand of CAXKVY010018450.1, from coordinate 345,651 downwards.
AATGTATCGTGTCTATAGGTAGCTCAAACAAGACTCCAAGCATTTGCAAGGAAAGCTCGAAAATGTCATCTACTGAATTAGCTATGTAATCATTCTTCCAGAAATGTTTAGTTATGGTCATATTTTTAGTTGTCTATTAGATAATAGCAAGAACCACTTCATCATTCAATGTTAATCAATAATATTTACATTTATTTCCTTAATTGCAAAATTAGTAATGAGTCAATTAGTTTAAAATTAGCTTCATTTTATGTTTTATCATGTATCTATATTTATAAATTTGTATAACCCGATATATCCAATTACCATAGTAAATATAACTATATTAATTATGATATTAATCACATTTTTACTGTGGGAGAAATAATTGATAGATTATCTTGTAATTACTAGGAAATAAATCGAATTCCTTTCCAAACATCTTACAAAATACTCTGATTATTATTAAGTATATGAGTTATTTATAGCCCTCTATATACTTATTTACATTCTAATATCTGAACGTGTCCTTAAATTTGTTGATCAGGAGTTAGCTTAACCAGAATTTGATGCATAAGTAACCCATAATTAAGTACATAATACAGCTATTTAACATTCCGTCGTGCATTCAAGACTAATTTCTTGGACATCATATATTAATATTCTTAATATGCGTTAGAAGTTTTGGTGGACTGATATTATTACCATACCTCATCACTTCAGGATTAAAATAAATAAATAAATATTTGTAATTTATTCACACTGAATCAGCTCTTGCGTACAAATTCGTTTTAGAACACACACCTCTAAAGTCGTTTAAAATTCTATGAGCGATTAAGGAGTTTATACATTTCGACGTTGGCATAAGATCAATTAAAAAACACGTGTTTAAACGCGCACCCTCAAAAAATAATAAAGAAATTATATAGCGTAAATTTGAGCTGCACTAAGATGAGTAAAAGTTTTAATTTTTAACCCCATTTTAAAAAATCCATGGATGGTCACCTCACCCCACCGCTATCCTTTAGCCATACCTGTCATTCCATCCTTGGGACGACCTAATCTAACATTTTGCACATTTTGAGCTCCATTAAAATGCATTAAAGTTGTCGAGGCCACTAGCTCTTCGACTATACTGTAGCTAATATCAGGGATCCTTTTCAATAAACCAAAGTTTCTTGGGATATAGCCGAATGAGTTCCAACTCGGTGATGGTGCCACTGTTCGTCATAGAAGACGCGACCAAGTTCAACCACTCTTTTTGTCCTCTTTTTGTCCTATTAAATACATTAAACAACAAAGCTCCTACCCTTGCATGGTTTTAGACCTTGCAGAGGACGGGATTCAAACAACAAAATCCTTAAAAAATCTATTCGGAATAAAATATACTTTGATGTTATAAAATGTCGTAATTTAAATAAAAAAAGTTAAAGAAATGACATGATATGACAAAAAATTTCAATCGAATCCTTAAATTGCCAAACATATTTTTTATAAAAATAACCAGTTATCTTTAACGCCCTGTATCTCAAAAACTAGTCATATTATTGAGTTGGAACCTTGGCAGTTCTGATCAGGAGATCTACAACATACTAAAATTTTAGGCAAAATTCACAGTAATTTTTCCCTATTGCTGCAATATTTTCTGAATAACTCAAATATAGAGGTCGTAAGTATTATAGAATAAATAGTATATTTTATCTTGATTATCATCATGAAATGATTTTGTATTTAAAGTCTCTACGTGCACGAACCACTGATTCTTCGAGATGTCTTTAACATTTTTGTAACGTATCATTTATATGGCCGTAAATAAATGTACTTCGTCATAACTGTCATATTTTACATTGTACGTGGAGAAAGAGGTAATATCTATAGACATCCTGTCTTCACTCCAGACAGACTTAAGCACATAAGAAATATCGCTGTGACTTGTCAATAAATATGAATATAGTTTTTCGGAAATGAACAGGGTTCAGCGCTGTATACTGTATAACTGCCCGCATTGGATATCATTGATATGATAAGAATCTCCTTACGATGTAAATTAATATTATAAAATGTTTTGCTATTTTAAAGATTTTTATGCTTTATTTAAGTTTGTAAGGCAACAATGAGTCAACGGTTTCCATAGGCGTCTTCATGGTTTGACAATTTAAGGGAGTCATTGTATATAGTGATGTAAAAATATTCCGAAAATATAATACGAGCCAGTTGTACAGTCAAGGAATTTTGTGATATTGCAGTTAGCACATATTGCATAATACTGAAAGTTTCCTAAAATCGAAGCTGTGCTGCGCCCGCCATATTGAAAAATGGCTGTTGATTTTAAACTGCTGTTTAAACGTCAAAATTGGGCTGACAGTTAAATAATATTTTTTTATATTCCCCTTCCCTATTCCCCCCTAATTAATATACTCCTCCCCCCTTGGGTGTAGCTTTTCATAAGAATTGTTTAACTGCGAAATAAATTTTAAGGTCCTACCTGTAATTGCCCCGCCTTCCTGGGTCATGAGCTTTCCATAACAATTTTTTACATGTTTCTTTTTTTTATCACGAAAATCCAATTTAGAATCAATGATCCCCTTTAAAAACCCGTATTTATCTCTAATTTTCAAGTACCTATAATCAAATGCTCATATCTTGAGAACGGATTATCCGATCTAAAAACGGGACTACGGTAACAAAATATTCCCGAAAAACAGATTTTCCATGTGTTTACATGCTGTTTTCCCCCGCTCCCCCCTCGTGGTAGTGCCACCAAAGTGTTCGGGTAATAGACCTTCGTCTATAATACTACAAAAAAGAAAATTCCGAATAAACGACGTCGAATTGGAAATAATCGGAAAACCAGAATTTTCACCTTCCTGGACGCATTTGGGCGTAAGGAATAATTTTCACATATTTTGGAAATATGTTGATCTGCTATTGTCACTGTCTCTTGGCACGTAATATGCCTGGGATATAGCTTTCCCGCATTCTGTGGTGCTCTTGGCTAGGAGTAGGAAGAGTAGCGATTTAACCCGTCTTAAAGCATGTTAGTCTAGACGCGTGAAGCTGGCATAGTTATGCCCTTCCTCCACACCTATAAAGTCATTATCTACAAAATAATAAAAATGAGTATATCGTTAGCCATAAAACGTTACAAATTACAGTAGAGGTACCTAACAGACATGAATAACTCATGAGAATCGCAGAATGCACTACACATGAATACCAAAAGGGACAGGAAAGATACTTCATAACGTGACATTGCCGCAGACAACTAGCGAGGGTGGCTAATTTATTGTTATTGGCACCATTGTTAACTATTTCCACCAACTGCATACTGATAAAGACCCCACAAGAACCTTGCAAGGACCAACACCAATAGGTGTCAATTTTAAAATGGACACGTTCGATGCATTTTAAATTAATTTCATGTAAATGAACAGCTTAAAATGTTCTCACTGGTATCGTAACATTTTTTTATGTATCTCAGGATGATATCTGTATCCGGAATATTTTTTTTTCGGTTTTAGGTTATATTTCTATTTTTCTCATTCTACACAAGAGGTACATGAGATTGATAAATACGTGCTACGGTTTCCGGATGTTATCTGATAACATTTGAGACCCTTAAAGACGCCATAATATGTAATCTTCGGGTCCTTACACGAAATAAATGCGTTTATGAAAAACAAGGGCTTGCATAGCAATAACCGTGAATCTTTATCACCATACCTTATAAAAATAAAGAATATAACGTATAAAGAAGATACTGTAAAATTTAGTTAATAATATATATATATATATATATATATATATATATATATATATATATATATATATATTGAGATAAACGAAAATATAGAACCTAAATCGGCAATAAAATACAATAAATACAACAAATTAAAATTAAATTAAATTCAGTAGCCTGCAACTATGTGAACAGACTATAGTATAAGCGCAAGCAAACACGTGCCTATGACCCACGAATAGAGTATAGCGGAGCGCCAACCAGCTACGGGTATGATTGGTCTAAACGTAATATCGTTATAACTAAATAATTAATTCCCACATAAATCTTTTTCAAGTGAAATTACAATAAACAAGTCATAATAATAATTTTAAAATGTCAATCACTAATAAACTGTGTCTAAGTTAAAGGATTAATGCCAAAGCATAAGTGTAAATAAGGGTTTCGAGAGTTTCAGCTAGGAAGCAAGATGAAAAAGTAGAGGAAACGCGTCACATAGAAAGTGAAGTTACACGGCAGAAATTGAATTTGACTGTATGATAATATTCATAATTCAAAATTATATAATGTGATAATCACCTGATTGACCAGATCAAAATAGCCGAACAAGAAAGAAGTAGAGGTAACCAGGAAGTTGCATTTGTTTTTGATTACGGTACGTCCGTAGAAACTACAAACATTATAGAGAGTCTAGTTACGGCATTCAAGGAAGCAACAGCCACGCTTCTGAATTTCATGAAAATTTATTATAAAATAATTGTAAATTTAAAGTTATAATTGTTAATTTGTGCTAAGTAAGCAATAATACCAGTGTAAATGGTCTAGACGCAGAAAAAACTTCATGAATAAGTGTTTTCGTCGTTTTTACATGTAAGAAGTGAAATGCTTGGTAATGTACCAGCCCAGTAGAAGAAATTTGCGATCAATATCAAACAAAAAAAAGGAAACAATTTTTCACAGTAATTAAAGTTATAGAAGATTAAAAGCTATAGCAGCAGTAAGTAATAAATTTGAGTGTAAATAAATACCAAGGGGAGATCCCAGCGAAGGCAGTAAGCATTCCAGAGGCAGTGCAGCGACATCCCGCTAGATGACATCACCACCAGAGCCCAGCAGCATTTGTTAGTTCCTGTACCAGTGAAACCAAAGAGTGATAAGTTTTGTGCAAGTTGAAAAAAGGATTAACACATTTTTACAAGGTAATAAACAATTCAAAATTTGCTAATATGAAGATATATTGTGTTAGAGGACATGGTCCCATGTAATAGATTTAAGTTACGTAGGATTTGTCGCAGTAATAAGGTTCTAAGATTTTGTTTATTTTTATTAACCATATCTGATAATAAACTGACTCATATGCAATCAACTTCGTCTTTCATGTTTTGAAAATTTCAGGAAATAATTTAAAACTAATACAATTTGCGCTTCGCTAAAATTTAATAAATTTAATAAAATTTTTCGTACAATAAAATTAAATTATGATGAGTCAGTAACTTCATCTTACAAATAATATTTTAAAGAAATTTATATAATAGACCGATTTGGACCCCCTCTAAGACTATAGAGTGCTCATGATTAAAGTGATCCTTCAATTAAACTAAAAAATAGCTCCTCGTTGGAGAGACAATTGAGATGATTATATAAATTTAATTTAATGTTTAGACGTTCATACTGTCCACCCTGAGCACCAGATACCTTGGGGACCATTGCCGTCTTGATATTCGTGCTCAGCGACCCCAAAAACCCCCAAGTAGTAAAACTGGACTCATTTCCATCTATGTTTACCGAGTTGTAAATTTTATATTTTTTATATTTATTGTATCTTAGAGATGCACTTCTAAAATGTATATTTTTTATGCAGAAATTAATTTTTTCAAAAGTAATTGATCAATGTAGTTCACAAAATTTATAAACACTCTCACTAATCGAACGCACAAAACCGCATTAAGATCCATCTTAAGCTCAAAAAATCTACCTTTAAGTTTAGTATTTATATATTTACTATTATACGTTTTATATCTATTAATTATAGAGACTGATAGAAATTATACTGTATGTTATATAAATACCTATATATGTATTTACTATTTATGCAAATAAACATCATTATTATGATTATTATTATATTGTTCGTTTTATAAATACCTAATATATATTAACATCGACGATGTTGAAATGTGATTAAAAATTAGAAAATATGTTAACATTTATTTCACTATAAATAGATTAAATTGGGGTATTTATTAGTCAGAATACCTCCTGATGCGGTATGGCATTTTTTCCAGATACCTAAGGGTTCAACAAAATGTCAATAATATATTGCAGTGGAATACAAAGCATTAAAAGACACAATTAAGAACATTATTGTGCGCACATAAAATGCTATTGTGCGGGTGCTACGAAGCACATTTTTATTATTTTGCACTCTAGGGTTTATCAAGTTCTAATATATTGGTCATTTATATTTCTTCAACGTACCCCATGTCCAACAAATTTTATGTCTTGATAAATGCATTGTCCTGCCTAAAGGTGTTCAGTGATTTCATATTCATAATGTTACGTTTGGCCAATTTATGAAAGCAATAGGACACACTTATCGATTGCATTGTATTCGGAAGACGCATGAAACCTATTTTACTTCAACAAAAAAAATGTGACGAAGTCAGCTGTGAGAATAAGTGAATGCCATTTAACAATGATATCGGCAGTCACTTATTTTCCCATTTGCACTGAACAGCCGCCTTGATCTTTATTTGTTAACTACATGCTCATTATTCCTCAATGGGAGGTTATTTTGTCCAATCTTTGACACGTTTAAGCATTTATATTTTTCTATATTTCGTAGAATATAGATGAAATAAAGTCATGTACTTGACGGATGACAATAATGGTTTGCTTTTCACTTCAGCCACGGGACGTCCGACGTCTGTTACAAATTATCTTACCTGGATTTTCTATGGGCATTAATTTCAGTTATATTCATGTAAGGTAGGTTTAGGTAGTTAACTTTACCAATTTTACGAGTATTTTATGTTAGGTATTTTATTTAGTTTCGGTTAGGCTATTTTGTTTTATTTTTACTGCCACCATATTTACTATAATGTGCTTGTTATTAGGTCGAGTAATGAATTTTTGTAATCACAATAAAATAGTTATATTCAAAATAATTATGTATTTGATTACCTATTAGTAGTCCAGTCAATGAATGCTCAAAAGGGGATGTAGAGGGAAATGAAAAGAACACAATTGTTGACTTTGGGTATTTTGTTTGGACTAGTTAGGAGGTAAACATATTAAAAGTCACCAGAGAACACTTAGTTTCATAATTTAAATGTAATAGTTTGGAACTTCGTTAACAACAAAACTGGATACTGAATAGATATTTCAATTTTTTCTAAACATTCTTGTTGAAAAAATTGATTATGGCCCAGTATGCAGTATGGCGGCAGTATGGCCCAAAATAAACAGTAATGAACATAATTTCTTTATTTATTTTGAGAAAGACATATTATTTGCACTTTATTACATGTTCTAAATGTGAACCTCCTCGTTCAAGACATACTTCAAACCGACGTTCCAGGTTGGTCGTCATGTTACGAAATAAGGGTTGTCTCAGTTCTACAAAAGGCTCGAATGGCATCCTTTAATTCTTAAAATCCTTAATAATCCTTAAAAACCGTCCACCTATTGTGCAAAAATAAAAACTAAGTAAAGTAAGTAGGTTATAGTAATGGTAATATATTTTTTATTTTGAGAATACGTTTTAAAATGAAGATAATAAGACAGAAGCAAACATTGTAACACTAAATGGAAAATTTTCTTCGTTTAAGTTGCAGGAAATTGTCAATCAATTTGTCTGCATCTAAACTATTAACGATGTCACTTTCAATTGCTAAAATGGAGAGATTTACTTATTAAATATATTTTTTATTTTTTTAGTACAGAAAATGACCTCTCACCACTTGCGTTAGCCGCTAGCTATTGACAAAAATATTTTTTAAAAACGTCCATATTAGGAAAAGTCGCAGCACATATGTATGTATGTATATATATATATATATATATATATATATATATATATATATATATATATATATATATATATATATATATATATATATATATATATATATATATATATATATATATATATATATATATATATATGGGTCGAAGTATAGTGGTTTCACTTCAATTACAGCACTTACGTATGTACATTCCTCTGTGAGTACTTCTCTTCAAATCATACTATTTATTACAAGTGGCTTGGTGGCAAAGTATCTGACAATTTTATGTATGATAGCATAGCCTGAGTTACTGATATTTATTGCTCTGTTCTTATTTTACCATTTATCGAAGACCGCACGCCCGCAGCAGATGTGTTGAACGATCCCAGATCTCAGGTAGACTGTAACAGTCCGCCCAAGCCCAACCAAGTGCCAGCCGGCGTCGGCCTTGCTTAACTCTGAAGAACGAAATATTACCCGCCAAGTCTTGTGGCTATGCGGTCCCCTGTCGTAGCACATAATTTTCGCTTTCTAATAAGTTTGAACACAGTGGCAAAATTTAGTTTATTTGTCGAATCCATGTATATTGATTGAAGAAAATATCTGAATTGAACACGTTCTTCGGAAAAACTACTATCCAGATCATTTTTATATACAGTTTTAGTGCCATAGACGATTTTCTTATGCCAAAATCCGAAATGGATAATTATTACTGAATATATTCTTTCCAACACTACATAGTATGTGATAAAGTTAAAAATCATATGTTTCTTGGCATTGAATTCAGTTTCATGTTCTCGTTTCATTAAATATTGAAATATTTTTTCTAATTTTCCCAGTTACAGATAAACTTTTCCCCAATTTTTCGAATCGGTCGAAATTTTCAACGTTTTTTAAATATTGTATAGATCCCAAAAGAGATTCATACAAATGAATTAAGTTGAAATGAATAAATTAAATGAAATGTTAGAATATCAATATCTTCTATTTGCAGACATTTGGTTTTGGTTTTGTTCATTTTAATTAATTATACATTCCAAAATGACAGCATCACATAAATTTTCAGCCCTCAAAGAGTGTGCCTTTGTTGCATCAGCTCTAGCTGACCACCGAGTTGGTGATAGGCTTTTTTTTGATAATAACCTATTTATCGTCTCCTAACTGCAGACAATTTTTTTGAATTTCTCATCGAGAAGTGGGATTCACAAGGGATTCACAAAAACGTATGAATTTCATTTAAGAACAGGAGATATATAGTTGCATCAAAACACAACTCTGCTGCGCATGTGACAATCAAATTTAAGAAATGCGCAACACAATGAACTTACCCGGCTAACTCATTTAAATTTTAATTTGCGCCCCTGAGCTATTTTCCCTATTGCTCCGTGCTTAATCCGGACCTGAATATGTTATAATGTAAAGTCACTCCTCTAATAAGAATTATTTTCTACTATAGTACAGTTCATTCAATATGTATGTATAGTTAACTGACCCCATATAAGATACCGCGCAGTTGCCACATGTAATTCTACTACTACTTACGTACGTCTACTTTAAATATCACAATCAAGTAAACATCTATTTTTATAGTTAAAAGCGGCAACGCCGATCCACGACCTCTCCAATAACGAATATTCAAGCGGTATATCTCTTTTTAACTTATTGGAATCGTATCTCTCGGATCGGGATCGGATTCTCGGATCGAACAGGATCAGATTCGTATATCTTACAGTGGCGTGTTCGCGGGAATTGCTAATATATTATTTATATATCTACGTATGTAGGTATACATCGAGGAAATGACGCGCCGTCTGTGTTTAGGGAACGGAGTAGAAAATGACCCCTCTCTTACATAGGATCCATGGGTTATACGCGCGTAAATTGTAACGGTCATTCGCGATAGAGTAGTGCGTTGGTTAAGATATTCGCGTGTATATATATAGTGCTGTTTTAATGTGATTTGTGATACAATATAATATCGGCGAAGGATGGAAAATATTCCAAAGCGTAGGCAGTACCGATCGGTAGGTGAGAAAAGAATAATTTTACGAGTATTTTACTGCATACAGAGAGATCACCCTCATCGCGACAAAGATGAATTGGTGGATATGTGTTCGGATTATACAGAAGCATCAAAAGCAAGCATATACACACTTTTAAGAGAAGAAAAGGTACATGGAAGTGTACAGCCACCGAAACCAAAAAGCGGTCAAAATAAGATTGTAGTGGACGATGATGCAAAAAATGCGATACGTAGAACGGCCCACGGTTTCTTTAGAAATAACGAATTGGCCACTTTAGATAAGGTGCTGCAAGGTATAAGTGAAAATGATATTATACCTAAAATGTGCAGGAGGTCTGGCAAAAATTTTGAAAGACATGAATTTTACGTATGGAAAAGTAGACAGAAAGAGTATTCTCATAGAAAGATATGAAATAGTTGCTTGGCGGATGGCTTATCTTCGAGAAATAAAAAAGTTTCGAAACGAGGGGCGGAAAATTTTTTACACTGACGAAACGTGGGTCAACGAAAGACATACTATGAAGAGAACTGTTTTAAAAATGCCGTCTGGAAAAGGTCGCCGTTTAATATTATTTTTGTTTCTTGTGGGAAATATGGCTACTGGCGAACCACCCACTAAAAAATAGTAACGCGCTGAAAGCAATACTGCCGTCCTAAGGAAGACCACCGCATCTGGATATTATACAATAATGAATTAATCGAGGTCAAAGTTTAGGCAACCTTTAAAATGTGCACAAATTTTTATTACGCAGCAAATGAAAATAATTTCACTCTATATGAATGAAATTTCGAAAAAAAAATGTTTTTTTTAGAAAAAATGCAGTTTCTCCCTATATTTTGCATAAAAAGATAGATACTGGGCAAGAAAATTTAATTTTTATTAGAAAATGCTAAGAAAAACCACAGCATCTAACATTTTATCAGCCCCCTCAAGTCATTTTATGAGAAATACTGGGTGTAACGAATATTATTACCAAAAATGTAGGTACGCCTCTTTTTTTATATTTTATTTATTAATTTCTTGAGATTCAGCAGCTAAAAACAGAAATTTTTTTGTTGCTCAAATTATTTTCGTATCTCGAGTCGTTCTCAAAAAAAAAATTTTTGTTTGTGTAGTTCAGAAACAGTGGTTTTTATTTTTTCTCTCGAAAACGTAGTAAGATATGACAATTAATATATAAATTACAAAAAAATGAGTGGCGGGAATTCTTCATCAATAATATTCGTTAAATTGCCTCTCGGGATGCAGCGTAACTTAGAAATTTTAATCCAATTATGGCGAAACTAGCCCCGCATCACTAGCATCTTCCAGATATTTTTAAAAGCCTGTTGTTTTTAAAGATATCTTGGATTTTGCATTTCCGGGTCTATGTTTAAATGAACTGTTTTTCATAGAATAAGGAGTCACTTTCCGTTTGTACATGATATTTAAGGACCTTTTTTCCACTGAAGTAAAGCAAACTTTTAAAAAGATATTATTAAACTATATCCTTATTATATGACTTATCTTATTTGCATTGAGCTTTGAAGATTTTACGTTTTTTCTTGATCAACTTTGATCAGACACAAATTAAAACAAATCACTTCACACTTAAGAGAAAATAAATAGGTTATTACGGAAATTCGAAAATACCCGCAAATTACTTAGCGTTTGCATTTTACCTGGAATAAAAACGGCATCTGCAGGCTATGACAAGTATATGCCGTGTTTTTCCTAAGTAGCGTTGTAGTTGCGGGGTTCTTCTTCAGTTTAGCAAATCTTTTTGCAGATGCTAGGTTTAGAATTATTTTAAAAATATATATTTGTGCTTGTAAATACGGTGTTTTTCTTATGTAAATATGTGATATAAGCTGTCTAGAACTGATTTTCGCGCTTAACTCAATTTTTATAATTTTTGCACATGCGGTGTTTTTCCTAAGGACGGCAGAATACTTCATGGGTGGTGTAGAAACTTGCATTCAATATCAGCTGTAGTGTTGAAAATCTACATATAAAAACCTACTACTTTAACCCCCTGTAAGTAGTTTAACCCCTTGTAAGTATTACAACTATTGTTCATTGACTTTATTTTTATGTAGGTACTTACCATCCTAGATCACCTTCTACATTCACCCCCCTAAGAAAAAAAAATGTCAATGAAAAAGATTGTGTAGGTCAGGGTTGCCGGTCGTTCCACTATACATACATATTGTACGCCGTATAAGTATCTATAATAACTATTTTCTATTTTCTCCATCCAGATCTTACAGAGTTGCACTTAGAGAATGCAAAAGGAAGTGGATAATAAAATACATGTTATATTAGGGCATAAGTAGTCCGATATAAAAAAAATATCCTGCTGCAAGGTGTTGAATGGAAAGGAAAAATGAATGGAGTGTGTAAATATTAACATATTTGACAGCAGTGGAGCGTAAACGAAGGAAAATATGAGTTTTACTTAGCCGATGATCATTTCCATAATAAAGTAAATGCAAATCTGTGCTAAGAATCAAATCAATTTAGCAATAAACATAGATAAGCCTGAAGGCACAAGTGATATCTGCCCAATAAAATACTCCTAATTAGCACTAAAATAAATTAAGTGCTTATTATAGAAACACATTGTATTTTAGCAATTAACCAGCTGTTGGTGTACTTAGTAAAGTTTTAGCATATAAATAACCGAACGTGTTGTTAAAAATTTTAATTCCCGACAATGATTTAGTGTTATGGGGCAAGAACTGGTTCTATTAAATATTAAACGGATATTATTTTATAATGTTCGAGCAGTGTTTATTTTCGAGGTTCGACCGGCAATAAGTTAGTTGCATCGAACAGAAGTGGCGCAAGGATTGTAAAATATGTCTGCTCTTGTTTGCCCCCTTCTTCATTCTTTATGACTTATTTCAATCCGAATGGTTAACGTGTCTGGTTTACGCCAGGTTCCAGCAACCATTACCACAATATTTATATCGGCAATATCTACAAACTTCCCACCTGATCAGCCTCTAGTTACTTATCGATACCATAAATTTTTATCAGGTATGTAACTGGTTTCGTTGATGAGATATCACCACCAATGCTCACAAAGGGTTGACGTGATAAATACGTGGGGCAGCATACATATTATTAGGGTGTAGCCCCATAATAAACTCTAATTTTAATTCATGGCTTGTATGTATTTATGGATGCTCTTAAAGACGTATGCAGATCAGATCCTACGAGTATAGCATAAGGCGTAATGTCAGAAAGTTAGCTCCAAAAAATGGTTAAGGTGGGAAACATTTTTACAAGCTATTCTCATTAGAAAGGGGAAAGCAAGACCTATGAGATTCGGATAATAAGATGACACAATATGTCATCCATTTTATTTTTGACGTGAATACTTCTTTAGCCGCATGACAGTGATTTTTCAAGGTCGCGTCACGACACACTATAACATTTTCGTTTCGCAAGTGAAGCTCTCTCTCGCTCTCTCTCTCGCTCTCTCTCTCTCGCTCTCTCTCGCTCTCCCTCGCTCTCCCTCGCTCTCCCTCGCTCTCCCTCGCTCTCCCTCGCTCTATGTTGGCATATGTTGGAAACTATCTTCGTAGTTGTCATTTTATGTGTCACAAATTAGTCTTTATTAGATAAATTAGTGTTTAATTGAAAATGCATCATTTTACAAATATTGAATTAGCAGATATGCATCTTGCCTATGAAGCAGCTTACGGTAATGTCAAAGTTTACAGAATATTATATTCTGTAAACTTTGGTAATACTAACGAAGCAAGGTGATTTATGCGGAGCAGCATGATCAGCGTCACATTCCATGTCATACATCATTTTCAAGATTGGATCAGCGTATTCGAGATACTGGTGAATTTCGAGTAAAGAAAATAAATTCGGGAGCTAATCGTACTGTCGGAAATGTTGACTTTGAGGACCAAGTTTCGAAACAACAATTCGAAAATAAGCAGGAAACAAGCACTCATGCCTTGACCATGTGATGCATATAAGCCACAAATCTGTATATAGGGCATTAAAGGGATATCAGAAGCATCCGTTTCACATTCAAAAAATGCAATCCTTAATTCCAGCTGATTATCCCAACAGAGTTCAATTTATTTGCCGAATGGTAGTTGAATAAAATGCGAACCAAGATTTACTAGGAGTGTAGTATGGACAGACGAGGCATGTTTTACAAGAGAAGGCTATTTTAATACACACAAGAGTCACATGTGGAGCGAAGAAAATCCTCACGCTGTTCACATGTTACATCATCAATGGAAGTTTTCTGTTAATATTTGAGTTGGGACTGTTGATAATTATATAGTAGGCCCATATTTACTGCCTGCACGGTTAGATGATCATGTGTATCGAATTTTTCTGGAACATATTCTACCAGAATTGCTTGAAAACGTTAATATTCGAGGAAATATTGTTTTCCAGCATGATGGTGCACCAGCACACTATGGATTAAATTGCCGCAATTTTCTAAATGCACGATTTCCAAATGGATGGATCGGGAGAGGGACCGATTTCTTGGCCTGCACATTCACCAGATATGACTCTAATTGATTTTTTATTTGAGGTCATATTAAATGGTCACTGGTTTATGACACACAGAATTCGAAGAATTCGGCAGTCGAGTTGAGTTCAGTTGATATTATTTTTAATAAAGGTTTCTAGTTTTTCTTGACGATAAATTTCCGGACACTAGTTTATTATTAAAAAATGTTATTCTGTGACACCCTGTGTATATATAATTAGATATATTTCATCGATGAAGATGTAGGTACATAGATACAATACCAAATAAATTGCTCGCCATAAAGTTTTGCATACGTATTCTCCCATTAACAAAAATATAGAAAAAACGTAATCATGGACGATTTTTAAGTTTTACGAAGTTTTAAATCATCTTTAAATTGATATTGAATTGAAACTCGAACATATCACTGGTAACCTATATTTGCAATAACTTAACTATGGACCTAAAACCATGTATTTTCATATAAATGTAACTTACTCTTTAATAAATATTTTTGCTGAATTATTGATGAAGTAAATTATTTACTGTTTATTTCCACCATCTAAACCCATCATTATTATGCTCTCGTAAAAGACACCATAAATCAGAAGTTAACTATATGCTCTGCAGCATATAAATGGACGCTTTAAGGGCAATTAAAATATATAATGTAAACTAATTAAAAGTAAGCCAAGGTGGAATCACCTCGGTTGAAAATATCATGTTCAGCTTATGTTAACATATTATTGTCAAAACTGCATAGATCTTATACCCAGATCTTATACCCATCAGAAATATATGTAATAATTAAGTGGGACATGCGTATTCTGTTTAAGCCTTGTGTCATACTTACTGTATGTACGCTAGTAGTATTCCTGATTTAGAACACGATACTAGATTTCTCGTGACTAATCGTAAAATATAGTAACTCTAATTAACATATACGCATGCGCATTTGTGTAAGTTTGAACCGTAACGCTAATATCGTTAGATCGAGCCCTGACATAGAAGGACCATATAGATGCCACTACGAAAAAGGCATAGTTAACCTGAACCCTGCGATACCCAATGTTAGCCGGCGACAAGAGGCTGAGCCTGAAGAATAAGTTGACCCTCATCCAGACCGCCCCTAGCTGACCTACGCATCCACCTCATAGGAATACACACTGAAGACGCACCTCACAGAGGTTCCAAGCAGTGGAAAACATAGCGCTTCGGACTGCAGTAGGTGCCCCTTGGTATATGACCAACAAGGTCATCCGAAGGCGTCTGAAGTACAAGACGGCCACGGAGATGATCGAGGACCACACCAAGAAGCTCTACGTCATCGCAGAGGATCACGGGAATCCGCTGATACGGCTCGCCACGGACTACGATCCAGAGGAAGCCGGACCTCACAAGACCCAGATCCTGGACAACGGGTAAGTATAAGAGTAAGTAAGTATAATCACGATCTTATATTTCAGCTTGACTATGATGCGAGAAGAAGCAGACGACACCGAAGGAAAGAACTGGGCCAAAGAAAACGGATCGAGAAGACACTAAAACAGCCCATTCCAGTGGACGGCGAGGCTGACTGCCTTGCCAAACCACACACCCTTACCTTACCTAACGGAGCCAACGAGCTGATAGCTGATCATCTCGCGAACTCCGTCATCTTGAGCTATACATAATGCTCTTCTTTCATAGTATACACAATATTACGAATTTCTGATTTAACTCCATCATGAATATTATTCGTTTTCAACTTACGTCTGTTGCGTGTATTTCCTGGAGTACTAAGAGGTTTACCAGATGTCTTCCTTTATACGGGTTATGGTTCGGCATCAGCCACTGATGGACGGAAGATAATGGTAGTAATGCTTCATTATTTTCTTTTTCGCTCTTGAAATATTTATTCT
Organism: Tetropium fuscum; assembly: GCA_964058915.1. NCBI lineage: Eukaryota > Metazoa > Arthropoda > Insecta > Coleoptera > Cerambycidae > Tetropium > Tetropium fuscum. The sequence continues at coordinate 329,509 of CAXKVY010018450.1, read as the reverse complement.
AGGAGGTTTATTATGAATTGTCTGCTCTGGTTTTCAATAATACAGTTGGATATTATTGAAAATATATTAATATATAGAACTGTCAATGTGACTTTAAATTTGACTTTTAAAATAATAAATTTTTTTCACATATTTTCACTGTAAAATGTATCCGAAAAATCTAAGTAAGTTAGTCCTTAACATGGCCGAAATCGTATAGTACTACTCTATGAGCTGTCGGTCGTTTATTGCATCAACATACATCGTGTGCTGATGCTCCTAGAAATTGACCAAAAACAACAAACCTAACGCGTAAATTGACGCATACACGTGTGTATGCAAAACGCCAAGATAGCCGAAAAAGGGTATATCAGATCGCAATTCAGCAAGATATAATAAATTCAATTTTGAAGGTAGCTAGAATTTCATGGAACTATTATCTTTATATTTCTTTTCATACACACAGTTTTCAGACATAATTATGTCTCTAAATAAACAGTGTAAAAACAATAGATACAAAATCTTAACCTGTAATAAATAACATATATGCTATCAAAAACTCAAATGATTAAATTAATGTGATGTCACATTGATATTGCTATAGTTAACCTTAATATCAACGATTATTCATTATGTTGTCCACCAAATTCTTTTACCGATATTAATGTTGTTATTTAGTCAAGTAATTAATACAGCCATATATCAAATTTGTATTTAATCAGATGCTTATCTAGGATATTAATTTTGTCGTTTAAATAAACAGTTAATTAACTGGATATAGAGGCTGCGAAATCTCTCCGTAATTAATAATTAAACGTCAATTTTATAGAGTTACATTATTAATTTATCCTTTCTGTGTTATTTAATGGTATATCAACCGACTAATTAATAAATAAAATATAAATGTAGCAATATATTTTAATGAAGATGAATAAAGAATCTAAACATGATTGATAATGAGAATGTTTTAATATTTTTAGACTATTAGAAATATTCTAAAGGGGTATATAGTTTAAATAATTATTAGAATATTAAGTTATTAAGTATTTATTATATATCTAAAAATAATCCGAATATCTATGGATTATTTATATCTAACATCTTGACTTACTATTCTAAAGATTTTAATATTTTGAATACCCCCTTTTAATTAACTTACATTGCTAGAAAGCAGCTGTGGCATTGCAATTCATATAAACTGGATCACGAACGTAAAGACAATATGTATCACATTATTTATTAAAGATGATATTAGTTGTTATTTATTAAAGATAGTTAGCATAAATGTGAGCTTGTAAGCATTACTTCTGAATAAACACAGAAAATAATGTAAAAAACATGTATGTTCGAAGAAAATAGTCCAAAATACGGTTTTGTCCCAACCCCGGGCACAAGGTGAGATGTTTAAGTATTAATTAATTTAGATTGTTAGAAAGCAGCTGTCTCATTGGAATTCATCTAAATCGTCTTCATGTGTCCAATTCCTTCATGTGTCCAATTCTCGCACGAAATACATTGATATGATGGATGGGTCCATCATTTTTGGAACACATGGAATTTCTTTCGTAACAGTAGACACAAATCTATTTGATCTTCATAATTTTCGGTTTTCCCATCTTCTTTCTCCGAACTCGTATCATCTTTAATATTTTTATAGTCTGGTGGTTTTTTGTTTGGCTTTTCCTTTGCCGGAAATCACCTTGAGACTTAGGTTTTTTATTTTTCTCTCTAAGAGCGCCTCTAGTCAGTTAAGATTTTACTTCGATGTCTTGCAGTAGTTGTTTTTTTTATTACTATGAGGAATTGGCATCATGTATTTCAGTGAGTGACTAAACATAGATTCATCGAAACCTTCACATGATGTTCTGGCTGATTTGAAAATACTGTTTTTCCAGGTGTTCCACAATCGGCTGGAAGAGCTAACTATTGGTATTATTTCTGTGGGTTGTCGTCTATTAAGTAATCTGATGGTGTTGTTTTCCTTGGTGATCGAATAGGAGAGTTGGTTATTTTGGTTATTTATCTAGATGCTTGCCTAGAAGGGTAAGCTCTTCCTAGAAGGGTAAGCTAATGTTGCTTCCCTTCGCAATCGACTAAAAGAGCTTGCTATTGGTATTCTTCTAGATGATCATCTAGAAGCGCCAGCAATTGGTGAATCTTCTGTCACTAGACGTTCTTCATTCTGATTGGTCTCCACTAGGTTTGTAGGTATTCCCTCTGTTGTTTTAACTGCTAGAAAATCTGCATCTTCTCCAAATACATGCTGATCAGTAGGATTGTTTTAGAAAGTCCAGACAGCGGATTGGACGTTTGCAGCTCCATTGTATGCTTGATCGATGTTACTTGTTACTGACCCTTCTTTGTAGGTCTTTCACCAATCGCTCAAGGTTCCGGATGCTCACTAATTCAGTGTTATCTATGGCGTTGCACCGTCATGTGATTTGCAAAAAAATGTTCGGATTCAAGAAGGATCAGGTTATCTCATTCCCCACAAGCCGAGGTGATCAAGGAACATGAATTATAATGGGTTAAAAGAATATCGTCATAGCCATTTATAAAAAAAAATAAAAAAAATATTCGATATAGCCACATTGAATTACGCCCCAGTTATAATTACTAGTAATATATTTCTCTCTAAAAGGATATCAAATTAATTAGTTATCCAAAAGTAGAAGTTGCCAAATTTATTTAATAGGCCCCCAGTCATAAAAATGTTTGTCATACCTTGCTGAAGCAATTATTTCCAATTAGGCATCATTAAAAGTCTGTCTGAATGATTTTAAGTACCCAAGCAATTAAAAGCCGCAAACACAATATGCCTTATTGAATCATAGTTAAGTAGCCAATTGTTAATCAACAATAGGTGAGTCTTCATTTGTTAAGCAACAATGATGAATCGACTATGTCCTTTTTTTATGATGCTCGCTTGTTTAACAAGTTAATAAGCCCAACAATCAGTTAGCACATCAATCAAGTGTGTCTTAGAGAAAACGGACGATCGCGCCCGTCAAATTCTTTCTTGATTGGTTGTTTGCTGGAAAATTAATAGCATTTTTTGTTTATTTTACATGTTAATTGTGTAAAATTCACGCGTTTATTTATTCATGGTTTGCCCCCTGTGGAGGATCTACATAATACATCTCTCTTTGGACGCTGACCAGACGGGAATATTTTTATTTTTTAGGGTTGCCCCTAGCTGCTAGCTGGACGCTGCGTTGCTGTCTCGCATCATATTTTTTATCCTTTTGACATCTTGATATAAAGTATGAGATACAGGTAATCGGTTCTGGCAATAATTAAATAATTATTTTAGCCTTTGGCGTAATTAATAATGCCCTCTTTTTTCCGTTACAGATTGATGTTTTATAAACTTACAAACTTTATTGTTTTAAGATACCTGGTCTAAATATTGTCGAGAGGGTCCGAACAGCTTAGGGACGTAATGAGAATTATTAGAAAAGAAAAAGTACAAATGAATAGGGCAAATGTTACATCTCTGTGGTATCTACATACATTTATTTCTGTGGTTTCTGCCAAAATAAAGGTTTTTCAACATATATGTAACATTTAAACTGTCTCAAAATGGAGACAGTAATGTTCACATTAGAAAAAGATAATTCTCAGAAGAAAAGACCACCAATTCTATTTTTTTTTAACAAAGAAAAGTGAAAGGAGTTTATCTAGAACCTGCTGAAAATAAGAAATGTACCGAATTCCATAAAACTGTTTTTAACTTGTTTAATTTGGCTTTATCTTTAACAGTAGGAAAAACACATAAGTAAAAGTATACATAAGTATAGTGTATAAATAGGTTAGATAGGTTAAGTATGTAAAAAATACATTAATATCAAATGTAATAGGTTAAGACATAAACTGAAAGTGATAGTGAACAATAAAATTTAATGTGAAAGTGCCATATACATTGCAAGGACAGGTAAACACCATATTGATATAAGGAATATCTAGTGGACAATTAAAATAAAAACAAGGACTACTGTTAAAAAAACAATTTATTGATAGCATCTAATAAAAAGAAAAATGGAGAAAACGCGGTACGAAGGAGAGCAGATTTAAAAAGAAATAAGAAGTAAAAGCAAGCAATAGAATAATTAATACTTACAGAAGAGGACGTGTAGCAATTAAGGAGATTAAGAATTGGTTGAGCAGTCCCATATACTAATGGTAAAGCAACTCTTCAAGGTAGAAGCAGCCATCACGTAATACTTCCTACAAAAGGACAAGGGATCGACATTACTTCACAATACAGAACGTATAAGATTTCAAAATCTAAGATATATCATTTTCTAGAAAATTAACATCATAAATATAACGAATTCGCTTAAACAAATCTAAGTAGAAAACTGATAAATTCAATATTAATCGAAACATAACATTTCACATCGCCCATATTAGTATATTTAACTATAGTATCACCGATGGACCCATAAGCTCACAGGTGTTTAAATAATCAAATAGACCTACAGATGGAGCCTTAAGCTCACAACTGTTTATAAAATTAAGTAGATATAAATATATCTCAACATTTTAAACTTATAGGAAGCATTTAAGTAATATTCACGACAATAGAAATCATCAAAACTTGATTGTTGTTTTCTTAAAATGTAGAAATATTTCTTGACATTTTAGTATTAAGTGTAAGTAATGTCTTATTTGTTGGTAAGGTGTAAAGACAACACTGAATGTTATCATTATATGTCGTGTGAATGAATATTTGTTCAGAAAATTTCTTTCTGCTTTCATAAAATAAAAAAAAATATAACCAGATATATATATATATATATATATATATATATATATATATATATATATATATATATATATATATATATATATATATATATATATATATATATATATATTATATATATATTTATATATTTGTTTCATTTTGTTCCTTTAACGCGTACAGTGCATACTTGTTCGCACATGCCATAAATATTAACAGAGCCTTATAAGACCGAGTACTCCAGAAAGAGAGTACCCACATGCTAAATAATGGATAGAGATGTAATGAGCTATCCAGGTAATAAAAATAGGAAAGGTATAAGTATAGTACAACAATAAAAAATATACATATTAAATCGTATTACATAAATATTTGGCGTTCGACATAAGTTTTAAATAAAAATAACTACAAAATTTAAAAAAATCTAAATTCAAAAATTAACTTTTTCAGAATTAATAGTCATTTCAATATATATATATATATATATATATATATATATATATATATATATATATATATATATATATATATATATATATATATATATATATATATATATATATATATATATATATATATATATATATATATATATATATATATATATATATATATATATATATATATATATATATATATATATATATATATATATCCGTCTTAAGTAATGAGTTTAATATAACCGATTATGCAAAAAATATTCTAGTGATTCGACGAAGTGCCACAGTCATCGAATATATTGTTATTTCCTAAGCACTTAGCTCTAATAAATGATTAATTGTTACGTAAAGATAACATAAGTGCTGGAAATTTGCCATCTAATTGGTAGCTATGAATACCACATACTTAATGATCCAGAACAGGGAAAACAATGTCTACATTGATAGTTCAAACATTATTAATGGTCAACCTCCGAAATTAACTCGAATGACATAGTACTTTTTAATGAGCTTTGTCACATAAACTTATGGGTGGTCTGTTACTTGATTCTGGTTCTCAGAGGATTTGCGCTAGGCAAAAATCGATATTTGGTCCAAAAATGCCAGACTAAGTGTCCAACGCGACGTCTCCAATATGTCGTTTCTGCCTTATGATTTATTGAAAAAGGGCTTGGTGACTGCCTCGACAGCCCAATTATATCCACGACCACTGTGCCACCAATTTCACGCCCTTCCTACCGCAAGAAAATATTGAAATATAATACAGCACTATAAACGAGCTCTACAGAAGTTGAGTGATTCCTTCTAGTAAAATCAATTTCACGGGGTAATTGCTACCCGGGAATGAAATTAAACATAATATATCATCCATGAGAAAACTATTGTTCGGAATGGAAGGTAATTAAAAAGGTGTAAAACCTTAAACAAACGTAAATAAAAGGATGCAAATTAACCGTGATGCAAATTTTGCATTTCTATTTAAATTACTGCAAGTGGAGCGAACCAACCTTTGATTTAACTAACATTACTACGGCCGGCATCGGCACCAGGCCTGAGTTCGTGGCGGAATATACTTATTATTATAAATAGCAGTTTTTCGGCTTTGCTAATATCATCCATTTCCGAAACTTTTTTTTCCCGAAAGCAGCATTTTCGCTGATGTGGCAGTAAGGGAACTACAAAGTGATAGGTTCTTAGGCATATACTGGTAATATATTGACATAGAAGATATAATTTGATAAAAATCGACACTTTTTTAAAATTGTATTTATATTTTTTTTTCTTTTCGGTTGCCGAAAATATTGTGAGTGAGTCTCATGCAGAAAGCGTTTTTTCTGATCTTGTCGCAGATCTCCGAAATACTGTCTACTAATCCAAAAAGATATCTAACAAAAGAACAACACAACCATAGACAACACAAACCTATTCTACTATTTATATTTGTTCTATTTGAACATATTATATATAAAAGCATTAGGAATACAGTTATCCAGAAGATGTTAAATTTTAAAATGCATAAAATCTTGTAAGATCTATTAAAACAACTACTTTTCCTAGCTACATGCTAAAAAATATTGAATTACATATACAATAGAATTCAGAATTCTATATAGGTATGGTCTATATATGAGGTATGCCAAAATTCTAAAGGTGTATTACTATCAAATGTAGCATATAAAATATTGGCTATCTATATAAAAACACATTGATTAACACATCAAGTAGAAGACTATACTGTCGAATACCAAGGCCTCTTCAGGCAGCAACGGTAGATCAAGTTGTTACCATACGAGAAATTCAGGCTGACAACAGTAGTTTTATTGGTGGATATAGTTGCAGGAATTAATAGATATATTCATATATAACAAAAAACGTCACTGACGACCTAGTAGTGATAGTAAGCAATTAATAAATAAAACAGAACTAAAAAGTGACGTAAAGAGATTAGACGAACAATCAGTAAAAAAAGTGTATATCGTATATAAATGAGAAAAAAACAAGGTACATGGAGTGGACAGAAGAAGAATATCAAGGAAACAAGTTTTTAAAGGTCGACACCAATAGAGGAAAACATACAAGATTGAAGAAGTAGATCAATTGACATATTTAGGGACAATATTTTCACGAACACAACATGGGGGAGGAAATTGAAGCCAGAATAATGTCAGGAAATAAATGTGAACCAGGGTTGCAGAGAATATTGAGAAATAAAAATATTTCTGCACAAGCAAAGACAAGGTTATACAAGACAGTGATACGTCTAATCATTACATATGCTAGCGAAACATGGGTGTTAAATAAAACTGAACAAGCGAGACCGGAGGTATGGGAGAGAAAAATATTGAGGAAATCTTTGAAGGAAAAATAACTGAATATATAAAAAAAACGGGTAGAAGAACAAACGAAGAAGTAATGAATCCATATGACACAAACATAGTAGGAGTGATAAAAGCCCAAAGGTTACGGTGGTTAGGATGTATTGAAAGAAATCCAGAGGTAACAATACGAGAATGACGTGAAATATTGGAGGAAAGAAGAGAAGAGAAAGGACGGAAGCAATATGGAAACCGGAGATGGAGAAAGACCTGCAGCAGCTGTAAATTATGAGATGGAAAGAAAAAGCAAAATATAGATGAAAATGAGACCTATAGTCAACCAAGCCATGCGTCTACTAGGTCCGCAGAGCTAAATTATATATGATCTACTTCACAGAATATTGCCTTCATAACGTAGAAGATTCATATTTATTGCTTAATTCCATAAAATGCCTAAGCTAAAAGAACATTTTGATGGGCATGAATACCGTATCAAATATTTACTTTTTTGATTTTGATATTTGTTTCAATTATGTTTCTCGGATTTTCAGAGCCCGCTCTGAAAATCAATCAAATTGCTCTTTGCAATTTTCGATTGAATATTCTGTTCGTGAAAGTACACTTATCGGTCGATAAGATCTGTGTATTAAACAACGGATCATATTCTTGTTTTTGTAAATAATAGTTGCAGAATTCCAGTCTTCTTACAGCATATTTTACATTACTATTGCTGATCATTGAGACTACTTTTTTAATATCGTAGCTCATCACAAGTGCCCCACGCCTTTCACTAATTGAAGCAAACTCTAATAAGTGTGTGTTCCGTAACTAATTTTTCTAGTTGGTGAGTATATTAATAAGATGTTAAATGTGTGTTTTAAAATATTTTAAAAACCCTGTAGGCGTTAAACCGTTAAATTAATTAAACAGTACAAAGAACTAATGGTAACTAATCCTGACAGCGTTCAATTGGAATAAATTTAGAGTTTACAGGTGCAAATATTATGTTAGACGTCATTTATAAAATAATAGTTATTATACAATAGCCCGAAATTATGTCTAACCATTTAGGTAATATTGATATATCCTTCATATTTTTTTATTACTACAAGTACACTTATAATAGTATAGATATGTCAAGGAATACTAAATTTAGTAATAAACTGGGAGATAATAACAGTTTATTTTCTTCGATTTCATACACCATGGCTTTTGGAGGAGTGAAAGTGTACCTTATGATAATCGGGTGATAATATTAAGAAAAGCGGGTACCTACTACCTGCTGGACGTTACCGGTCACATTTTTCTATTTTCTTTTTGTTTTCTCTGATATTAAAATGCTTTTCCTTTTACCAAAAGGATGTTCAAATTTAAAGTCTGATGATGATAGGCATGCGATATGCAGGGCTCCTAACGGTCACGCAAAATTGCAATTAAAAATATTAATTTTCCGCATTTTCATGCGAGGAAAAGAATAAAAGTTTTTGTCGTAAAACCCATATAATTTCAGGGCAACCATTATAATATCAGAGAAAACACAAAAGCTTTGTGCAAGTGAAAAAAAAATTGAATATGCGATTTCCATATGACCGGAAAGCGTCCAGCGGGCTAGTAGGGGAGAGCGGGACACCGGCAACTTTTTTTATTTTAATTTTTATTTTGAAAACAATTTTTTTTTCAAGCTGACGTTACAGACACGACAGAGACATATTATTGTATATTAAAAAAATTTATTACTTTGGTAATAATGAAGCATTAGGGAATCAAATGCCAAATTTTACATTATAACAAACGTAGCCACTATGCCCCAGATGTGTAATTACTTACATGCTCCAAATATAGTGCTCATATTTAAAAAATTTTAAATACCTGTTAAAACAAGTTCGTCAATTCTGTCTACAATTTCTGAATCCCCTTAACCTAGAGATTATCTGCAAGTAATTTAATTATTCTGTAGTCAATGCAACTGCAATAAAATAGTTTGATTAAGGGTGCCCATATTTGGCTCGGTTACCTTATTTGTTTGTGTTCGTTAACGTTTTCGTACTCGCCGCTGAGTATTTGAGAAAAAAATAAAGACGAAAAACTAAAAATTGTATCCTTCGCATTCGTTATTATATTATATGATGCATTAATATAAATAAAAGAGAAATTGTCGTACTAAATGACCACAATTTTAAACAATAGATATCATTATTTATAGAGCCTCCAATAGAAGATGCAGGTCAGTACAAATATTTTTGGCAAATGGATTTTGATATTTTGATTACTTTAATTGGTCTCAATATTATGAAAAGAAATACAAACTATAGGCAAAGTATCCCAGTTAATGATAGACTGGCAGTAACTCTTATTTTTTTAAATAAGCATCTCAGTAATTTGCGCGTCTCACAACCGAGGGAATACAAAAGCTTCCAAATGAAGACACATAAACAAGCAGCTTTCTTTTGATGTACCGACACCGCTCGGGAAAACTTTCGCTATCATTTTGCGCTATCAATGCTCTCGAATTATTTGCGAACATTTTTACATAATAATATGCGAAATAAAAACACGAAGAAATTATTTACTTGTTAGCTAACAAAGTAAAGTTAAATAAAATGGACACAAGCAATGAAATATATAAAAACAGTACCTACTAGTAGTAGGAACGGACTAAGCAAGCCGGCCGTTGCGTGAAAGAATTATTACCTTCATTCAGCGTAGGTATGGGCAGTTGGGCAGCAAAACCTAATGCCTAATATTATCGAAATACTATTGTAGTTGTATAGGGTAAGACAGATTGTGATTGGATCTTAGGATTATATATAAAATATATTTTTCATATTTTTATATTTTCCACAATGCATGTAGCATGTATTGTATAAATCAACCATCGCATCGGTTCAATTTATATCGACGATTAACACGAACACGACGCTATTTATTTAATTTACTTCCTTGAATATTTTAGTTTAATATTCATGTATTGTCTCCGGGTGATGATTTCTGATGTAGGTACCTATTTAGAATTTATGTAAATACTCTTCTTTTCTTAGGAAACATGAAGAACTTTAATATTTATTAGACAGTGAATACTTTCAAATTTGCCAAATGACAAGTGCAGAATGTTTAATCATTTACTCAGAAATGTCATACACCTTTGCGTACTTATTTGCTTCTAAACAGTAAACACCTGTACCATCAGGTAAATTATCTTTATTCTGACGACGCGTCATAATTTAAATACCTATAAGGAGTTTTAAATCATTATGTCAAACTGTGATATTTGAATATTTTAATGTAGCTCTATAATATATATCTTCCGCTCTTAGATAAGAAAATGCTATTACACTTCCTTGTAAGACAATATTCTATCTTCTATTACCCGTAGTACAAACACGGTATTTATTTGCAATAAATTGCAGGCTAACTGGAGTATCTACTTGAAATTGCAGGCAAAATTTTCTGCTCACGTGGTTTATAATCATTTCTGAAGGCTTTGTGTAGGTATACTTATTTGGGCCCCGGGGCTCCCGGCGAGAGCTCCGGGGCCTCCACAAATTGGGGGCCTCCATAAACTCCCGGACAACAAATATAACTATAAAATGTTTTAATTATTAAAAATAATATAAAATATTAAAATATATTTAAGAAAAGGATATGTGCAATGATCTCCCATTTCCATATCTTCCATCAATACTTAATGATTCATTTAACATGACTGTGCACTCTTTGTGAAGCGTGTGTTTATACTACACGAGCGCGGATAAGCGCGATAAATCTTAAAACCTCAAATATATATTATGAAAAATTCTATAATTCAATGTATCTCAATAGAAAAAAGTAATGTAAAAATAAAATTGACGGGGTCTCCACGTCCTCAACTGCCTCGATGCTTTTAAAATCCGGCTCTGTAAGGTGCCATACCTGCCACTTGCTGTAATTGTGTAACTCACCACCGAGAGCCTTCCACCGCTAGACTTACCTCTAGATCTAGAAGAAATAGCCTTGGCCATGGCTCGCCTCAAATAACGTATGTTCTAAAAGTCTTGGCACAAAATGAAATGACTTAATAAAATAAAATTAAAATAATATCAAGTTGCCTTTGGAAATAAAGCTTACTTTGTTGACTTTAAGATGACAGTTACTTTTTTCGAATTTGTTGCTTTACAATGTCGTATAAATTAGAACCCCGAAAAAGTATCTATAACTTGGTTGGGAGGGTGCCCAATGCTGAAATATTGCGTATCTTGGGGAACGCAAATATTTCACGTAGAACGATTTATCGCACAATAACAGAGTGCGAGGAAATTATGGGTTTTATACGGACAACATAGAGGAGTGCCTTGACAATGTTAGTTACAAACATAAAGCGAAATTCGCCGATAAAATTCTCGTCTGGTGCGCAATTTCTGGAAGGAGTATATCCCGACCTTTTGTGGGAAGAGTAAGGGGCTAGTAAGCTTTGAGTAGTCAGGGCTATATTAATAATTGCCGCTACAAATTGCTCTATTTCATCAACGTACATCATGCTGATGACAATATCCTGTTTTGGCCAGACTTGTCATCGTGCCACTACTGATACCCAAAACTGACTTCGACAACACCACATACCTATTGTTCCTAAAAACCATAACCCTACGAACTTACCTCAGTGTCGCCCAATCGAGGATTTTTGGGCTTTACTATCGCGGAAGGTTTATCATGGAAGGGAGCCCCAAATGAGGAACAATTAAGATGGCGAATTTACGAAAAACTAAGAGAAGTTAATTTGGAGTCCGTCCAGCGCCTGCTGAGAGACATCCGCAGAAAATTGCGTCTCTTCGAGGAACACGAGCGCCTTCACTTAGTTTAAGAGCGTTGTTTAGTTAAGTATTAAGTTGTAGTTTATGCCAAATAATAAGTGTTTGAATAAATTTGTTTGTTATGAAAAAATCCCGATAAATATTTTGGGCCACGACTTTTAGGACATACGTTATGTTGGTATTTTGGCTTTCAATGTAAGTAGATTATGGGTCAGAATGTCCGTCTAGTACAAACATGACTAGTAGGCATAACAATAGCCACGGAAGAGATTGCTCGTAGACAATAACATGCAAAACAATCGGAATCTACACAGATCAATCACTAGTAGACAATCACTACTTACCCTGAAAAATTATAAAATAACTAAACGATCAATATGAAAATATCAGCAACCGCTTGTGAGGGAGAGCCTCTCAGTTGAATGTAATATCACCATGTTGGGTTAAAGGACACTTACAGTACAATGGAAATAAAGTAGCTGACACATTGGCCAAGAAGACACTTGGCCTGGGAATTTTAGGGCATGGTCTTTCGAATACATTACTAATTGCAGCGATATTACAAATGATCAAGGAAAACACTTAAGAAATTGAAGGAGTTATTGGGTGAAACAAGTAGCTTATATACCCTGGCTGTATTTTTTTTCAGGCTGGTAAGTCCCCCATGGTTTCCGACTGGTCCAGAGAGTTCCGCCAGCCTCGTTACTCAACGACCACTCCCCACGTCGCGTCGGCGGGGTAAGCGGCATTGAGGCTGCAACTCATGTGTTCTGAGTAGACTCAACGAGCCATGTATGACGACCTACCTTCTGCATCTTCCCGGCAATGACTTCTGCCCATTAACGGCATGCCTGGATGATTCTCAATTCTGAGAGCAGTGATTGTCGCATACCTCCGAGAGAGCCAATAATAAGAACAACTATTTTAACAGAACAGCCTGCGAAGTTCGAAAATAAACCTCGATATTTTGTCCATTTCTCCCCCTTTTTCGAGAAGAACATTATTATTATTATTTCAATTTATTGTATTTTCTTTTATTGGCCAAATTTAGTTTTCTCCAGCCTTTGTGCACCAATACTCATAAACTAATAATAATAAATTTGCAAGAATTATTGACATAAACATAATTATTATGATCATATTAACCAACATATGATATTTAAATAAACACCCACTTAGTTTGAAAAGGTCCACTTAATATACGAATCCTTGTTCTTCCAACATATAGACTGCATATTTGCAGGCAACGCATATAATAAGCCCAGGGGCTGCTTGATGGTGTAAAGCGTACATACCCACACGAACAACTGAACCGGAACAATGCCAATAGGTAAGTTATTTTACAAAAAGAAGCCTGCAATGTCAGTCTCGATCTCGATAAATTTAGAAATTCGGTATTCTAGGGCAAAGGGTTCCATTTATAATTATCGCCGATGGAAGTAATGTTAAATGTTAAATGTTAAGAAAGTAAAACTTGGCAATGAAAATGAGAATTGAGAAACATACGCATGCTGACTTCAGGGTCACCCCTTAGAGAATTGATATCCGATTCACCTACTAAATAGTTTAATCTCAAAACATGAGAACAGAACAAAGAGGTTTTAGGGAAAAAAGACGACAACAACAATGACCATGAACAAATTACAAAATATGTCATTACCATATGCCGGATGCCGGATATGCCAGATGCCGGAGTTAACTCCTAAATTGAAGTTTTTAACAACATAAACGTTACACAAAAATATAAAATATACACACAGTCTCAAAGCTAATCATGAAAACCAAAGGTCCCTTAAATAATAAACACCAATCAATACACTGTGTTCATTTTAAAACTTACCTCCCCCTGTAATTCAAAAACCGCAAATTATTTGAGAAATCGCCGGGACCCGTCGATTTTTATTTTAGGAGGAAACATTTTTGACAGTCAAGGTGTCTTGATATGTTCACCCCCCTAACCTCTAGCAACCCCTATGTTACCTATATATGGAACCTATAACACTTGGGGTGGCTCCATTTAGAATTTTGAATTCCATCATTTGAAAGCCTTATTCATTGCAAACACAGCAGTGTATCATTTTTTAAAAATCGGATGTGATTTTAAAAAAGACCCCGCACCAAATACATGGGAAAATGGATTTCGGTGAAATTCTTTTTAACTGGGGGGAATAAATTCGTTATTTGATGCTGAAAAAAGTTCCCAATACAACTTGGGTCTGAAAATCCCGGTGTAAAAAGTTACAAGCTTATCAAAATCAGCTATTTTCTGTTAATTAACCAAAAACGTGCAATATGTATGGACCCCTGGAAATATATGATATATATGTATAAATACGTATACGTCATACATCATATATATCATTTTATATCCCTATTTTTTTGTTTTCCGATACGTCGCATATTTTTCTAAATATTTGACCGTCCCAGGACTTTTTTGACACCCTATATATATATATATATATATATATATATATATATATATATATATATATATATATATATATATATATATATATATATATATTATATATATATATATATATATATATATATATATATATATATATATATATATATATATATATATATATATATATATATATATATATATATATATATATATATATATATATATATATATATATATATCATACAGATATATATATATATATAATATATATATATATATATATATATATATATATATATATATATATATATATATATATATATATATATATATATATATATATTAGCTTTGAAATTCTTTGCTATTCATATTTATTTTGTGAAAAGTAATCTTGGGTTTGTAGCATTTCATTACATAGAAATAAGCAACTAGACGAATAAGAAAGAAAACACACTTACCAGTACTATATCTGGACACATATACGGAAATGAATCACTAAGCATATGCATATATATATATATATATATATATATATATATATATATATATATATATATATATATATATATATATATATATATATATAGGGTGTCAAAAAAGTCCTGGGACGGTCAAATATTTAGAAAAATATGCGACGTATCGGAAAACAAAAAAATAGGGGTTCAATATTTTTGAAAAAACTATTCAGACATACCAAACTCAACCCCCCCACTCCACCCACTGGGGCGGGGGTGGGGGTAACTCCAGAATTTTAAATGGCAACCCCTAACTTATTGCAGATTCCGATTCTACGATGAAAAATAAGAACTTTTTGTCTTAAACTTTTTTTTGTATACCGGCTACATGTCGCTCAAATCGACGGTCTAAAAATAATAAAGCGGAAGCAAAAGTCCCGGGATGGTCAAATATTTAGAAAAATATGCGTCGTATCGGAAAACAAAAAAAGAGGGGTTCAATATTTTTGAAAAAACTATTCAGACATACCAAACTCAACCCCCCCACTCCACTCAGTTACCTCCACCCCCGCCCCAGTAGGTGGAGTGGGGGGGGGGGGGTATGACGTATACGTATTTATACATATATATCATATATTTCCAGGGGTCCATACATATTGCACGTTTTTGGTTAATTAACAGAAAATAGCTGATTTTGATAAGCTTTTTACACCGGGATCAGACCCAAGTTGTATTGGGAACTTTTTTCAGCATCAAATAACGAATTTATTCCCTTCAGTTAAAAAGAATTTCACCGAAATCCATTTTCCCATGTATTTGGTGCGGGGTCCTTTAATCAAATTGCACAATAAAATTTACCACCCCCTGTAATTGAGAAACCACAAAATATTTGAGAATTCGCTGCAGCACGTTGATTTTTATTTTAGGAGCGCATATTATACATTGATACTGAGCGATATTTGAAAACTTGACGTAAATTGTTTCTATGTAAATTTTGAGAAATTTTCTGTAACGAGGTACTTAGATCTCCTGAGGCAATAATAGAGGTATCTATTTTTTTTAGACGTGCAAATGTCACAGGGTTTAAAATTCCATTTAAGTTATCTTCAATATATTATACAAGTAACTTTCCATGAGTTGCTCGCAAATTCCTACAAATTTTAGTATTATGTAAATAGAATCAGTTTTATCGTTTGTACTGATAATTGATTTTTCTTTCTTTAATGTCTCTGTTGGATATTTCTTCTTCAACACGCAACCTTTGATAATAGTAGCGTTAAAGTTCTTGATGACTGAAGTTGTGACTGAAATTTGGTTTCTAATTAAATTTTCTAGTTGGTGATCATATTGTTCATCATTGCTTAATCTATTTATACAGTTAGAGTAGTATTCTCCATCTGATACGTCAAGATTACCAGTAAGTGATTTAAATACAGAACATATACCATTAATGAGTCCACGTGTATAATGTTTAATGTCATAAAAAACCTCGTTACATTGGGATTTAGTGGAGGTTGATATTTGATTTAAAAGGATGATATCAGATCTCACTTCTGTTTGAGAAACGTTGGAATTATGGATATCGGGAGCAAAAATATTTAAGATTTGAGATAGGATCTTGTCATTGTTGTCAAATGCCAATTTAATGGATGTTATATATATTTTATGTACCAAAATTGTCAATTTATCGTGAGTAATATCAATCTTTGTGTCTTCATGTTAGTATACTCCTATGCAACAGTTAGGCACCTTGTTCCAGGATGTTTCACAGATCATACCGACTGCGCCAATTTTGTTATAATGCTTGTTGCAAAAACAACTATTAAAAACTCTTACTTGAGATTGAAACTTGAAATGGGATAGTAACTATCTAAAAAGAAATACAACTGTGAGTGTATTTAATTTACATTGACTGCTTGAATACAGATACTACACTGGGAAGTGAAATGCAATTACGTATTTATATGCTAGGCTGATTTAACAGGCAGTTACAATTACATTTCTTTAAGAAATGCAATGCATAATAATGTCAATTAAGCTAAATAAACTGATATGTATGCGAAATAAAATAAAATATGTAATACAAGAAATGAAATACACTATTTTAGAAGAACCTGTGACATTCTGCTATGTCAGCAAAAGCATATTTCGCTAAACATACAATCAGTGGCGGCCGGTGACATTTTTCTTTGAGGGGTATTTGGGTTTCTTTGATACCATTTCGTTGTGCTTGTGAATATTTTCAGCATATGCTCTACTTAAACTAGAAGCGACATTAGTTGTGCCCAGTAACAGAAAGCTTACAATATTATTCATATGCTTGGCCGATTTTTCCGGATTTTTATCTTTTCGCCGAGATTACATGGGATTATCGTATATTGTGAAGCTGCTTTTCCGATCATCCGAGGACACACGACGCTGCACATGCGCTTCTAGATATTTCTGGACAAGAGATTAGAATCTACCACCACGGTGAGGGAATCCTTTTGCATCCACGATGATGTTCTTCTTGTTCTATGGAGTTGTACTATCAGTTAGGCTGCACCAATTATGTTACAGTCTCTTGTTGCAAAACAACTTCTTAAAACTTTTATTTGAGATACAAACATGAAATGGGATGGTATCTATCCGAAAAGAAATACAAATATGACTTTAATTTACGTTGACTGCTTGAATACAGATACTACACTGAGGAGTGAAATACAATTACTTGCTTATATGCTCGGTTGAACTGATTCAGCAGGCAGTTACATTGCTTTAGGAAATACAATGTATAATAATGTCAATTAAGCTAAGTAAACTGATATGTATGCGAAATGCTGTACAATATGCAATACAAAAAATGTAATACGATATCATAGAGAAAACTGTTATCTTTTGCTATTTCAGCAAAAGCATAATTTAAACATACAATGCTCGACTTGTTTACAACAATTAACTTTGAACTTTACTGATCTAAAAAAACTCAGTGTTCAGATAAGCTGAACTCAACTATACTACGAGCTGACTCGTAGTATAGTAGTAAACTTATGTCTATCAAATTTTAAGGTAATTTTTACCAGTATCGAGTGACCTTCAGTGGAATCCTCATTTCTGAACAGAACTACGTTCCCGATTTAAATAATCTATTTTTTAATTGTACCTACATAGGTTGATTCTTCAAAGTTTTATACATAAATAATGCTTGTTATTCGGGCCATATAATAACTATTAATTTAGTCCTGATAGTCCTGTATGGCAATTCGGGACAAATTTTATACAAAACCAGATATCAAAAACAATGGCACTATTATGGATATGCTGTAATACCTACAATTAATTGTATGGCTAATGTCTCCAAAAATTGTATAGGTATCTATGAAAAAGGTAAAATAGGAAACTGAAGTGAACACTAGATATTTCACTTCAAGAATTTTACTCTGAACAAAGCCTATTACATATTAACAAGGTATTCTTATGTCTATTAACATTAAACCTGTCAAAAAAGACACCGCATAATTGGTTAGCTAGGGCTTCAGGTAATAAACTATCCACCTCTCCTTATCTATATACCCAAACATGCGTCTTCTCTCTTTGTCTCCATCAATTTACATCTCCAAACAGTATACGCCTTTTGCATTACCATAATAATTCAAAAAATATTCTCAGAATGTGCGTCGCATTATTTATTACCTCTTGTGACTTTCACAGTCTAACCGTTTAAATGAGGCATTAAACAAATATAATTTTAAAAACGATTTACATTTGGGATTTAGGCGTATATAAAAAACTACGTGTAGTTATGATGGTCCTTATTAACGCCTTGGCGCCATTTTAGTATTAGCACGCCTGTTCAGTTGAAATAATGAGCCTAATAATGTGGTTTTTAAAGCAGTAATTAGGCTGGTGTATCTACCCAATGATTATGTCTAGGAAAAGAGGTGTTTTATTATCGCTTGACGACCTGAACGATGAAATGGTTAGTGAATGTTAATTTAAAACATAGGCATGTAGGCATGGTTCTTACCAGTGGCGGCCCGTGGGTTTTACTTCAGGGGGGCGCACGCAAAGACACAATGAAGACATCCATCGCGACCTGAATATGCCTATGATTGAAAATGAGATTAAGAGGTTTGCAGGCAAACATTTAGAAAACTACGAAAACGTCGAAGTGATATCACTACTAGTCAATAACAGACTTGTTCGACGTATAAAGAGACTAAAACCGTTCGAATTGGCGTAGTGACAGTGAAAGTGCCTATAATAAGCATAATATGTCTACCATACGAACCAAGTGATACGGACATTCCTCTGCTTTTGCAGGGGGGGGTCCCGAGTATCCAACCAAAAAGTCACACTCCACACCCCTTGTAGGGCGTTGCATTAGGGGTGGTTTCTTTTTTATTTGCTTTTTCCAGCTTGTATACATAATAATATTCCAGCTTGTATACAATATAATAATATTATATGGGTATAATAATAATTGTAATTATTACACCCATAAACTGAACACACTAAACTAAGTTTGTAGTTTACATTTTTCATTTACTGCTGTTAACGCTGTTGAGATTTTTATTAAGTACAAGTGACCCAAAAAAAACTGTCCCAAAATAATGAGACCACGCCTATTGCGCTAAACCCCGAAGGGGTTGGACTGCAATTTTTTGGTTGGGAAATCAGGAGACAGTTCACGATCAACCCTGCAAAACCAGCTATTTAGCCTTTTGTTTCTATATTTCCTGAATCATAATAAATGTCATGTTGCCGAAACATCAAAGTTACCAAAAATCTTTATTAGGTAAAGTTTTAGAGAATATTATTATAAACAGAATATTATATTTTCAACTTGTGTTGGAAAAAGAAAATTAAAAAAAAATAAATAAGAATCACCCCTATTGCAACACCCTATAAGGGGTTAAGAGTGTAATTTGGTGGTTGGATACTCGGGAGACAGCCCCCATCGACCCTGAAGATATCAGCTTGCCGGGACAAATTTGTGAGCACCACATATAGAGAAGGTCTACTTTTACTGTACTATTGTCAAATTTTCGGGTAGTCCTACTCCACTTATTCTGCACCTGAACTAAATTTAACACTGGCGTTGGACGTCCGTTATTTTCAAAATCCACGTTTTCTTCTAAACATAAATTACTAACAAGCGCTCATTTTCTATATTATAAAACTAAATTATTGAAAATAGGAAATCTCGCCAAATCGCTAGTGAAGAACTATGTGACTTCTCAAAGAAAGCGTAATGAGTTACTGCCACATTTGAATATATTGAAGTGATGTTATTAGTAATCATAAAGTATATCAGTAAAGAAATGATAAGAAAAGAAATGAGAAGTTATATAAGATTAAGTTAATTACGATTCGTAAAATTCATTCATGGGGAGAGTGGAATGTGGAGCCGAGAGTCCTCCCTCACGGGCCGCTACTGGTTATTAAAAGTATTAAGGATAACCTACGTTTTGACTTCTAATAATTACATACTATAATAACTAGCATAATTAGGTATGCAATAATTAGAAAAAGGATTTGTGTCAAACGGGTAACAAAATTCTTATATTCATTATTTCTTTCGGCCATTGTTAGTCTTAGCTTCTTAAATCGCTAAACCTGGACTTCACGCTGTCAATAAAAATATACCTTTATAATGCATACTAAAATGTTAATTAATCATTAACTTCAGTAATTACGTCATTAAGGCTGGGATGTACTAATATGGATATCCATAAATATAAAATATGAATTTTAATTAACGTAATTAAATATTAAGTAGACAAATTTATTTGCCTATAACTTAAGATTTAATTAGATATATCGACTGATGTTAACGGCAAAACACGTGAAAACACAATTTGCTATTGGGAACTCTCACATTAGTATTCGCATTAGCTAGCTAGCGAGCTAAAATTGGTCTTCTACATAAGACCAATATTTTTAATTTGGTGTTACCTAAAAACAATTAGGCATTGGAAATTCAACAGCGGGAAATAACCGATAATATGTTTATAGGTGGGTAATTTATCATTATTTCACTATTTGGAACAAACAACTTTTGTGTTGTAGGTAGGCACATTATATTGATGTAAATAATGTTCTGACATTAAAATTTATTATTCTATCCAGATGAAATTTTATTAATAAATCCGTGACTTTTTTAGTCAATTATCTATGAAATAATTAATATTATTTTTTTTTAATAAATATTCTTTAATAATATTTTGAAAACGTCGATGTTTGGAGTTGGTGAAGTTGCCGAAGCAAATGGATGTATTATTGCTCGCAATGCAATGTAATAGAGTAATTATATTTTAAAAACATTACATGTACTGCGGAAAATTATGCGTAAATTTCGGAAGTTTTCAGCGATTTCAATTTGTCTGGCAGCGTGGTAAATTAAATTCCGCACTCTGCAAATTTTACAGTGTAGTAGACACGATAAAATGAAGCCGCTAACACCATTTTTACTACTGTTGTAACAAGTTTAAAAAAATTACGGTGTCGGCTACCTAATAGTTTAAGTAAATTTGAAAATTTGAATAAATAGTACTTTAATTTATATCTTAAAACTTTTGTTACATGCGTTATTCTCAGGGATTAATGTACTACATATATAAGTTAATGGTTCAACAATATAGATAATCACTACTCTTTTTTAACATGATCTTACTTTTATTATTATTACAACTGGAATTTGTATCCCAAAATATTCAGTTTAGACATTTTCACTGGGTAATAATAGGAATAGTAAATTGCGATTATCAATTACATGTATACGGTTAATTAATGGTCATAATATATCCTGAATACTCTACCGGATATGCTATATTAGCATTAACCTAATCTAAACTCTAAGTGTATAATATATCGATTTATTTAACATCATTTGAAACCGGTTCTTATGACCAAATAGTATATTTCAGAAACAAATAGTAAGTCGTGAAAAGTACTACGGGACAAATAAGCACAATAAATATAATAAATAATTTTATCAATATCTCGAAATTAGATCATTATTTTGTCATTTATTTTCTTTCTATTCTGTAAAGCGTATGGCGTTTTAGAAATTTATTAAATAATTTTATGTCATATGCAAATAAATTGACATAAAAATGTTATAAATATTTATTTTTGATGAGCCATATATTAATATAAATATATTGTTGTGTATTTAGTACACACTAAAATGCTTAACATTTCCGTTAATTCAGACATTAATATCCTTTTTATTTATTTCAGTTCAACGTACCTATTCAGACTTTATTGAATATGTGAACCTAATATATTTTAGCATTTTAAATAAAATTGCCCCTCTTCTTCCTATCCACCTATCAGAATGTGATAATATCCACCTATGAGAATGTGATGAAATGTGATGAAAATTTGTGTAATTAATAAATTGGGTGATTTTAATAATCTCAACTAATTTCCAAAAATAACGCACTGCTGTATTCAAATGTGTAACACGTGGGGTAGTTCAAATCAAAAATACTACAAATAATAACTAATATAACTAATACATCGTACGATTACAGAGCCCATAGCTATTAAGCCAGCAAACCGTCTCATAGAATATTATGAAAATTGTGATTGCTAGTTGAAACATTAATTTAAAAAAAATTGACTATGTACGGAAATTTGTGTTACCTGAATATATCTATATACATTTTCGCAATCCAGGGTCAAAATATATACACCAATGTGAATAAATAGTGTGTATGTTTTTAATAATCCTCAGAAAATTCTTACTATTTTTTTATGTCACAATTGGTTTGATATTTATATGCTATAAAAATTCTTCATTAATCATTTTTAATGTGTACTTAATATCCGTTTTCTATTGTTGTCAGGATAATTCTACATAAAACCATGAAAAAATAGTTCAATAATTGTGTTTCGCTTTATTATGTTATAAATGTACCTAATATTTTTGTTACCTGACTGATAAAGTTAACCTGTCCTAGTTCCACCTACATAAGCTATAATTCAGGTAATTGAATATAATTAATTTTATAATTCAAACAAAGATATCTGCTGAAATTATTACAATTATAAATGAATTTCTATTGTTTAAATTATTTAATAAGCTTTCTTATCATATAATTTAATTATCCTTTAAGAAAATTTATAACCATAAACAATTATGCTTGCTGATAAAAATTCACCTACGGAGCTGTAGAAAATCATATCAGATTAATGCGATTGTTTTATTTTACTCTTAAGGAAATATATCGTAAATTACTATCATTAAAATGTACTCAGTATTCCCCCAGCGTGGCATTTTATGAACGTCAAGGTTTAGTTAAAGTACAGTAAGTAGTTGCATATAATGTCATTATGTGAATTTGTATTTTTCTTTATTTTTTTTTATAATAAGAAAATATTATTCTCGAAAGTCGAAAAAATATTGCATTTATAGGGTAAAATATATCGTCAATTTTCGTTGAAGTACAGACATTTTTTTACCATTATGTCATCAAATTTTAACTTTCAAAATGAGCGTGCATCCGTCCGTACAGATACCGCGTTTTTTTATGAACACTATCTCAACAACGAAATCTTCAAATACCCTAGAATTTGGTAGAAGCCAGTTCTGAAACTCTTGCGCTACATTAAGATGTCCATGCAGCATGACTTCCCAAAATGTTATGATCAATAGCTATATTTTTGATACCTATATATGATTCAGAAGTCAATAAACTGTATAATGGTTTAAATGGTTACCTATATCACCAATTCATCTCTATTACATCTTTATTAATACTTTTTACATTATTCTGAACAGCGCCTGTTCAGAACGTGGACTTGCTATTGCTATAATATTACTCTACGATATAATTAAATAGTGTTATAACGAATAATGATTAATTAATAATGATATAATGATCAGTCTGAGTCTAATCACTCGTATATATTAACTTGGGCTAGGTCACGTAAATACACGCGGACCTCCCTGACCTAAATTATACAACTATGCTTATTGCGCAACCTTGTCTGCGATATCTGGAGCTGCCGTATTGTTAACTTAGCATATTTCATTTATTTGTACCGGATCTTCATTAATGATTGTAAATAATGATATAATAAATAATTATAAAATAGGAATGTGGGCAGGACAATTTTTAGCAAGTCACACAAGTTCAGGATTGGAAGTTGGTTAAAGGAAGTCCCAGGTTAAAACCCTACCAGAACCACATTTTATTTCCATTCTAGTACTTATAGGTTTATTATTACTTTTTTTTAAATCCAGTCAATTTCGTATTTTTTACAATATATTTTGTATTCTTTCATAGTCCGATTCGAGTTTTGCTTGTAAAGTTGCTACAAAGTACTGAGCAATTTTAATTTTCAAAATGGTAGATGATATATTTTAATTTATTGTCTGCAGCATCTTTTGGGTAGCAGATAGGTATCTATCAAAAGTCTGGTTTGAAATAATAGTTATTTATTTACTTACGCTTACCGTTCTTCTCCATCATCAATTTGATTTGAAACCACAAATAACAAATAAGGATCCAACATTATTTTCTGCAAGAATCCTCTCAAAGCAGGAAGAAGATCATAAAAGTAAGAGCAAATACAATGTGTTTCTTATTTTACAAACAAAACAATATTGTTAATAGGCTATTGATTATGTCATAGAGAAAGGAACTAAGTCGTTCACGGGTTTCTATTGCAGGAATCGGTCAATGGGTTATGGAAGAAAAAACCGCGGAGTGCTATTAAATTAGAGGGTGCATATTGGAGATAGTGGAGAAAATGCACCCTTTATAGTTTTTTCAATATATCTCTCAAACGAATCAAAATTTCGATATATTATATGAAACTTTTTGTAGAGTAATTCTCCATCAATTACCCATCGAAATGGCTTGTTTAAAAACTTTGAAAAATATTGTTTTACGCCGAAAATGTTAAAACAAAATTAAATAAGGCCAAAACTTTTTTCGGGTCAGAGATAAGTAAAGGCATTGCTTCATAGAAAAAAAAGTAGACAAAATTTCCTTTAAAATGCTGCGTCGAAAATTTTTTTGGGTTACAAAGGGAATGAAATATGGCCCCTCGAACATAGCTTTTCTTTTCGATTTTTTTACCTCTTATACAGATATTGTTTTCTTCCTCATTTTGTTGAAAAAGTTATTACTTTACTCAATAAAAACTATTCAATAAAATTATTCAAACAAATGTATGTTCAATAACATTTTAAAACTGTATATCTATATCTTCGATAAAATCGTCTTCTGCAATATCGGCTACTTGCACATTATCACAATTGATCCCCATACATTCTTTAAAACATATCTTACAAGTAATTTGCAAATTTTTTGCAACCACATTTTCCATGGCAACCTGTACTGCAACCACAAGCCACTTTTTTTAGCAAAATCTCTGGCACAGGAGATGCTGTTGTACGAATCGCAACTAATCCATAGTTAGAATTTTTCCAACCCTAGTTCAGAGGGCTTAAGTGATTTCCTTGCCACTGCTGGATTTGGAAGTCAGTCAATCAATCATGGCATCACGTGTTGGTGGTAATTGCCCCCAGAGAAAATTTTGCACTTTTTGATATTTTGTAAAAATTGGAAGCGACAGTTGCTTAGGGTCATGTTTAACTTTGCCCGATACAAAGAAGCTGCAATATATTCTGATGCAGAACTTATCTTCTTCTTCAGTTAAATTGTCACGAAAAAACGTGTCCAAATGTATATTTGTAGCTGTATGGCATTTTAATTTATGAAAAAAATGCTATGTTCGAGTGGCCATATTTCGGTCAATTTTTAACCTAAAAAATTTTTCGCTGCAGCATTTTAAAGGAAATTTTATCCACTTTTTGTTCTATGCCTATACATATCTCTCACATAAAAAATGTTATAGGAAAAATAGCAAAATTTTGAAACAACTCTTTTTTAAAAATGTATACATTTTTTTTCATTTTGTTACAACATTTTCGTCATAATTTTTTTTAATGGACATATTGAACATTTCGATCCGAAATTCAATTATCTACAAAAAGTTTCATATAAAGTATATTGAAATTTTGTTTCGTTTGCGAGGTATATTGAAAAAACTGACATATCCAATTTGCACCTTCTAATTTAATAGCACTCGCGATTTTTTCTTCTTAAATGACCCATTGATCGATTCCTGCGATAAAAACCCGTGAACGTCTTAGTTCCTCATTACCCTGTTTTGTTAGTACATAATCTAGCCTATATGATCTCACTTGTTAGCTGATAAGTGAAGTGTTAACAATATTTATCCCAATACTTACCTTGTTAATTTTAACAACCTTTGTGTCTACAATAGTAATATTATTACTATTAAATATTATAATATATTACGCAAATATAAAAATATTATTTATACAAGTCTCTTGGAACCTTGTAATTATTACGCCATCTACCTATATACCTATATTAAATTATTAACGAAATTATTAACTACTAAAAAGGTACTTATTTGATAAGCAAGCTTCCATTAAATTATAACGGGAGCGATGGTGATTCTAGAGTAATCAAATATCCGCTTTTACTTAGGTAGGTATACAAAACTAATACGCCTGACGTTGATATATTCCGAAGGAGACTTTTCATTAGTTAGCGTCCAATGTATAATTTAGATCCAGTTCCTGATTACGATTATCATCATATTGTTCACTTTGTTTACCTTTACGATCGAGATTATTATTTGTAGCTATATGGTTAAATGTTATTTATTATTTAATACCAATATAACGGTATAATCAAGGGGATTTTATGAGTAATTTTTAATTTAATTTTTATAAGGAACTTCCTTATATGTATAGTTTATATTTACCTACCTACAGAAATGGATCAATGAAACAAATTCATTAGAATTGGTTCTGTAAATTATGTTATTAACTCAGTCCTAATAGAATATTATTCAATAGATAGTATTATGAATATGACAATTAGTATAATCTTGTATTTACCTACCTATTAGAATAAAGCGACGTCTCTTCGCTGCGAAAATCGTCGAAAATTGATTGCCTTCGATCGGAAAAACTAAAATAGCCAGTTTTCTTTGGAGAATAATGAAATTCTTATGAAATCCTTATGAAGTTTTAAAAAGCTTTCAGTTCCGTCCGTCTGTCCGTTCGGATAGGCGTTTTTTGAGAACATGGTATCTCAATAACGTAATGTTCAAGCAGCGTTGGCAAAAAAATAGTTTTTGAGCAAATGTACGAAAGCGTAGAAAGGCCCCGTTTTATTAAATTTTTGTTGCTTATCATTTTGTATTCACCTTTAATATGTACCTAAATTTTGACGAGAAGTGTGTCAAAGTAATGCAGAATTCCACATATTACAGAATTTACACATATTATCAGTATACTAAATAAAATAAAGGAATTAAGCCACCTTTTTTAATTTTGTTTTTTTACTACTATTTCGTATTCACCGTTTTAATATATGCTTAAAGATTGACGGGAAGTGTATCAAAGAAATTCAAAATTCCACATATTACCACATATATTATTCCAGAATTTCCACATATTACCAGCATAATAAATAAAATAAAGTAAGTATTATATAATAAAAAACGACATAGCTTCTGTCGTATGTAACAACTTGCTGAAAAATTAAGAGTCATTAGTAGATGCCTATTCTGTATTAATTAATCTTTTAATTAATTACTTACCATATTCGTAACTTGAATCACTTGTTTGACGTCTTTGGTAAGTTGGTTGGTATTCATATAATTCATGAGTAGTTGCATTATCAATTTTATTAATTGATTATGATTTTATTTCATTCAGTGTTTGACGAACACTTATTAAGATTTTCTAAGAAGGTCATAACTTTTTCTATAATTTCGGTTTTCTTTCATTATATTAAGTTCTAAAGAACCTTATATAAATTTTCAGGTACCTAATTAATAGGGTTTATTTCGGCTTCATTTTTTTTATATATATATATATATATTGGTAACAAACATATTGCATATTGCATATTGGTTAACAAACAATAACATACAATGTTATTGCACACAACAATTAAATAGATGCCCTTCCTTACTAAAGCCAATTGGAGAAATGCCAAATATGCGGTTGATAAATGCGATTACCGGCAAATAAAATTCACATGCAAAACTTTATGGGCTCCATAAATCCGATAAGATGATAAGCTGATGCGGAGGTAATCGACATAAATAATGCTAAATGAATATGTGATGCCCGTCGCGAACAAAGTTGTCGAATTAAATCAAGTCGTTCCATGATCGATCAGATATTCAAAACACACAGGAAAGTTAAACTACGAGAGAGCATCAACCAAGCCACCATATACAATAATAAATACTAAAAAGCTCAAGTGTGAGCATACATAGAACGAATGCTTCCAAATATACATCATAATCAAAGGCAATGGTGTGACCATAATAAGATATTTATATGATTATTATGAAGGAGCTAAGAATGGCTGGCAACAATGACAAACGAATGAACTAAACGGATTTTGAAAATTAATTTCTGGGGTTCAGGTGCCGCATGCGACGTAGGTGTACTGATAAATAGCGGAGATAAGGTCTCCGGCACAATATGCTCGAATAAAATATTACGCGAGCTGCTTGAGATATGTACACGAGATTGGAACTTGCAGTGGGATAGAGCTGTCAAGGGCTCCAGCGCCTTCTCTTTCTACTCCATTTGATTGTGGAAACAACACGATTTATATTAAATGATGAATTTGTAATAATTAATCCGCTTACCATCTGTGGAGTTGAAAATAGTTTCTATTTGTATATAACAAAAGACCCTATTTACGATAATGTGTGACCTTATGACTCGTGCTTATGGGACCTATAAATACTCACAGAGAAGATTAACATTTAAATGAATGAATTGAACCTTTCCTTATAATATTTTTTCATACGATTACACCAAACGGTGTAATTAAGTGTAATGGAGTCTAATGAAAAAGTACATGAAATATGACCCAACGTTAAACATGCCTGGAATATGTTGCCACAATCTACTGTGCCACGCTTGTCTGGTGGTTAATTAGTGTCTGCGATTGGATGCGCCTAATTATCAGTCAATTAGTCAACAAGTTTAAACATCAATATGTAGCAATAGCGGAATTTAGCCATTGCAATAGCTAAAATTCAGCTCTTGATCATATGCATTAAGAGGGCCACGTATACCGCCTAATTCTGCCACATATTTATCTCTTAGGGCTAGCCCGGTTAACGTCAACTTTTGAATAACCATTCAATTTAGAGCTAGTCAAATAACTAATTACTAATTATAATTGCATTATAATACCACAATTGAAAAGCAGCTGCGATTACCCCCAGCCTACATTAAGATCAGTTAGAAAGTTCAGAAGTTAGGCTAATAAAGCAGTAATAAAATTTCCATCGCACTCAATGTAATCTGAGATATTTCTTCAGTAATTATTATGGGAGGGATTATATATCATAAATCCACAAAAATCAGTCCTGGGGTGGCGCGGAACCCACCCAAAAAAACACCCCTTTGGTAAGGAAATCATTATTTCGCCAATAACTCGTTAACCGTTGAGGATATCAAAAAATTGCTCATTATAAAAAAGAGAGCTTGTAAAATGTTGATATTTAAAAAATTACCAGCATGTTGAAATTAGTCAAATTTTGGCTAATTTTTTTTGTTCCGAAAAATTTTAAAAAAACAAAAATCTTGAATATTTAACTCAATTTTTTTACATTTTGTTTATCTTATAACTATTGCCTCTAATCATTTAGGAGTTAAGAAATTGCATAGAAAAAAATATCATCAAAAAGCATTGTTTAGTTTTTTTTTAATTATTCTAGCGTCCTGGTATTTTAATGGTTGAATGTACCAGAATTCTACGTGTCTCGTGTAGAAAAAAATGCTACTGAAAGAAGAGAATTTTAGCGCATAGTGGCGCTCAGTTTTTAAGATATTTTTTTAGAATATTTTGTTGAAATCTTAAGTCTCAAAAATGTTGTTCGTTCATATATATATATATATATATATATATATATATATATATATATATATATATATATATATATATATATATATATAAACGAAAATCTAGAGCATAAATAAGTAGTTAAATACAGTATATAAATATACCAAATTATAAATTAATATTAAGTTAGTGATCAGTATATATCGTACCGACTATAGTAACATTGCACGTATGCACGTATCGCTATATATCGCATATACTATACACAACACCAACCGGCTACGTATCTGATTGGTCAGAATCTAATTTCATTATATCTAAGTTATTTATTGGCAATAAAATCTCTATCTAGCATGATTGCAATATACAAAATTTATATAATATCAAGCATACATAAACTATGTCTATATTAAAAGATTAATGCGAAAGCATAATTGTAAAACCGGGGTTCGAGAGTCTGTATTCGCGAAGAAGACTACAATATAGATATGACGCCTATTTTAAATACTGAAGTTAGTCAACAAAAGGTGAATGTGATGATTGTATAAAGCTTAGAATTCAAAATTAAATCATATATAGTTCAAATTATAGAATTTAAACGTAAAATTAAGTCAATAAAACAATAACCATTAATCTGATTGGAAAGATCATATAATAATAACAAAGAAAGAAGCAAGTAACCAGGAAGTGCAGCTGTTTTTATATACAGCATATCCCTGGTTACAGATAACAATGCATGAGAGTTCAGCCATAGCGTTCAAAGAGTGAACAGATCCGCTAATCGCTTTATGTAATATTGTAAAAGTTAATAGGTAAACTTAAAGTAAATTAATTAAAATAGTTAGACATAAGTGGAATACCAGAGGGGAAAGTTTTAAAGTAAAAATAACTGCGTGTAAAGTGTTTTTGTTGAAACTACGACATGAGAAGTGGAGACCATGTAGCGTTCCCAGTCTGTAGATGACTTTGGTAAGCAGAGAAATAAGAGGAAGTTAAGTTACAAGTTCAAATAGTAAAAAGGCAGTAAGAGTGCAGAATCTGACAGTCACAGTTGGAGGCGTCCCAGATAAAATAATAGGCGTGTGACAGAAGGTTGTAACGTTCCAGATAGTACGGAGGCGTTCCGGTAGATGGCAGCACCAGAGTCCAGCATCATTGTCAACAAACCAGTGTCGTGAAACTAGTGCTCAGTGTTGTGCTTCGCAAAATAAAAAGGATTGACATAAAAATTTTATAAGGAAACAACCATCTCAAACATTGCTAGTTTTATGTATATAATATATACTTAAAACAATATATATTATATATTGTTCCAGAGGCCAAGTCCCATGTATTAGAATAAAAATTGTATTCAAAATTCAATTATTTAATTGCATTACAATTTGCATCTTTCGATTCATACTTCTATTTGCATGACAATAAAAATAGTCATATACAACGTCTTCTTTTTTATTATTATTTTGAAACATTTCAGGACACAATTTACCTTATACAATTTGAAACCAATAAAAATTATTTTTTTTTAATAAAACATAATCATAGATCCATTTATCAATTGAAAATAATTTCAGTTTCAAAATTCTAATATTGCAAAATTTACATAGACCTAATTGGACCCCCCTAATGATTATAGTGTACTTACTCATGCTTCTCAGTGAACCTTCTCCAATTATAAATTGGTGTTCGCAGAACTGGCGCCCATAGGAAGGATTCAATAGGGAAGAAATAGTGTAGTGAAGTATCCTGAAAACGTATCAGACGTTTCTTCGCTATGCAATCACTGTTATTATCTCAGTTAATCTAAATCTAAAACAATAACTTTTGAATATTTCATACATCAGAAAGTTCAATTAGAACAAAATTATCAACGAACGTGGGATATTAAGAGTTCACATATACATATAAATCACACATTATATATATATATATATATATATATATATATATATATATATATATATATATATATATATATATATATATATATATATATATATTAACAAAACTATTTAAACAAAATATGGTAAATAGAATCCAATCAATTCATGACATGCCTTTGTATATATGTGAATAATGTACACAAGGTAAACAATCAAGATTACGTTTTCACACGAAGCATTTCTTAGAATGATAAAAATTTCGTTACTTTGATTCATGATTATACACACTTTGCGTATACGTGCTTAATGGTAAGCAAAATAAAGCCTTGTACATTTTATTGTAGGTACCTATATTTCAACATTTAACCAATCTAAGATCTAAAAGTATAAATATGTTTAAAAAATGTTGTTACATACATTAAAATCTACTAACATATAACCTAAAAAGCAGTAAGTGGATAAATACTTAGGTAGACCTTTAGCGGTGAAATCCTGGAAATCTTGGAATAGAATTAAACATAAATGCGTTACTTCAACCATAGCTTACACTATAAATGAGGACTTACACATTATTTCTCATGAGTTGAGGTTATTAATAGGTTAAATATATACGGGTCTCACTTTTTTTCTGAAAAAATGGCAGGCCTACGGACGTCGTTCTGTGTTTAAATTAAAGATAATTACATTCGCTATATTTTCCCCATAAAATCCCCCCTTCACCGTAAAATTTTTCCCGACTTCGGGGACTAAAGTTGAAACCAGTCCCTAAAATTTCGCTTTTTTAGAAAAAAAATGCCAATTGTTGGAGGGCTGTGTCTTGGTAAATGTTATACCTATATTAAATTTTTTTTTTAATAAAACATAATAGTAGGTATCATAGATCCATTCATAAGAACTAACCAAAATCAGATCTAGCCATTAGTTTGCGATTTTAATGTACTATATGACTGGCCTATATATAGCTCTGTTTAATGATACAAAAATAGTGTTTTGAGACTTAAAACTGTATATGAAATTTATGTTATATAATTTGTGTCTATATTTATTACCTTTTTGTACTTTCTCCGAACAAGTGTCATGTGCAGGTATTGAGTAGATATTATTTATTTACTAGATTTACTATTTATATATTATATCTATTATTGCTATACACCAAATACAAATTATGTACGTAAATGTATCTTACTGTAAATAAATAAACTTATTCAATTAGTATTATTATTATTTTTAAAATCTGCGCTGCATGAGGTTTGGTTGTACTAATTGGCATTAATCGATGTTTAGATTTTTTCAATTCCACTTAAAAGGATGTATATTTCCATTGTTGGCTTTGTTCGTACGTCCTTAAGCTGTGCTGTTTAGTGGCATCAGAAGTTGTTGGCAAATAGGCTAGAGAAAATTTTGTTCTCTATTTTCTTCAAAATAGTTTTCATGTGTAAGATCACAAATATATTATGAAGATAAACATTTTGAAGATAGACCTTTATCATTGTCATTGATAAACCAAAAATTATTGTTTTATTGAATAAAAATAACAATATGGTATAAAGATAAACAGTGGTAAAGTGGTGAAAAAGTAGGTAATTTTGAATAACTGTATCTCAGCCAATTTTATCAAAAATACCGATTGACGGAAATTATATGAGCTTCATTTTTTGTGAATCAATGCATGTACCGAAATCCACTCAGAAAGAAGTTGTAGGTACACAAAAATGTAAAAAACAAAAAAAAAATCGTTAGCTAAGCCCTTAGGCCGAGTTGGACAGCACATCGAGTGCAATAAACACTTTTTGTATGAGTTGTACACAATATTTTTTCTACGTTCATGCAAAAACCAAAAAAAAATTATAGGTGACATTAATTATAGTGATGACATTAGGTGCATGTCATGATCTTTGTGTCAAAATGCTGTAGTAGTATGACAGATGAGTGCAATAAAGAACCAGTCTTTGCATTAAATATAGTTCAATAAAGTTTTGTTTTTTGCATCAACGTAGAAAAATCTCTTTATTTCACGTTTTTTTTATTTATTCACTTGTCAATAATGATATTAGCTTCGCTTTGATTCATAAAAACTATCAAATGAATGTCATTATAGGATATGGCGTTATAAAAAAGTTTGTATGCACCGAGGGTTGTATTCCCTCGGGCATCACACAAATCGCCCAATATTGTAAGACTATCGACCTCAGGGCATAAACATATATTTATTACCCTTGGTATATAAATAACTATTATATTTAGAAGTAAAAATATGGAAAGAGTTGCTTTGAAGTTGTATAATCAACCTCAAAGTTCAACATGTTTATGTAAGTATGAATAATAATTGTATCATTTAGTTTTATCATTTAATAGTTTCTTATTTTGGGCGGTTCTCTGAAATGATACATACTATAACACATTTTTTTTATTCGAGATATAACCGGATAAAGTTCCAGATCAAAACTAACTTTGATTATGGAAATTTGGAAGTTTTTATATTCAGTGGTGGGCCTCAAAGTGTGAAAATATAATAAAACGCATGGATATATCATGGAGAATAGCCATATAAAAAGAGCAAACACAACTACAAACGGTAAAATAAAACACTGCGGTGCTTTGGTACCTCAGTATTTATTGATTTTTTATTGGTATATCAAATTGTAGAAAGCATTAAAGTAAAATATCCGGTGTAGTTTCTTACTAAACTCATACAAGTAAAAATGTACATTTTAATCTTTAAAGACTATGAAGATAAAACAAGTTACGAAGCAATCAAAAAACATTCAAAGCATTCAAAAAACTTAAATATCATTAATACCATTATAACCCAGTCAGTATAGGACCAAAAAGACCTTTACCTTCGACCTTGGGGGGGGGGGGGGCGCTCGAGCCGCCATCTCGAATCAACAAAAATTGTCAAAAAATTTAGTTTTTTGACAATAAATCTGCAACGGTTGATCTAACGACAAAAATGTAAGAATACAAATTTAAAGAACGCAATTTAGTAACCTTAGTAAGAACAAATTAAGTACACTTATTTATAATATTTTTCCAACCGCAATAAGGTTATATAGTGATATCTATTTCAAATTACAGTGTTCAGGGGCAGCGTGTGGGTCAATAAAGTGGGCACTTAAGAATTATTTTTAAATTTTCCCTTTTTGTTTTAGTGGGGGGTATTATCAATATTTGATGCTGTTTTCGTCGTTGGCGAAGACGTCGATCTTCTTGTTTTGCCGACAGCACTAACACCATCTGAAAGTAACATATATCTTCGCAAACCAGAAAGAGGCAGAATTCCTGAAAGACTATATTCAGCGTATAGTTTAAAACATAGAGAAGTGGCTGAGAACATTCTGTTTCTTGCGTTTAGTGGCTGCGAGCTGCGACACAACATCGGACGAAGATGACGAACGTTCGTCAATAGAAGAACAATTCATGAAAAGCATCGATGATGATGATGACACTGAGGTCGCAGATTATTCTGATGAAGACACATACCGCCAGCAGGATCATAAAAAAACAGAAAACACTAAGATCGCGAAGCTGTGGATTAGGCCTATCGGGGTTACCACCATAAAAACGCCCCAGTTACTCTACCTCAAGGTGGTGTGAAATGAGTATAAGTGCAGTATCGCGCATTTTAAATGTCGTTATGGTCATTAGAATTTTTGCAATAATTGAAACGAGTAATATAAATGGAGAACTATGATAGAAATATTTCTCTTCAGTTCGACGAAGCAAATTATGGGATTGGGTCATATTGCAAACATTATAAAATGCATCCTGACGACATTGAAATTGCGCGGTACTGTACCTACTTTGAATTTACTAACTTGTTATAACTACACTCCCCGGCACAAAATTCCGTCACCCTAAAATTTTGCCCAATTTTGATGTTTTATAACTTTTTTATTTTTCATCTGATTTTCATAAATTTTTTACCAGTCTGTAGATCAGTTCATTGTGTGTCTTTTTAATTATTGTAATAAGTCATATTTTTCGTCCAGGCAATATTATACAGGGGTAAATCAAAGTGTTTTTTGTCGTAAACTCAAAACACCCTGTGGAAAAATTGAGGCGAATAATTTTGTTTACAAACTGTTTGCTGCCATCTTAGACGTATTGTAAACATTTTGTTTTTTGATTCATCCCATTATCTCATTTCTTCTGCGAGCAGCAAAATTTTAAATGAAACGCTGTTAATTTTATCATTTTTAATTAAAAAACATCGACGTTGGCTAAATACGCGGTTATTGTGACAGAATATTTGACAGTACAGTTAATTTAGTGTGTTGTCATCATGGTAACTACAGCAGACGTAGGTAGAATTGTTGCCTTAATAGAGGATGGCCGCAATAAGAGTTATGTCTCCCGTACTCTGGGAATTGCGCGGTCTACAGTTTGTGATGTTTGGGATAGGTATCTACAGACGGGAAACTTTATTAGGCGGCAAGGCTCTGGCAGAAGGAGAATGACCACTCAAGCTGATGATCACTTTGTCATTATGAGTTCTTTAAGAGATCGAAGAGCTACTGCTGTGTATCTAAAAAATGACTTGCAAATGGTACGTCGAGTAAGTGTAAGTGAAAGAACGATACGTAGAAGATTGTTAGAAGCAGGATTGCATTCACGAAGGCCAGCAGTATGTCCAAAATTGCTTCCTCGGCATCGACAACACCGACTGAGATTTGCAAGAGCGCATGCTGACTGGACTGTAGAACAGTGGGGAAACGTACTATTCACAGATGAATCCAGGGTTTGTTTAAGGTCGCCGGATGGTCGTGAACGGGTATACAGACGTAGAAATGAAAGATATGCAGACTGCATCATATCTGAGCGACTGCAATATTACGGTGGTTCAGTCATGGTTTGGGCGGGTATTTCTACCGATGCACGTACTGACCTTGTATTTGTTGAAAATGGAGCACTAACCGCCCACCGTTACATTGAGGAAATCCTCCAAGAAATTGTTGTTCCATTTGCTCCTTTCATTGGGAACCAATTTACATTAATGCATGATAATGCTAGACCTCACGTTGCACGGGTAGTGAGCGAATATCTGGATGAGGTTGGACTTCCAAGATTGGACTGGCCCGCATGTAGCCCGCATGTAGCATGTAGAATATCAGGCTATTCCTCAAGACAGAATAAGTAATCTTATTAATTCGATGCCACGAAGAATGCAAGCTGTCATTGCTGCGAGAGGAGGACATACACGTTATTAAAATTTGTCTTTGTTAATTAATTTTGTGATATACCTAGTGGATGTTTTTGTTAATGAAAATAAGCTTGAAATCAGCGTTTCATTTAAAATTTTGCTGCTCGCAGAAGAAATGAGATAATGGGATGAATCAAAAAACAAAATGTTTACAATACGTCTAAGATGGCAGCAAACAGTTTGTAAACAAAATTATTCGCCTCAATTTTTCCACAGGGTGTTTTGAGTTTACGACAAAAAACAACACTTTGATTTACCCCTGTATAATATTGCCTGGACGAAAAATATGACTTATTACAATAATTAAAAAGACACACAATGAACTGATATACAGACTGGTAAAAAATTAATGAAAATCAGATGAAAAATACAAAAGTTATAAAACATCAAAATTGGGCAAAATTTTAGGGTGACGGAATTTTGTGCCGGGGAGTGTATATAAAAATGTAATAAATAGCGAGAAACAATCGAAAAAATCACAAAAATGGGGTTTTACTATTTTTGATAAAAAATGTTCACCTTTCCGCCGCTGTAACTCGTTACTTATTAGACTTACAAATTTTTTTTACAAAAAATGTGAGGAATTTTGTGTTCTTGTTGTGGGTAATTTCGTACTCTTACATTTTCCTCGTTAAATCAATCGCTGCAGAGTTATTTTCAAGAAAGTAAGTTTTTGTACCTTAGATTCAAGATGGCGGCTCGAGCGGCCCACACAAGGTCGAAAACTTGAATTTTTTATGAAGGCCCAGACCTTAACAACATACTAAAAAAATATTACTACCCCACTTTTTGCAAGGTAAAACTGCCTGCTGACTGGGCTATTAGTTAAATAATTGAAGTTTAATCATTCTGTGCATATATTATTATTTATTTTATTTGATAGTAGACGTGTCAATTATGTTCTCTCTAGCTAGCTCAACATCACCTACCTTGATGCTGTTAATGTGTGCTTATGGCTAAAGTTACAGCACTGATACACATCGACTTATTTTGATGGACGTGATCATCCAATAATATAATTACTTTCTTCTTTAAAAGAGGCTTGCAAGTCACGATTTTTATTTGTTTTTCACACGGGCAAGATTTATCACTATTAATTATATCTGTTTATCTGCCTTTGTTGTTCGGGCTTACGTGTGCATCGAATAAAATAATTTATTGGTAACTCTTTCAACGCCTATCTAATAACCCTTTCGACTGTTATATTAATTTACTGTCATAATTTAGATACTAATCATGTATTTCCATTTCAACTAATATTAACCGTGTAAATAAATTAATGTAAATTGGTTTTATTCTTATGGAAATAGTAATTATTAAAGGAAAGTCAAGATGGATGCGATAATATCTGTGGCGTCTATTCACAGACTAAGTAGTGACTAATCCGTTCTATGACTTTTGAGCATAGACTTTCACGATATCGCAATGACAATTTTAAAACTTCCGTAAAGGTTTATTAAATCTGACTTAACCAGGTTTATCGATTTTTATTGAATGTTTTTTGTATTGTTGTATTTTATTGTTATATTAGCTGGGAACATAACTTTTCGATAATTAGGGACTAGGATTTATAAAAATCCAATCTAAATTTAAGTATGATTCCAATTCTTGAAAGACTGCCGACAAAGTGGTGGATATGGTTGGGTATTTAGGAGCAAAGCAGTAATTTTTTGAACTCAACGATCGAGTTCACGCTTGAAACTTACGTATACCTAATGGAAGATTATCGACTATTTAGACTAAATTTCAAAGGGCTGCCGCGTATAACTTGTAATTTTTTATTCAAAAATCAATTATAGTGGATATGTAGGCATTTTGATTATTTAATTCATTATAACATATTTGAAAAGGCCTGCCGTCTCAGTCATGGTGGAAGCTGGTAAAATGGGGTTAGGTTGACGCGAGTCCAATGCCTGTGCTACGTTCACAGCCCACAATATTTTCAAAAATACTTGGTCATAATACACAGATGATTATTGTATGTATTTCACTTACAAATACTTACCTAAATAAAAAACAAGTCTCCTAATTAATAAATATAAATAAATAAATAAAAAAATAAACGTTAAAAGTACACATTGAAAAAAAAATATATCACTTAATTACAAAGTTTGTAGTACTTACTGTAGAAGTAGACACATGCAAAAAATAGGTGATATGAGGAACTACTTCACCCAAAGATTGGGATTGAATTTTTTAGTTCGTAATTGGTATAATTTTGACTTACTAAAAGTCTAGAAAAATGTGAGATTACAAATGTGAAATACAAAATACGTATTTTTGGCCGCCATTTTTAAAAAATGTAAAAAAAATCATACAATCGTGTGTGGTGTCAAATTACGGAAAATTTTCTGGTGAAAAAGCTTATTATATTAGATTTAAAAAATAAAAATAAATAACAAAATAGTGAAAAAAAATGAAAAGCTTACGTAGTGTTGAAAATTATATTTTTATTAATCAAAATGCGTTTTATAATATAAAATAAATGCATATGTATTTCATCAACCTTATACCTTACATAAGAGAAAAGCTAAACCTAATTGACTGTTTCAGTTTCTTCTTCACTTTCTTGCAGTGCCGCGCCACTATTTATGCAATCTTTTACATAAATAGTGGCAAATTTATGCAAAATTTATGTAATATTTTATTTTCTTCTTCACTTTCTTCCAGTGCACTATTTAGCATAACAGTTACAACATATCTCTGTACATTACACAACAAAACGTCGACACGTACCTCTACCACTACCACATGGTTCATTTGTATCCGTTTTGCACGTATAACAGATCATGTTATGTAATAACTTTGGTGCAGGGCTCAATAACCTAACATCTCCTTTTTGAATTACACGATAAATTGTTGATGGTGATATTTTAATTAATTCGTTAATACGTCGTTTTATTTCTATCTCACGTTGTTCCGGATTTTCGCTATTCACTCGTTCATGTATATTTAAAATAATACATGACTGTGTACATGTAAATCTTGACTTTTAAACTATAATGATGTTCGACGTTTTCGACAATAACCGGTTCAACTATTTCGGGATTTTTGGCCGCTATAATATTATCTTCTACTTCAAATGGTCTCCAGAAAGCCATGGTAAATTAGGAAATAATTATAATATTTTACCTTCTAGTAGCAAATGTTTTAAAGATGAATAAGAAAACTAAACTACGCTTGATAAATCGGTATTTACGTACTGTACTGATAAACCTTTATTTAAGAACCACAGTGCCACAGTCGGCACGTGGCGCGGTCAACAAAGAAATGATTTAAGACGCAGCAGACCTGTCTGTTTATTCTCTTTACACCAGCGCGCAGTCGTCGATAGTGTATCAGGCTGACTTTAAGTTGCAGTATCGGACTCCCATGCACGATTTTAACTACTATTCGAATCTCAATACCATGGAGAAGATGATGAACAGCACCATCTTCTGTATGTGGCAATCTTCCAGTACTTAATTCAATTGTGGCAGCTATGATTTTTTTCAAGTAGGGATTATTTCTTAGTGACTTTAGAGTTTCTGTCTTTGGATTTCCACCGTACATGATACAGATACTTTGGTGGCAATATCTGTGAGTTCCTTTCTGTTTACATTTTCTGATCGAAACAGAGCAGCGGAAATCCTCACATTTCCAACAAAATTCGATATGGCGCCGATTTACGTCATCAGCAATTACTGCTATATGATTCTCTTCTGTCAAGATCAGTGCTGCTTTTACAATAACTATGTCAGCATCATCTGCAGCATGAGTCACAGTGTGTGGCGGACGTTGGCCATTCGTTTCTAAGTGCTTCCCAAGGATTGTTATAAAGCACTGTTTAAAGAACGTTTTCATTATTAGAAAGAAAAGGTCCTTTGGCAATAAGAAGTGGAGAGAGTGGAGAGTAAATTTTACTGTTACTGATGATTCTGTGGTGTGTATCTGATGCTCCACATACTGCTATATGATTCTCTTCTGCCAAGATCAGTGCTACTTTTATATTAACTATGTCAGCATCATCTGCAGCATGAGTCACAGTGTGTGGCGGACGTTGGCCAGTCGTTTCTAAGTGCTTCCCAAGGATTGTTATAAAGCACTGTTTAAAGAACGTTTTTATTATTAGAAAGAATGGGTCTTTTGGCAATAAGAAGTGGAGAGAGTGGAGAGTACATTTTACTGTTACTGATGATTATGTGGTGTGTATCTGATGCTCCACATACTGTTATATCATTCTCTTCTGCCAAGATCAGTGCTGCTTTTACAATAACTATGTCAGCATCATCTGCAGCATGAGTCATAGTGTGTGGCGGACGTTGGCCATTCGTTTCTAAGTGCTTCCCAAGAATGGTTATTAAGCACTGTTTAAAGAACGTTTTCATTATTAGAAAAAAAGGATCCTTTGGCAATAAGAAGTGGAGAAAGTGGAGAGTACATTTTACTGTTACTGATGATTGTGTGGTGTGTACCTGATGCTCCACACACTTGGATGTGGAGTACAGGAGATGCCATAGCCATCTCCAGGCATTGGACGCGCGTAAATGTAACCCTATTTTACTAGTTTTTTAGCCCAGGCATATTAGGATTTGACCCTAAAAAAAATAATGTAAATCTTAAAATTGCGGGTGGAAATTCTGGAATCCTGGAGAACTGATTTTCTCAAAAGCATGTTGGGTAACATGGGAAAAAGCATGTTGAACTTCACCAAAGTGAAACGACGTTTTCTACATCTGCAATATTAGTGGCAAATATGTCATCCACATATCTTAGCGAAATCCAAGGAAAATAGACGAATCCATTTTGTGCTTAAGAGAACAACAATGAAAGGCGAGAAACAATTGCTCATTGCGGTTCCGTCATGTTGTTCAAAGAACTTATCATTCAATCGGAAGCAATTTTGTTCCGTACAAAGTTTTGTTGGGGTTTACATATAGTCAGGGATCCAGAGCTTCAAATTCGCTATAAATCGGGTACTAAC
Organism: Tetropium fuscum; assembly: GCA_964058915.1. Lineage (NCBI taxonomy): Eukaryota > Metazoa > Arthropoda > Insecta > Coleoptera > Cerambycidae > Tetropium > Tetropium fuscum. Next base: position 287,412 of record CAXKVY010018450.1, on the reverse strand, counting down.
CCATTCCGGTAAGGTAAATAAGTTTTGATTGCGAATATCGAAAAAGGATCCCTAAATGTGTCAGAAAATACTTGTTGGATTTTAATTGGCTTTTGCACAACTTCTTGAAGAGAAAAAATAAATGGTGAAACAATAATTCCAATATTAGTGGTTTTGAACCTTTAACTTCCTCTAAAAAATATGATATTTGAGATATCGGTCTGATTTTTGATATATATATATATATATATATATATATATATATATATATATATATATATATATATATATATATATATATATATATATATATATATATATATATATATATATATATATATATATATTCTACATTCATCAGCGTATATAACTGTATTAATAGAAATAAAAAATGTTATTCGTTTTTTTGATAAATAAACTGCTAAAGTCGAAACAATGGAATTTGTGAATGTAAAATTTCGACCTGTGGACAACTATATTAAATACTAATTTTTTTTTTGTACAATATGCGAATAAAATGTAGCCCATAAATTGGGAAAGTTTTTAAAGAAAAAAACAAACGATATCTAGTATAGTTCTTGAGTTACGGAATTTTACGGAAGTTAACCATAATTTATGCGAAGACATAGGTGCCGCGCACGCGCCGGATGATGGCGAGTCATACACAGCTACTGTAATTACTTATGTATTTACAAGCTAGTGCATGTACGTTATACGTAATACGAGTGCGATTCTTCTCCGTTGAACGATTTAATAATCTTAAAAATAGTAAGGGGTGTTCTTATTACTCATAGGGCAAATAATAATACCTAGCGTGTTATTTTATAGACTAATATAGAACCGTGAATTTGAAATTAGGTTTTGAAATGGCTAAAACTTTAGACTTAAAAATGTGCATTATCTGTCAAGATACGTCTTCCGAACATTTAAGTATACTCAGTGAACGGGGATTGCCGACTGTACAAAATGCCATTTTTATTAGAAAGGACAACGTTTACGAACTATTAAAAGACACTATTACTACAGAGAACTTTGTTGTGAAAAAGCCGGTATATCATCAAAAGTGTTGGGCCGAGTATACTCACAACAAGACGCTTGATGTTTATAAAGCGAAAATCCACGATGAAGGCCAACCTCTTCGTGGCGGCGAAAAATCTAAACGTAGTGACCGACAAGTTACAAATTTTAAAGAAGTATGCTTTTTGTGTCTGAAAGATAGGGACAAAAAAGGAAACCGTAATATGTGTTTAGTTTCCACATTAGAAAAAACAGGATTCTATTTATAATAAAGCCAAAGAAATCCAAGATAACGAATTACTAAAGAAAATTCAGGGTTTTGGAGACAGTCCTATAGATATGATAGCTGCTGACTTTAGGTATCATAATTTGTGTTTAAATTTTCTGATGTCGAAGCATGCTGAAGAAACGAGACATGTAACTGTGTACGACACTGCGTTTTACCAACTACTAGAAGAAATTGAGCACGATTTAAAATTCTCTGATCGTATATATTTTGTGTCCGAAATCCGTAACCGATTCAAAAGTATTTTGGCTACATTCTTCACTGACGAGTATGTAAATAATTATAGTACGCATAATATAAGTAAGCGTTTGACAAAATATTTTGGAAATGACATCCAATTTTTCTCAGAAAAGGGACCAAAAAGTGTAGTATGTTCCTCACAAATAGGTGTCAGTAAATTCTTTCAAAAACTCAAAGATTTAAAAGAAACCACTGATGATACTACTGATTCTGATGACGAAGCCCACACCTTTAGTAATAAAGAGGAGACGTCTCGAGATTTATTTATGTCTGCTAAATTATTAAGAATGAGTATGAAAACCAAAGCTGCTGAAACAAAAATAAAATCTCAGTTCAATGAATGTAGTGAAGGTTTATTACAAATATCCAATCAGGTGGCACTCTACCGAATTCCTGTTGAGCTTTATAATCATTTAGCATGGACTCTGTCAGACGTCGATTTTAACTCAAATGAGGTCGGGTCATTTTGCCAAATAAACTTCACCGAACAGTTTTAAGTATAGCTCAAGACATAATGAGGAGTGGAACTCATACTGAAATGCCAAAACATATTGGTCTCACCTTACATATTGTTAAATCCATTAGGTCAAAGCGAATAATTGAAATTTTGAATAAGTTAGGTCATTCTGTAGGTTATCAAGATGTTCAAAGGTTCCACTGCTGCAAGTGAAAATAAAGATAGATATGAAGAATCCGACATTCCTGAAAACCTCTGTAAAAATTTATTTACACAATGTGCTTTCGATAATTTAGACTTTAATGCCTCTTAGTAGGACGGCACAGGGCATCCTGTGCCAGTTTGTGAATAGGTAATATAGCCCCGCATGCGGAGCGTCAATTACGTTATTACCGTCCATTTTAAAAATCTCAAACACGGTATATGCTATCCACACGATTTCTGTTTTAAAAACTTTCTACATCTTCTGGCAACATTTCATTCACATATTGTATTTGAAAATTTTCTAAATTAAATATAGATGTCCGCAGGTCAAAGTTTTCAATACCAAATTCTTGATGTGTCATATTTGTTATTTAATAAAAAAAAATCTAAAAGACATTTTAAAGTTTTGCTACTGCAGTTACGAGCGGTTATGATTTATCTCTATACCTACCAAAAATGAAATGAATATCTTAGGAAATAAATTTTTTATAGACAGAGAAGTGTTAAAAAGTACGTATTTGGCAAATATCACTCCGCCATCTTTTTATATTATTTAAGAAGTTGTGCAAGTATCAATCAAAGTCCAACAAGCCACTTCTTGTGTCCTCAAGGACTTCCTTTCGAAATCTACAATCAAAAATTATTTACCTTACTGGAACGGGTTCTCTCGTTCCTGGGACCTCTGGATCCCTGACTAATATTATTCTATTACTTCTTTCTTATAGTTTTTAATTCGAGGAAATCCCTATGATAGTCCAAGGTCTATAGGATTGGAACACTCGGAAATAATGAACAAACATCAAAGGAAATCAGAATTCCAAACTCTTGTAATTGGATATTCTTGACCTTATTAATCAACCAATTTGAAATTTAAACGGAAAAACTAGGCTGTGTTTACTCGTAGTTTGAGTAAGGTCTTCAAAAACGTGGGTACAATAGTCATTCATTCATGGGGTAATAAATTACAACTTTTCAATCCAATCCAAAGGATAAAAAAGAGTAGACAATTAGGTGCATTTGCGACCATAGAAATAAAAAAATATAAAAATAATATGAATAGTGACAAAGGACTTATTCCGTGTAATCAGCCGTGATGTAATGCTCCGTGACAATTTTCCTCGCGGTTTTCTGAATCTGGAAAATAATTTAGGTATAAATAGAGTAGTTTCTTAATTTAAAATTAGTTTTAATCGACTCTGGATGATCCCAACTTGGTTGGCGAAACGCATGCAAAGCGAAGTATAAGTGTTTTGATATTCGTGGAAACTCAGTCGTCATCGTCGTCGTCGTCATCGTCGTCGTCGTCATCGTCAGTGCAATCCACTTTTTAATGATTATTCAACAACTTAAAAAAATCCGCGTGCAGCTCAGTACACAAGATAGAAGTGAATACTTCTTTACCGATTCGTTGAGAGAGAGAGAGAGGGGGGGAGAGAGAGAGAGAGAGAGAGAGAGAGCTTTATGGTAACTGAAGCGTGTCACATATGTTCGTGATTCTAAATGGTGTAGATTTTTAGAGAATATAGCATCAATCGTTGTTCCTGATTTAGTCGTGGCACTGTTCCGGTCGTTATTCATATCTAAACAGAATTTCTCAGGAAGAAAGTGAAGTAGTATCAAGAACGCATCCTCCGCAAAAAAATCATCATCCAGTTGGATTAGATTCGAAAGCCTAATCCAGATATATCCAGCAGGATATGTGTAAGTAATAGTGTATTCTGGTTAATTCTGTCACGAGCGTTTATAAATTATATCAAAATTGCTTTCCGCTTTAGAACTCTTGTGAGGGATCATTGCCCAAGGCAAAGCTGCATTCACTATCTCTGTTTCTTATTATATCAAAATTGCTTTCCGCTTTAGAACACTTGTGAGAGATCGTTGTCCAAGTCAAAGCTGCATTCGATATCTCTGTTTCTCTCTCCCTCTCTCTCTCTCTTTCATATATGCTTTATCTCACTTACAATACTAAAATGTTATAAGATGTGTCGTGACGCGACCTTAAAAATCACTCCCATGCGGCTAAAGAAGTATTCACTTAAAAAATTAAATAAATTAGTATTATAAATAACTCATTTTTATAATGAAAAAAGTTATATTTATTATTATATAATTATTATTATACTACATATTTGCTAACTCCACTACGATGTCAAAGATTCCGTTTTATGAGACTTATTCTCAATTAAATAGGTAGCCTCGAGGCTAACTAATTAAAACTTCTTACGTAGGATTTCCTTGGAAGGTAACAAACTTATCTGACTAATTCACCATAACACTACATCAACTCCCAACAATGCCATTCATCTGATGTTATACTTGATATCCACCGGCGCGGCGTACCCAGAACAATACCAGCCACTCCAGTTGGCACCCATGCAGAGTGTATAACCTAGCCAAGGCGAGCTAATGCGAGCATATTGTCTCACCCACGCGCGTACATTCTCTAGTATGGCCTCTGTTAAATTTAACAAGCAATATCTCGGCGTTATGCTCATCTTATTTATAATTCTCCTGCCACGTTCTGATGAAGATGTCTACCGAGCAAGTTACCATAGCGACAGCTGTTTAAAACGCAGCAGGCGTTCGTTATGTTGGACGCCTGCTGGGTCTCCGGTCCTCCTCTACACACCTGTACGCCTGCGCCGGAGGACCTATTCAAATTTTGATAAGGACCAGATTAGAGATAAGGGTCAGACATAAGTTGGCGTTTGACAATAGATAATTTGATTGTACGGTAAAAGTCTAATTTGACACTATTGGGGGGTTTACGGACTCCACTCCATCATACGATTACATTCGTCCACGCTCAGAAGAATGCTACCTACTTTATGCTAATCTGGGTATTTATAAAGATGTAAAAGGAAACGGGGGTCCACAACATTATTATCCGCCAAGACAAGATTCTTTCAATTTTGTTTTCTTGGCGGAAATTACGGCATATAGTTTGTTCTATTTATGTATTAATATGATATCTAATTTTGTAGCTAGGCATGATAGACTTACATGATTATTTCTCGTTGCGAAAAATTATTTTAAAAAATGATTTTATATTTTCAAGAAAGAATTTAAAAAGTTGGGTCAATTTATCCAAGCTGCTACATGACTATATTTTGAGGAACAGAGGAACAAATTTTTTATTATAGTTAGTGATTGAATCGTTATTATCCAATATACCACATTACAAGGTAAAAAGTACAATAATATGGTATAGGACGAATCAGTCCCTCCACATTACAGATTCTATTATATATGAAAGTAGTACAGTGACAATTAAAAAATAGCGTAAAAATACAATTTAAAATATCTAGAAGTATGGATTTTTCTAATTTAGGCTATATATTTTCTAATAGCATCACTAATCTAGTTACCTGATTAATCATTAAGCTAATTATATATCTAAACAAGTATAACTTTCCTTGTGTATTGTGTATCTCATTCTAAAATGTATTGTTTGAAAATGACTTAATAGTCGAAACTGCAGTCACAAGTGAAGTCACAATCAATATGATAACCATCAGTTATTATCTATAACCATCAGTATGTATATATAACCATAACCATCAGTATGTATCTTAGCCTAAGAAAAGAAACCAAATTATCTCCAATCCATACAGTGATGTCCCTTAGTTTATTCTGTTGATTTCTCGCTCTCGCATTTTGCCCTCCTTTTTACCACAAAACACTGCACTTCACCCTGAACACCAGAGCTGAACACCATATAACCAAATGGGTTTTAAAATCTGATTATAAACTAGAATTTTGTTGCATCGTGACAACTTGGAAATTCTACTAAGAAGTCAGTGGTGCTGTTTATATTATAAACTAAGCTCGCTTTGTTTCTTCTTTATATGCTCTTCTCATGAGAGCATAGCATCTAATGTCATACTTTTTATTTGGCATACAAGGTAGGTATTTGGCTTTATTATGATATGGTACTATAGTTTTCTTCGGCAGATCTTTTGATTGATAAAATTCACTTGAACTGAATTAAGCTCAGCTCACTTAATTTTATTTTCCATTGTCTGGTCCAGCCTAACAATGTATTGTTAGCTATTTGCAGTTTATTCGTTGTTAATTGCGGTATCGTTAGCGCATGTCGCGATTTTAACGTCTTTCAGTTAAATATGTAAAGGTATGTCGTGGTGTAAAGATGGTAGAGGACAGGCCCCAAGACACTACCTAGGGGCCCACCTGCTTTGATTTCTTTTATGCTTGAGTATTCATCTTCTTGTTTGATTCTGAATATGCTGTTTTTCATATAGGAGGTAAGAATTTGCACATATTGTTTTGGAACAATTTTATTTAATTTAAGTATCAGTCCATCGTGCCAGACTTTATCAAAATCTTGCTGCACGTCTAAGCTGAACATACCTAACTAAATCTAAATTGGTAGTCTGTATTCTTTTGAGGATTAACTTTTCAAATAGATTTGAAATGATTGGTAGAAGAGAGATTCGTCTAGGTATATGATTTTACATTATTAATTGGCTTACCAGGTTTGGGTATCACGATAACTTCTGCAACTTTCTAAATGGCACGTACCTATATGTTTTAGTCTAAAGGCTGCGTTGAAAAGGTGAGGCAACATTACAATACCTAATAAGTATGAATGGAAATAGGAAATGAAACCGTAGCGAAAAAAATATACATATTAACATACAAATAATGCACATTTACAACAACAAAATATATAGTTTTTGTTTTTGTAAATGTACATTATTTGTATATTACGCCAACATGATTAAAATAAGATAAATAACAAAACAAGATAAAATAAAAATTCAAAATATTTGTTTACTACTATAAAAAAAGTTTATTTAAAAGATTATTTAAAAGTTTAGATTTAAAAGAGTACGAGAAACTTTCTCTATTTTGAAATTCGTTATATTTTTAACGTTTTTAATTTTTATGTATAATTAATATAATCTGGATTTTTTCATGTTCAATGCATGTTATATTTCATGTAGACAATTTTAATTGGATGTTAAACAGTGACAAGTCGTTATGATCCCTGATTATTATGGTTATGAGCAGTGAATTCATCTTATTTTCAGTGTAGGTATGTTTTCTCTTTGATGAAATAATCAAATGTTAAAATTAAAAAGTGCATTAATTTAATAGAAACTCTTAAGATAACAAGTAATGTAAAATATGAACAAAAAAATGTTTCTAATAATCTGTATTTCCCCCAGTAGCATCAATTCCAGCTTGACACCGTCCTGGCATACTTAGAATATATCAAATTCGTGTTGATATAATAAGGTCCATTCTTGTGTAAGAATTGTGCCTTGATTAAATTTATTAATTTCGTCACGACTAAAGATTTCTCCCACGCTGACAACAAGGACTCTCAATAAATAAAAGATCGAAATTTAAACTCGAGTAAACGGCTGCTGATTCCATGACTAGATCTGGTATAGACCACGCATATTCTGGTTATTTTCTTGCATTAAACGTTTTCAATAAATTATTATGCTAGATGCCATCTGTCTATTGGATACGTGAGTTATATGGTTGATGAGTCCTCCATTTTATATATGAAATATCATTGTAAATTGAAATGTAGTGAATGGGAGGTCCATATTCAATGTTATATTATATCAATTATTACATGAATTAAACAAAATATTTCAAATATATAACATGCAGGTAACATAAGTAATAAAAAGATATAGAGAGTATAAAAGACAACACACTATATATTTGCCTATAGACATGGATGATTTAATTTTGGCAAAAGTAATTTGATTTATTTACTATTTGATTATTTGGTGGCGATTGTCAATTTAATGTTTTTTATCATGTCATGTCGTTGATGTCATTCCATCGAAAAATATGTTTTTTTATATGTAATGCCATATGTATTTGAGCTTTCTTCAATAATTGTTCCGTAGGTTTTTAGAACATCGTCAAACACTAGAAAGTTACTATACAAAATGGCAAATGAGATATAATTAATAAACGAGTTAAAGTGGAGAAGGCCACAGTAGGAACCATATGGTAGTCTAGATGAAAAAAATTAATAATTTTTTATCTTGGAATTTAGTTAATTCAAACTTGTATCTGTAAATTACATAAAATTTCATATAGAGACCCTCGTACGTTTTCCTATAAATACTATTTACCTACACATAAAAATTTTACTATGAATATTTTTATGTTTATATTTGTTGCTTACTTAAATTATATTATTACCCATCTTGTCATTAATTTAAATTAATAACGGGTTATTTAAATATGCTAATAGTATAAAAGCATTAATATTAATATAGTTTCTGATGCCTAGTATGTTGTAAAATTTAAAGGAATTAAGCAAATTAACATTAATTAATAATTAAACAGCTACCTTAATCTTATTACCACCAAATTATATACAACGAGATAGTGTGTGAGCATTTGAAGGTATCATTCCTTCATTCCTTCTACACGTGTTCCTTGGGATAATATCAATAAATTATAATAGAGAAATTAAACAAGAATACTTACTATGAAATTTCTACATTTTAATATATACTCAAACGAATCATTTAGAAGTTAAAGTTATTAAATTATTCTCAGCTTAAAACTATTCCCATTTTAATTTCTCATTAATGGGAAGGAGTTCATATATGATAATAACTAGCTAGTGTACTATTTATACTTGTTCTAAAGGTAATGTCTTGCTCATCATAAAAGTAAATTCCCATGAAGTATCGTTGTAACTTCTTCCCAACAATCAGAAATTTAAATGTGTATGGCTTCAAAGTCAAATCGCATTTAAATTATATAGGGTCGAGGCACTACTTTTGGCCAACGGTGCCATATTTTTTTAAACATGTTACTATATTTTTTTTAAACTACACTGCTGGCCAAATGGTTGGGAATAATTAAAAATTTTAATGTAATTTTGGATGCATATATCTTCTAAATAATATGAATATCATAATAATGGAATATAATGTTTCTATCGTGCTCAAAAAAGGAATATTCATTCTTACCGAGAATTTAGGAAAACCAAAATCGAGATAAAATTTGTATACCAGGACCAATTCGAAAAAAACAATTTGGCTATTTTTTTGATATATCTTACTGTTTAAAAACAAAATAAGTATTTTTTTTTCCTTATTTTCAAGTAGGCTTGCATTCCTATAACTCTCTCAGTAACTACAATTGTCATTTATTATACAGGGTGCCTGAGAAAACATTTAATAAGAATGTATCACAAAAAGTCTGTAAACCTGCGGTAGTAACTAATGAACTGGTGGGCTAAGTATCGTAATAATAAAGTAACTTTGGTAATCGAAATTCTTCAATGTGACCTAAAAATGGTTTGCAAGTTCCTATCTCAATTTTATTAGAATAATTAATATAAATCTTAGCAAGCTGTAAGAAGTAGTTTAATATCGACTAGGCCCTCCTCTGTTATTATAAACATCCCGGTGTCTGTTTGGCATACTTTAAGACTAGGTTATTGATGGAATTTGTAGCACGATTTCTCATTCCTCCTCAATGGCTTGAGTCGGATCCTCTAGAGTTTCAGGTGAATGTAGCCTTGAAACTACCAATGATTTTAAGTAAGACCAAACGTTCTCTATCAGATTTAGATCGGGTGATTTTGCAAGCCAATCCATCCTATGCACGTGGGTTCCTTTCAAAATCTGATTTACAATATGGGCCAGATGAGGTCGGGCATTGTCGTCGATTAACACGAATTCTTCTCCATAATCATTCGCATAGGGAATAACTATTGGACCCAAAACATTGTCCATGTAGCGTTGAGCTGTGACAGTGTCGGGGGTAATAAACAATTCTGTTCTACCATTCCAGTTCACACCAGCCCAAAACAGTTACCTCCTCTATCAAAAGTCGAAAATAAGCGAGATATCAAAAACGGCCAAATTTGTTTTTTCGAATTGGTCCGGACCGGGTATTTTTTTGTATGGTTTTTTATTTAGTTTACACCCATATATTCCTTTTTTGAGCATGATAGAAACATGACATTTAGGCCATTTATTACCAATGAAATTTCCAAAAGTTTTTTTTTGTATTTGTTACATTAGTTTTTGGGAGCATGTTTATAGTCTACCTCGTATTCTGCAAAAAAAAATAGTTTTGTGATAAAATATGACTTCATAGGATGGCCAAAACTAGTATGCCATATAAGTAATATTTTCCTACATTAGGCCAGGGTACGCCCAAAAAAGACGACGATTTTAGTTTGGGCCACCTGCTTGTTACTATATTTGTCTTTGGGCATACTTTTCAAAAAACTTTATTTGGAAATATAATTAGGGATCAATGCTTTTAATAGTATACCCAATCCCTTGCAGATAAAAATGGGAAAGGTTTCAATAAGCAATGCAAATAAAGCATAAGAAAGTTAATGGGTGTTTTTTTATATGAAGGATCAGTTGAAAAAGGCCATAAAAAGATATAATATTCCAAGAACTACATTAAAAAATAAAAGTAAATGTTACACTCCAGAAACAAACGGAAGAACAAGGCTAGAAAGTATTTTTGGCAGGGAAATCGAAGAGCAGTGCAATATGTGTAAGGAGAAATAAACGAAAATATGGATAAAGAAATTAAAGACAGGACAAAAAACTATGCACAAGAAACCCAAAGAAACAAAGCAAGAAGAAACTCATGACATCAAGACATAAAAAACAAATGTTAACAGAAGATAAAGAAATTGTGCAAATCGAAAATACACATGAAGAAGCAACAGAAAATATTCACGAAAAAAAACCGTATAAAGATAAAATGACGATGGTGTGTACGAAGCCAAGAACAGTACTATAAGCTATAAATAACCAAAGATGTGACAAATAAAATCCGAGGTAGTAAAATAAATCTAGGTAAAGAAGAAAATGACAAAAGAAATTTCAGGAAAACAGAGACTGTTATATAAATCTCAGCAAATACTCCCAAAGAAAAAATGAATATTATATTATCTGATATTTATTTATCCTTCCCCTACGAACCATCTGTTAAAAGAAACACGAAAACATAGAATAGTTTGGCCTAGTGTACCAACATCAGATGAGTGGCTGACGCTAGCAGAAGAGAAATAAGAGGCTACCCAAGGTCAGCCTTCACAATAAGAAAATTGCAAAAGACGGATTAAACAGAATGCAGCGAAAAAGAAACAGTTAAAACGTGCAGGGGGGCTACCATCTTGAAAAAAATAATAATACGAGTAGTGGAGCGGATCTAAGTTTGCAAACGGAAGTGACTTTTTTGCAAATTTTTTTTTCCAACTTGTTAATAATGTTCCCCGCTACCTTCTGGTAACTTTTTCCGGTAATTGTTGACCACCAGGGGGCGCGCGCAGCCATTCAAATATTGTAAAAACAGGTTTTTTTTAAGATTACCCGTAATAGAGGAGACGGATCGAAAAATGTTTAGAACAAGAAAAATAGATCTCGTCGATGCGCGTAATTTGGTTTTGGACCCGTCAAAATCGGTCCATTAGAACCGGAGATGCAGCGGTTTTAAGGTTTTTGTTTTTTAGCGGGGACAAGAAAAAGGGAGGGAGCATTGGGGGTGTTGCGGGAAAGAGGATGGGATTGGGAAGCTGATTTTTTTCTCTTGTAGGTAATGGTTATCGGAAGCCCAGGCCGAAATTTTTTTCAGATTTCTCATTTATGGAAGGGTTGGGAGGGGAGAGGGTGGAAAAGGGATAAACGGGTGTATCTCCGGCCCTGATGAACCGATTTAAAAAAATAAAAATGGATTTTTTTTGTTTTTTTATAAGAAATCGAGTACAGCTTAAAAAAAACAAAACTCAAAAACACGGGCGTGGGGGCTGAAAATAAAAACGTTATTTTTTTGTTTATTTTTTTTTGCTATGAGAAGGAGGGGGAGGGGCGCCTATCATTTTGAAAAAGTTGGGCAATTGTATAAACTGAAAAAAAAATTACCGATTTCGTTCATTAGGGACGTCAGGGCGTCGAATCTAGGTTAAAGCCCTGTAGAAGGGCTAAAAGACGTCCTACGCCCTTAAGCCAGGGCTCATTCTCAAGGTGAAGGTTTCCCCTATTAATAAAAAAAAATAATTCCCGATCGCACCAATAGTTTTCATACGCGCGCGAGTTGGGACGCTGGGAAATTTTATTTTCTCTCGCCAGTATCTCCAGCGGCAGAAGAGTGGGCGTGGACTCTACCCTCTCCTCTCGCGCGGTGGATGACGGCAAGGTGAGGAGGGGAATGAAATCGGAGCTCAGGAAAGCCTGACATTAGTGAAATTTTCTCAACTTTTCCGACGGGTGCAATGCAGCAAGAAGGTTATCTCTCCAGACTGCATCATTCTGTTTGAGTGGAAAATAAATACAAAAAAAATCCCGTTATCGCCTCTACATTAATTTACTGAAGCTGCTGTAAGTACTGCGTGTTTATTATTGATCTATACAATAAATAGTACTTTTTTCCTTCTACTGAACAATCTTAATCTAATTTCCTCAATTTTTAATAAACGCAGATCGGGGGTGCATGACGATGCTTGCAGCCATTTTTTGTATGCAAACTTGTATGAAAATTTGGAAAATAGTGACCCAGATTCATATTGGGAATATGAAAGCGAAGACGAATTAAGTGGTAGCGACGCAGAAATAGAGATTCCAACTAAAAAACACGCCTCGATTAGATTTAGGCGCTGCGGTTATCAGACTCGATTCATGATATTATGTATAAGTATATGGCCGAAAAATTGTTTATTTGTGATGTATATAAATATATTATGAGAAATGTTAATTATAAATTGTGATTTATTTTTCTTTATTTCATAACCCCCTCCTCCTCTTCCTTCCTGCTCTCGTTGTTACCTAAAAAAAATTCTTCATTGCCCGATTAAGCATTAACAATTGAATCCGCTTCGAAAATTCATCGTGCAGAAAAAAAAACATTGAAATCGAAAACGAAATGAGAGAGTAAAAGAAGGAAGGATTCGCAAGGATTCTCTCTGTGTGTGAGTCGGGATAGCGCGCGAGAAGAGAGGGTAGAGTCCACGCCCACTCTTCTGCCGCTGGAGATACTGGCGAGAGAAAATAAAATTTCCCAGCGTCCCGACTCGCACGCGTATGAAAACTATTGGTCCGATCGGGATTTTTTTTTAATTAATAGGGGAAACCTTCACCTTGAGAAGGAGCCCTAGGTTAATTGCGTAGGACATCTCCTCGCCCTTCTACAGGGCTTTAACCTAGATTCGACGCCCTGACATCCCTAATGAACGAAATCGGTACATTTTTTTTCAGTAAAGTTTATACAATTGCCCAACTTTTTCAATATGATAGGCGCCCCTCCCCACTCCTTCCCATAACAAAAAAAATAAACAAAAAAATAACGTTTTTATTCACCCCCCACGCCCGTGTTTTTGAGTTTTTTTTTTCAAGCTGTCCTCGATTCCTTATGAAAAAACAAAAAAAATCCATTTTTATTTTTTTCAATCGATTCATCAGGGCCGGAGATACACCCGTTTAGCCCTTTTCCACTCTCTCCCCTCCCATCCCTTCCCTAATTGAACAATCTCAAAAAAAATCTCTGTTTTTCTTATTCAAAACATTTTTCTATCCGTCGAAGATTAATCGAAGATTACGCGTAATCTAAAAAAAACTGTTTTTACAATATTTGAAGGGCTGCGCGCGCCCCCTCGTGGACAACAATTACCGGAAAAAGTTACCAGGGGGTAGGAGGGAATATTAAGTTGGAAAAAAACATTTTTCAAAAAACTCACTTCCGTTTGGACCCTTTTTTTTCATAGATCCGCTCCACTAGAGTGGTGTTGACTATTATTAAAAAAGTGAAATAAACAACTATTATTAAAAAAGTGAAATAAAAATGACAGTTCGACATTTGGCGGTTCTAAATTAAATTAAATTTCATTGGTCAAAGGTAAAGACGCCGGATTTCCGTGGATATATTGACGCATGCGCTGTTTCATGCATGTTTGTTTTGGCGCGACAATGGCGCTTCATTGTGTCTTATGTACGGTTGATTCGCGATATAAATTAATTATAATATTGTGTTATACCAATAACCCCTCTAATAAGGACAAAGTGCTTACTTTAAATATCATGGTGACGTCACGCTCTGGGGGCTTAACCCAGAAAGAGGCTAATATACTCTCTAAGCTAATTCTACAGGCTTGTCTAGGTCGGTCGAAGCGGCGATGCCAGAATGTGTTCCAGTGCGACACTTCTCTGTCTATATGTTGTACTGTATTTAGAATGTAAACAAATTAGAATGTAAACAAAATAAAGTAGCTTTCTCATTAGTAAATTATCAAATCAAATTGGCCGCAAAAAGTCATTAAGAAGCAAGCAACTAACTACTCTCGTGTCAATTGTAATTTGGTAACCCTGTTAACGATGTTTTGTTTTGGGTTTTAGTATAGGACGCCGCCACGTGCCAACACCTCTAGTCTAGAGGGAAAATTGTTATTACACGCGCGCTTGCCTAGTTCCTAATCGATCCTAATCAAAATTTCCCAACAGGATACAAAAACTGGTGAGATCGTTTCAGTTATTTTAGCTTTACCCTATTAAAAGAAACTAGCGTACCAAGTAAATTTCCGAACTGTCCCAAAAAATATCGTATCGAAAAAGCAAACACGAAAAAGTTACAGAATTACATGAAATACATTTTCAGACATACATACAGACATGTCAAAGCTTAACCATGTTTTGAACTTTATGTCCAATGTACTTAAAATAGAGGACGAAAATGTTTCACAAGGAATTGAATTTATTTCTGATCAACTTAAATTGTGAACATTATCAAAATAACGTTATAGATATTCCACTACCACTATGGTTTTTTGTTCAATTTTATATACAATTAGTCCTCATGCATATAGATATTTACGAAATCGTGGACCTATAATTTTGCCCCATCCCGAAACAATCAAAGGAGTCTGTAATGGTTTTTTAACTGATCCTCATATTGATGAGAAGAAAACTTTTTTAACATATATGCACAAAAAATCTTTAAATATTTAAAAATATAGTAATGTTGTAGGAGCTGCAATAAATAATAACGATTCGTTAGCGACATCTGCGTATACATTTATGATTACTAGCATTTGTTCAAATTTTAAAGAACTTGTTCATATTGCTCCTGGGTCTAAAATTAATCACGAATTGCTTTTCAGTTTTCTTAAAACAATTAACCATCTAGACTCTAACAATTAGACACATGTAATCCTGACTGTATTTCGAAACAGTTAACAGTTAACCATTTAAATTATTCTTTACCTGTGTTTTTCATAGACTCCGATAGATTTATGCCGTAATATCTTTGTTTAGTTTGATCTTTTTATTGATCTCCAAAACTACATTAAAACGATTTCAGACATACCTACCTAAATAACTACATAAAGCCCGTAATAACATAAGTATCTCATAGGCCTCCGGATGGTGACGTAACGAGGCAGCACTTTGTCCTTGTATTAGAGGTGTTGTTGGTTATACGCGAGTGTTTAGTGTTTTTATGCGATGGAAGCGACGAATGCGAGTAGTAGTGGTTCTAATACGAATAATTCCAGTCGTAAGCGACCGAACAGGATAAGAAGTGGAAATGATGAAAAATTTATACGAAGGAATATTGGAACGGTATTCTGGAATCACTAAAACTGAGGCAGTTGATATATGCGGTTCGTTGACAAAAGTCTGTGTGAATAGTGTGTTTTGTGCAATTACAGATGAGGAACCCATTGCAAAAAAAATTATACGCCTATGGAATTTTGTTCCCTTCGTCCCTCATCTCCCTGAGCTGTCCATATGCTGGTGACGAATCACTCCACGCTATTTCGGCACCAGGGTATAGGCGTTTTATACAACGCATCTCACAAGCGCACTACAGCATCCACACTATGCGCAGAGTCGTACATCAATACATCAAATCGACACATCAACGCATAGTGAGTAACGGTGGTATTCTGTATAAAGTTGTGACATTAATTTCTGCAGAATTTTTTTATATATAGTTTTATAGCTGTTTTATATATTTCTTATATGCAAACCAGTAGGCGATTATTATGTGAAAATGTAAATGCAAAGAATAGTTCAACAATAATTATGTAAAACTTGAGCAAACTACTATCATGAACTCTTTAAATTATGGTTAATAGGTACATATGTGGAATATAAGTACACAAATATCTAATATATCACGTATTTTAGATACTCTATCTGTAAGTAATATGAAATTGTTTAGGTACTTAATTTATATTCTAAAAGCATACATTAGGAGCCCACAATACCGCATATTTATAATAATTTATTATTGCCAGAATTCACTGGTTTGTTATTTAGTTAACATTTTCATTTCTTAGAAAGTAAATAAATATAGCATCCCGAATATGAGTAACAGTTGCATTAAAAGGCAGGTCGCATTATAAACGGCACATAAACTTCAGAATATGTTAATAATGTACATAAAAATGCATTGAAGATCTTTACTATACGAATGTTACCCATAATATATCAAAACAATTTATGCGTTTTTTATTGATGTAAAATCTCGATTAAATCGAAATTAAATATTTTAATGGTCACACAACAGACTGCCACTCCCAGGATGTCGGAGGATGCTGTAAAAACTATATTATCACTTCACAGTGATCAGCGGGGGGCACCAACAAAATATTACACCTAGCTATACGTGTTACAGACTTCTCGCTTGCTTAGGCTCGAGAGACAGAATAATAGTCGGGTTTTCTTGTAATTCAGAGGCCTCAGATTACAGATAGTGCCAACTGAGCCATGTGTCATACCTAAGTCATAATATTAATAACGACTTTGGTATATTTTTAAAGATGCGGTTTTCGCGCTTATTTCCTCTCTTGCAGTTTCATTATGATTTTGAATTCCTTCGAACATTTGCAACCTGCCCTTCAAATTTGTATTAAGATGTCAAAGGCTCAGAAATAAACTGTGACAAATTTACGAATCGTTTTATTTTGATTTATTTTTAAATTATCTTTTTAACGCATTAAGACAAACATTCTAGTAGGTAGGTACATCTTTTAAATATTATCTCAAAGTATAATATCTATACAGGAATGTACAGGAAGAGAAATTGCGTATGGTCTTTCAAGCACTCAGTGGCGTACCTGCGAGGTGTACGTACATACCTAAATACAACTGTTTCGATTGTGAACGTCAAACAATTTGTTATTGTTACGAAATGCCTCCGCCTCGGTGCAGCAAAACTTAAAATCCTAAAATTAAGAAGCTATTGGAGCAATTTCCCCAAATTTCGACGGGTAGAATATATATTGTTTTTTTCTTGTTTCCTCTAAAGTGATTAACTGTCAGCCAAAAGTCTTTGGAATTGTGTTCAGTTTAGTTTCACAATCATATCGCTTTCATTCAACAAGTTATGTTTTGACAGAATACTAATAACTAATCAATTTTAACACAGAACCCATCAAAACAATACACTAAATTAAAGTATAACTGTATTACTGCTATTTCAAGAATTATTGACCCCACTTTACCGCAAACGTTCGATGTATTAGACAATTTAGGCATCTAATGAATCCAATGATGCCGATGTGACACGGCCGAGAAACGCGTAAAATGGATCCGTAATATTTGAATGGGAAACATTCTTATTCTGCATTACATTCACCATCCAATTGTTTTATGATATGACGAAAGGTATATAGTGTGATCAATATTATCTTATACTACATGATAATGTCATAATGTGGTGGGCGATGTATATAAAATCATTTGTTTTTCCTTTAATTCCTGGAAATCGGTCATACTTGAGAACGCTGTTAAAAATGCGGTAGCACGTGTGAAGAGAGACTTGTTGAACATCCAGTATCGAGGTATGTTCCATTAGAAAAGCATGTAAACGACAAAGACCATGGATATACTTCACTATCTGGCTACAATCGGACGCATATTATCCTAGGTTATGACTGTCCAGGGAAGTATTTCATTTCGGTAGCGATATTCTAGAATTCTAGACATATCATGGCGTATAGGTATGACGCGACGTATTATAGGCATATTGGGTAAGTAAACTTGGTATTTTTGGTATAGGTATTTAATATTTTAAAGTGATTTGGTATATTTTAGCGGACATTGTGATTAATTGGGGGATATTGTGATTAATTATAGTGCATATTATTTATAGTGCATAAATTTGGTATTTCCGGTACCTATAGATATTTATTAATATATTTTAAAGTGATTAGGTATATTGTGGCGGACATTGTGATTATTTGGCGGATATTGTGATTAATTTGGCTCTATTTGGAAACAGTGTTCTGTGAATTTTTTGAGTTTGGTGTGTTAAAGTGCATTTAATTAAACTGTGTTTCATAAGTGTTCTCTAAATAGAATAAAATGGAATAGACCGTGGGAAGATCCTCAGCCTAGCACCAGTTAAAATCAGGAAGATTTAAATGCAACGCCATCGCCAGTTAAAAAAAGTAGGAAACAATTAGGAATACATATATGCCTCCAAATAGAGAAAAAAGGATTATTAATTCTACATTGTGGTACTAATAATGGATATGGTTGTAGTACTAATAATAATGGAGTGGAATAAAATTGGAGGATTCAGACGTTGACTACCACAAAAATATGAATTCTGATATTTTTTAGGAGTGGGTTAGGAATAATTTACTACCGAATAGCGAATACCTAATAGCGAAAAGAATAGCGTTATAGTCATAGAAAACGCCCCGTAGTACTCAAGACTTTTAGATAGGATTCCGAATACAAGCACGAAGAAAAAAGACATTCAAGAATTTTTAATGTCACAAAATTTAGAATTTAACAAAAAATTTACGAAGGCTCAACTTTTGGATATCCTCAAGAAAAATAATTTTTCGAGAAAATATGTTGTAGATGAAATGGCTAAAGCTCATGGACACACTGTTCTAAGATTACCTCTGTATTGTTGCATCTTCAATCCAATTGAATTAGTATGGAGTTAACTGAAACAAGGAATTCGACGAAACAATAAGTTTCCCAAATTTGATGCAAAAGTGATTGAAGTTATAAAATCGGAGGTAGAGAAAGTGTCAACGGATAAATAAAATAAATGCGTACAGCACGTAAAAAGAAATGAAGATGAATACATTGAACTTGGAAGAGCAACAAACGCTAATCAAGACCGGTTTTTAATAAATCTAAACGAAGATTCTGAAAAAAGCAGGGATGGTGACAGGAGTGATAGTGACAGTAGTGATAGTGACAGAAGTGATAGTGACAGTGAATAAATTATTTATTTTCCAACCTATTAGTGTTTATATTTGTTTATATTTTCATACCTACATTGTGTCATACTTTCAGATGTTTTTTTGCAGATACGTATTCACGATCATACCGTGGTTTGTTATCGAATGCTTTGTCTTTCGGTCCAATTCAAAGGATAACGATAATATTTCTTCTGCCTCTGTCATAAAAATTGTATATTTCGAAGTGCTTTACATATTTTTCACATAAAGGATCAACTTTATGAGTAATTTTTTAGGAAGGATATTTTTTTTGTTCATTTTTCTAATACATATGCAAAATATTATTCGTACTTCTCACTATCAGCAGAGTTTGTCGGAATTTTTATATTCCAAAGAATTGCAGAAATAAATACGATATGAATAAGTTGTTGTAGAGACAAGTTATAATCTGTAAGCTGGTAGAAAACAACACAACACTAAAGATAGCATCGCTGAGGCCGTATTTAAACTTCGTTGTCCGGTGACAGTTACAATACCCATCGCTTACACTGACTATATTAAAAATTATACAGATTTAACCTAACAAATGGGAAATGTGAGCCGATTAATACAGGCGCGAATGAAAAGGATTGAGATGTCAGAAAATCTGAATACATTTTAATCATCCTTGAGATATGATAATATATTTAAATATGACTAAAGCTTACGCTTAAATTCATATATTTCAGTATTACTAAAGTCTCATAATACACATTCTTTATCTAAAATTAATGAGACGAGATTGAGAATGGATACAGTTAAATTTACATTTTCAGGTTATCTGTTATTCCTATATGTAGGAATTTGTATTGTTTAATGTTTAATCATTACAAATTATAAAATATGCACATTTTAGATGACGTTTATTTAGGAAACTGAAAATAATTTACTAGAATTTTACAGAGGTAATGAAATGTAAATAATGGCCAATAGTAATTTATTAATCCTTACAATTAAAAACAAGCTTATTATGAAAATTAAATTCTTAGGCATAGCTCAGTTATATAGACACAAATATAACTAATAAATCAGATGTTCAACTTAAATGCACAGGTAGCTTGTTAGAATATCTTGTTAAGAGCAATATAAATAAAACTGCAATATAAACAAGAAAGGCTCCGCTTGTCCCTCAAATTTACTCATACCTCTTAAATTATAATCTCAATTTTTTTTAATAATATAAAAATAAAGAATACTAATAATAAACTATATGTAGGACATAAGTATTAATAATTTAACATATTCTAAAATATTAAACAAAATAATAAAACTGATAAATAAATATTTCAAAAAATTAAAAGGAGTTTCCAATATATATCCACTTCTTCAGTAACCTAGTCGGTAGTAGGTACTAAATAATAGGAAAATTTAAAAGAAGTCTTTAATATCATCTTTTGCCATAACATACATCATAAAAAAAGTAGAATACCGATTCTCTTAAGCCACTACTTGTAAAAATGGCCCAGCCATGCGTGGACAACGGATTAAGGGATTTTAGAAGATATTGACAAAGCTCACTTAATTGTAGTGGCAGCCGATCTGTGATAACATAATCATAATCCCTCGATTCGTAATCATAATTCCCATGACCTATTATTTGTTTGGAGTTCGATCCGATGTTCTAGTACGGAGTGTGGTGGTGTTATAAATTATAAATTTTGAAATTAATAAATGTGTATTTCTTGTGTCGTACTGCTTTACAATTTAATAAAATATGACCAAGTGTTTAGTGCATAGTTGTGGTAACAGAAGAGAAAAAAAAAAACATATGTATGATAATCTGTTCAATAATGTTTTTTCACTTTTATTTATTTATTATAATTTTTTGCATATATAATGTATATTTTTTGTGTCAATATTATTAATATAATTATATTTATACATTATTTCAGCAATTAATATATTTTCCTTGTTCGTGCACATACACACCTTTCGATACCTTAAAACATGCATGTGATATCACTGCTCATATTGCGCTATGAGCTGAGTCACCCTCGTTTTGCCCATGAAAGACGCAAAGAGACCTCTTTTATATTTGCACTGTTGACCACGGTATAAAGCAACGTATCTGGATTAATAGAATTTGTATGGTGTCCGATGCATCCGTCTGAGAACAACGAAACAGACCCAGCACCTTCAGAATCAAATTCTTGAAGAGCTTTATAAACACAAGTACTGATTTCCGCTGCACCTCATTTGCTTATGCATTCATGCCATGCAAATGAAAAAGTCTTTAGTAGCTATATTGTAAATAGTACTATTGTAATTAGAAAATTGTCGTTTATAAAACAAAGCACTTTCTTCTGATCTATTTTATTTTGATTTCTTCGTCTCCCTGCATATAACTGCAACATAAGCCGCACTGTCGTCTTTTTTTGGCCTATATGAAAGGATACATTTTCAAAGGAAGTCAGGGTGTAAATATTCCCCTGAAGAACTATCCCGGAAATAATGGGAATCGACCCTTGGCAACCTGCTAATATGATCCAGAATAGCTTGTTGAATTATTTTGTCTCTATTAACAACACTTTCGGATGGTCTGCCTCATCTCCTTTCAGGGTTGACAATACCACTAGTGCTCAGTTTTTGCAGAACTGTTCGTACCGAACATTATGCAGGAAAAAAGTTTTCCACACTAAGTATTGATTACCGTCTTTACTTAAATGATACCAGTTACTTTTCTCCCTACGAGACTGTTCACTTTTAGTGGTTTTCTGTTTAGTGTCTTCTCTTTTTAGATGCCGGACAATAAAATCCCGTTGACGAGTAACATTACCCATTTCATAACACATTTTAAATATATTATTCCTTTCACTTTCAGTAAACCTATAACATTGCCGTCCTAGCTTTTTACAAAGTCCTACGTTACAACCTGGTTTAAGTTTTCTCTCTGGTACAACTATTTTGGTTTTTGGACGTACATATTGTTTACCCAAATCCCTTAATTTCTTAGCAATCTTGTACTTATT
This sequence comes from Tetropium fuscum, assembly GCA_964058915.1. NCBI lineage: Eukaryota > Metazoa > Arthropoda > Insecta > Coleoptera > Cerambycidae > Tetropium > Tetropium fuscum. The sequence goes on along the minus strand of CAXKVY010018450.1, from coordinate 265,045 downwards.
AACTCCTGATACTTTCTTCGCAGTATGAATTTCTTTTCTTTCTCCTTCAACTAAGTAATTTTCTGGCTGGAGTAACTTCGAAAGTATCTCAGTAACTGTATGTGATTCACATGATTGTCCATATACTTCAAAATGTTCAAGACACACAACCTGATTCACAACCTGCAACGTACGTGGGATCATCATCGGAATTATCGCCGAAAATGCTAGGTGTATTGGGTCTCTCTAAATATAGGGTGGTTGTTTGTTCAACCTGTGGATCTTCAGTACTCACAGAATTATTATGACCAGAACCTTGCGGTATTTGTATTTTCGTGTCTTCACTGGACACGACGTTATGACTTATTTTTATGAAGTATTTTTCTCACGATATTTTTCTCTCATTTTTCTGAAGTTTTTTCGAAAATATTAGCTAAAGGAATGTCTGTCGCTTACAATAATTTTTGACGGTATGGCGTAACTTGAGTTACGTCGCATGTGTTCTGAAGGAAAATTTCACGAAATGTCCTAACTTGAATTACGACAGTACGTGATATCGGACCATCTAAAAATATGAGTTACTTCGACGGCCAAATTGAGGACTATTCGGAATCAAGATACGCCATTTCGTGAAATTGCCGTTGGTACTTATAAACAATAATGTCGACTAAATTTCCCTTTTTTGAGTTACGTCACTTCGTGATATAAGCGACGATATATATAAATAGGTATTAGAATAGGTAATAAGGTATTTCCTCATACCTTATATTGAAAGTAATATTTATTAACATAGAAAAACGTATACCTAATCCTCTATGGTATTATTAAGTTTAATCCATCTGTTGTCGACATTTTGACCTTTTAAAATTCCCGCCGCCTCATACTTGAAAAAAGTATAGCCAACATATAAAAAAATTTTACCAATATAACCCCTAAACCGTCGTTTTCGAATGGGGTCTATATGCTTGGTCGGCATTCTACTTTATTTATGATGCCTGTGTTTGCCATCTACGATCTATGGAGCATTAGGCTTCTAACATAGTTATCGCCTAATCGGTTACTGGTTTTTGTTATAGTTAGACCAGCTCTGGAAAACTGCCAAAGGTTTACGTGCCTTTTCCACCATTCTAAAATATGTTCACAACTGTCAGCTCGTAAATCAGACAGATATTTCTCTATTTCATAACATCGATAGGTCGATATCAAATCGATCAAAGATTATACTGATATGAGCAGTGAACTGGACCTTAAAGTTCCCCAGCTTGTATATGAAAATGTTTCGATCTTGTCGGCGGTCTAATATTGAAACTGGTTACTTATATGGTAATGTTTAATAATTTTGTATCTTGCTGCATGAATGCCATATTATTATATTATATTTCCTCGTCAATTTCATCTCTATCTGATTTGTTGTAGAGTTCTATAGTCTATTTTTTCATCCAGAAGTTTATCCAGAAGCAGAAAGCAAATATACTTCTTTTGAAATATGCTTCTATTGAATCAGAAATAATAAGAATAGATATGAGAATAGTTGTAATATTTTCCACTGCTTATATAGAGTAGGAATATGCGTTATGAAACCTAAAAAAGAACACATTCAGGAGTTCAGATACCCTCACCTGAATGGTTCTTGACAATTATGACCACGAAAATAAAGTGGTCTGAATATTTCTATATAAGGCAGCAAGAAAACCAGCCGATGAACAAGAACTCCATTTTGGACTACGAGCGAGAAGACAACACCCATCACCGTACTGGAACTACTCCCTTCACTGTAAATCTCAAACTAACATTACCAAAAACAATTTTCTTCAACATCAGCATATGGATAAGTCATTGCACTCTGTCTTCTTAGGAACATAGATGAAACTGAACTCTAGATACTGAAACGCTGGAGTGCATCATAGTTTACCACGACGACCTGCATAATTAATGGGATAAATTAGGATAAATGAGGATAAATTAATGTAACCTTATTTCGCATCAGCGAGGAATTTAACCGGCAGCTACCCTTCCTAATGCCCCTTTTAAATATCTAAATATGGTATAGGAACACAAATTCTTCATTGTTCCCAGATATGTGTCAGCTAGTATATATTAATAGAAATATAATATTAATTGCAGCTTCATATTATTGTAAAAAAAACAGATAATTGTATAACCATCATTTAACTCACCTGATATTAAAAAAAAGTGATTCATGTCATGAGCATACTCTAAATAAATGTCAAATGCCCGAAGAATTTAGCGAAATTTCTCAATCAATCTAACATGTTTATTCATGAGGCAACAATATGTTGCTCACAATTTCTGGTCTAGCAGTTAATCATTTACAAGGAGTGTCAAGATGTCAAATTATTATAATGTATGGTACACATTAGTATTTCTAAAGATACCTCTTGGTTATTTTTCTAGAATCACTGATATTATCGTTTCGGAGGAGGTAATTATATAGTTGCACATGCTTACAAGTTTTTCTCCTTATTTGTCCCAATAAATAAAAGATGCATGTCGGTTTTTATCGATAAATCGTAATCATTGTCCACGATAAATTAGTATTAAATAAAATAAGAACCGCGATAATGAATAATTCTGCTGGAGCGCTGACTCGCAGCAGAATTAGCCGAGATCGTCGAGCTTGCCATCTTCGATCAGATAAGCTGACGGTCGTTTGTTTCTGACAATTGACACAAACTATGTGCAAATGTTTGATAACCTGTATTTCAACTTCCTTTATTGTCTATGCTCATTTGTTTTTATATGCGTTCGTGGGGTATAGGTAACTACAAAAGCTAAATAAATGCGCCGATGCGAAATTAAATGATATGACTTTTTGAAATTTATATCCCCGATGTTATAACTTGCAGCGTAGCACATTCTGCTTTATTTACAATGCACCTATTCTCTTAAACTCATAGAAACCTACTTAGAGGTAATTCATGTAGGTAGTTGTGAGACATATATGGTGAACACTTTTTGACACACCCATTCCGTTTGTTTAATTACATTTAATGACGAATGGTAACATATTCCGCTTTTATATGTGATTATTGAATACAATACATAATAGCAGGTACATGTAAAGCATTTCGCTTTATGTCCAGTACAGATTTAAATATCGTCATAAGTTGACTTTTATAAATATATTAATATGGTACATATTTGCAATAAAATAGTTGGATTAATTGTATCTTTTGTTATAGTTATTTGTGTGTTAAGAGCGCAAAGTACTGCATTGCGAAAGAAATTTACTATTCTTTCAAAAACGGCAATGGCAGTTTGTGCTCGTAATACATACAACATTTTTTCTACAATCGCTTAATACAGTGTGTTCTTGTATGTATTTGACATATGTTTATATATGAACCGATTTTTATAAGTTTTTTTTGTTAGCTACATTTCTCATGTGTCATTTTTGACTGACAAGCGCCTGCTAAGGAATTTATAATAAAGAAGCGAGCGGGTATTGACACTATTGCCGCTTTAAAGCGACAATTATGTCATCATCGGAAATGGCGTACTTTGCGTTGAGAATTGAAAGCGCAAAAGCCTACTATTGAGGCGATTGTAGAAAAAATTATTTAAATGCCAAAATTCAACATTACAACAATAAATAATTACAAATATGGTACTTACGACACGTGCTCTTACTTATTATAATATGTTACTTTAAAACACCTTATCTACACACATAAGGTGTTTTTGTGTCACATTAAAATTAAAGTAAGATACAATATGACACAAAAACACCTCATGTGTAGATAAGGTGTTTGTAAGCAATATAGGAAAGTCACAGGAATACCCTATCGGCAATTATTAACATTAATGAACAAAAATAGGCCCCAAATGTCCCCAATTAAGCACGTCTCATACAAAAGTTTAAACTAATGATTTTGGCCAATCACTTTTATTAAAACTTAGTTCTTACAAAACAAATTTGTTTTGTTCACGAGGTGCAAGAATTATTGAAATTTAATTTTACACTAAAAAAAGGTTTAATTTTTCTTTTTTGGCAATTTTGAGATTTTCGAATGTACTTTTGGTTTTTGACAGTACAGAGAATTTCTTGTCAATAATTCAACGTTTTTATATCTAGATTAGGGTAAAGAGAAAAGAGATGGCACACGTTTTACATAAAATATCTTCTTTATTTAACAGTATAAAAAAAATAAAAAATAAAAGAAGATAATATAAAGAAAATAATATAAACTTTGGCATTCCCTTCATCTAGTTAAAAAACAGTTTTGAGGCCATCGTGCAGCCATCTTATACACAAAATACACTTAATTCAGTCGTCTTTTTTCTTCGCTTGTCGATAATCATCATTGCACTCAACGCATCGGATTTGGTAGAGTAGATTGATTTTGATTTTACGATTACCTACGTAAAACACGTTGAATGTCAGATTCAGTAGAGGAAATCTAAGTCACACCTTTCAAAATCCTCTGACGTTAGGAAACGTCTTATTATTCACAACCAGTTAGGTACGAAAAGTAAAATTTTACACAACTGGTTTTGTAAAGTTCATTTCGAAGTAGGTTATTTAGACAATTAGGGAATCCATCGACCTGTCAAATTTTTTAAGCAATTTGACGCAGAGGGCAAACAGTTATGTTTACATTGAGAGTGCAGTGAAATCAGCCCAGCTTAGACGTCATATTGACAGCACAGACAGGGTTATATGAATCACACAAATGTTTGCCCTCCACGCCATATTGATTTTGTCACGTGGTTTGGATCGCCTAATTATGAAACTTACAAGCTATGAATGTGACAAGCTGTCACACCATTATAACCTATTGGATTGTTTTTAAACGTATAAAATTCTCGAGTTTTGTTCTCATAAAATATAAAATTGGTCAAAATTAGAAAAAAGTTAACCACGTTCGGAATAGTTGTTTACATTCCAAGCTGCGAAAGCTTGCTTTTAGGTGCGAGGTGTATTTAAATCTATATCTATATATTATAATTTCTTCTACATTTTCTAATTTTACATAATACATTCTCCGAGAAAGACCTCATATTTTTTTAGATATAAAAGTCCATCAACCGTTTATAGGTACCTTAATACTTAGTCCGAAACTTCTCCGGTAGTAAATTTATTTCAATATGCCTTGCCATCTCTCTTATTTCTGGGGGAGTAAGTACTTCTAGGTCGCAATCACTGTCCTGTCCAGTCCATAGATAATTAAATTAAAATTATACCGATATTTTCCACAAAATCGGCAGGCACTTTTGTAACTTGTCAAACTTTGTTTAATTATAATCGTGTTTCGGTATTTATTGACATGGCAACCAGCCGTCCAAACAATAACCGCCAGTAACTACGATTTCTATTGTCTCTCTATTGAACTTATCACGACTGAAAAGGCTTATGGAAACGAGTTACAAAATTATGATTGAGTATTTAACTATGATTTAAGCGCTCGTTGAAAAAATTTATATGTTTAACACGGCAGCAAACTACATTGACTGCAAGGCTGAATTCCTTCAAGTTCCTGAAGGAACAATCAGCCACGGCAGGCAATGTACTACTTTGCTGCCTAGTAAAACAAATAACTATTTTAGTACTCAGTACTGAAGCACATAAGTAGTTTAATGGCTTCCTTTATATAACTAACATATTTATTATTAAAAATGTCTCGATTCTATTAGTATTCTCGACACTCCTCGGGTCCGGATTGGACGTTTAAGATAAGTTAAACGGGGCACATTTAAAAACAATGACATAAAAGGTGAACAAATAAGACATCTCAAAGACTTATTCCAAAGCGTTTTATAAAACTTTACACTGATTATATCGAATGTGGGCATGTTCCATCATAATAACAAATGTCAAAATTCCACGGCAATCCTAGATGATATCTCGTTAGGTTTGGCTGAGACAGTGTAAGTGTCGCCCCCCGTTGCGCCTCATTCAACTATTATAAACAGGCTACCATGGCTTGGGAGCCTAGATTAGCTTAACAATATACTTAATAACTATTAGTCTCATTCATCTTTAAACTACGGATATTAATTATATGAGCATTGCGCAAAACCCTGTAATGGCTTACCTGTCGCTGCCAGTAGTGATAAATCACCAGCAAAGTATATAATTGAAGCAGTATTAATATCAATATTGTTAAAGGAATACAGCTATGTTGAGTGCATTTGTACGCAAAGGAATCCTCGTTATTTACATTTCTGTTTTATTTCAGATTTAACTGTGCCAGATAGTGCCTTTTAAACGTAGTTGTTGAAAATGGTCCAGGTCTTTCGTTCTTGTATTTCGTTCTTCTTCTTAAGACACTCACTTCATGCAGTAGGTATAGAAAGTTGTACACAAATGGAGTAGCCATGGTGTCACACCCTGTAATTCCTTATTTTCAATTGTAATTGTTGATCTTTAATTGAGGCTCGAACGTACTTGGTCATGGATAAGGGAGCCATGTCAGACGATGGGTATCTATATAAGAGACGTTTTTCTATAAGTATCTTATAACTGAGAAACATTGTTAATGCATATGTCAAAGCTGAAAATAGCTTTTCTGCAACATAAATTTCGACCAAAATTTTTTTAGAAAACCCTAAGATTTCTAAATATTAATAAAGAAAACACAGACAGTCCGAAGAAATTGTGCAGATTTTGTTAATGACTTTTTCTTAAATAACTTGTCTCGGCCTCAGAATGCGGTTAAAACTAATTACATTACATAAATATATACTTCAAAACAATGTAAAAATATACAGTTAACTCCCAGAGTACACACCCTGAAGTAAATGTTTTATATTTAAATGGCATATTTTAAATGGCGTATTTCCAACCGCCTGGAAAGATGCTAATGTAATTCCGGTACAGAAAAAAAATACCTCCCACTGAATCAGGTTTTCGAGCACGTCATAGCACTACTGTTGGGCTCTGGTGGTGGTGTCATCTAGCGAGATATCACTGCACTGCCTCTGGAATGCTGACGGCCTTCGCTGGTATCTTTTTCTAGGCCTTGGGATTTATCTACCCTCAAATTTATCTCATTTGCTGCCCTTTTGTTATCTCTAAACTGCTATCGCTTGATAACCACTGTGGAAGTTTGTTTCTTGTTCTTGTTGGTATTATAACTGCAATTTTCCTTCACTGGGCTGGGAGAACAAGCTTCTCCCTTTTATATTCGTAAATTCGACGAAAGAAACACATATATAATATGCAGTTTCAAGCTGTGGTATATATTCCAGAAATCTGCGACTCCGATGCAACTGGACTATGGATAAAAATGCCAGTGTAATCGCAGGTATATATACCATAGCCGCACAAGATATTGCTCGCAGAGAAATAACAGGCAAGACAATCAGAATCTGCACAGATAGTAGACAATTACTATTAGCCCTGAAAACTATAAAATAACCAAAGAGTCATCATGGGAATGCCATCAAGCACTTGTGAGGGCCTATCAGATGAATAACATCTACCTATGTTGGGTCAAAGGACACTCACAATGCAACGGCGATAAAGAAGCTGATAAACTGGCCAAGAAGGCAGCCAGCCTGAGCATCCTTGGGCCTGGTCCTTCAAGAACACTACCAATTGCAGCGAAACTCCAAATAATAAAAGAAAACACCCATAAGAAATTTAAGACGTTGTGGGATGAAACAAGTAGCTGTCAGGTGGCCAATTATCTCCTGATATATCCCAGCAAAGAGACAGCGAGGAATTATCTGGCAATATCTAGGGGAAACCTACGATCTGTAATAGGAGTCCTTACCGGACACTGCCGGGTAAGGAACCACTTCTATAATATGAGACAAAGGGAAACACCCATATGCAGATATTGTGAACAAGAAGATGGAACGGTTGAGCATGTACTTTGTGAATGTCCTGCAACGTCATTGACCAGAGGATCCATATTGGGGTAACGTTGGCCTTCTATTGCCAATTTGAGGGAAATGCCCCTAGTCAACATCATCACCTTTTTTACCACACTAGGCTGGTCGATGGCCTAGGGAGACATTTCCCTCACGGAGGAAGCACAAGTGCAGCGGATCTCTGATCCGCACTCCGAACAAATTACAGATACAGGTACAGATGCAGTTTCACTGCTTCATAACCATATGTACCAACATTACTGCTTACTTAGCACAAATTTACACTGATTATATCAAATTATATTTGCTTTTTACTAATTAACTTTTACAGAATTGAAAAGCGTGGCTGTTGCTTCGACGCCGCAACTGGACTCTCTTAAATTTGTTGGTTGTTGCTACAGATGTCCCGTTTTGAAAAACAGATGCAACTTCCTGGTTACATACTTCTTTCTTGTACTGTTATTTTAATATGACCAATCGTATTAATTCATAATACTTGATTTTTATAATTACACTTGAAACTATTACAGCTTGACCATCACATATTATGATTTTGAATTATGAATATATTTTTACTGTTAATTTAAACTTGTGACGTATAACTTCACTTTCTCTGTGGCGCGTTCCCTCTACTTTTATATCTTGATTTTAGCTTATACTCTCTAAACACTTGTTTACACTTATGCTTAATCCAACACTTGTTTACACTTATGCTTAATCCTTTAATTTAGACACAATTTATTAGTTATTGATATTTGATAATTATTAGTATGACTTATCTATTGTATAATTTCACTTAAAACAGATTTTTGTGACGATTAATTATTTAACTGTAACGATAATATATTTGGACCAATCATGCGCGTAGCTGGTTGACGTTTAGCTATACTCTGTTCGTTGGTTGTAAGCAAGTACGTATTTGTTTGCGCTTATGCTATGCTCTGTTCATTTGTATGATGCTACAGAATTTAATTTAATTTAATTTGTTGTGTTTATTATATTTGATTGCCGATTTAGGTTCTATATTCTCGTTTATATATATATATATATATATATATATATATATATATATATATATATATATATATATATATATATATATATATATATATATATATATATATATATATATATATATATATATATATATATATATATATATATATATATATGTTATATGAAACTCATAGCAGCTTATAATAACTTACATTTTATTATTTAGCGTTACTCAGATAAGATTTCCATATCAGTGCATATTATATGACACATCCTTTCTCATGGCATTATATTTTGCTTATCAGCACATAATGCAGAATAGCCGTTGACCAAGCTGTCGCTTGCCCACCTGCATGCTGAACTTGCATTATATAGTTTATAAAAGAACATTTCAAAGCAAATTGTATTTAGTGTAGTACCATGTAACGACAAGTGTAGTATCTGTATTCAAACAGTAAAGTCTAAATTAAACTCACTCATATTTATTTTTCATCAGGATAGTTCCAACTATCCATTTTCTGTAATAAAGTTTTTTAAAAAGTTATTATTGCGACAAGCAATATAACAAATTTGGCGCAGTCGGTAGGATATCTGTTAAACACCCCGGAACAAGGTGCCTAACTGGAAGTGCAACTCTATAGAACAAGGAGAACATCTTCGTGGTGCCTAACTAGACGAGCCAGACTTCGAGAACAAGGAGGATTCCCTCACCGTGGTGGCAGATCCTAATCTCTTGAAGCAGAAGTACCTACAAGCCCAAGCCCATGTGCAGCTTCATGTAAGTACAAACTTTTAAGAATCATCTCGCATTCTTGTATTCATTGTATTTTTGTGCAACGAGAAAAGTAATCAAACCGATACTTTTCAAAACAGTTCTATATTCCAACGTAGCGAATATACATTCACATTTTTTTTGTACCCTCGTACACATTTCTTTTGCACATTCTCGCAATGGCACGCGCATTAGACGCCGATGCCGATGTAAGCGTAGCTGTAGAACCCTACAGACTATCAGAAATATTTTCCATTGTACCTGATTACGACGGTAATCAGATTTTCTTGCAAACATTTTTGAATTCTTGCAATACTGCCTTCAGCATGGCAATTGCCGATCAAAAAGTACTCCTAACTCTCCATGTAAAAAACAAGTTACGTGGCAAAGCTGCCGAGTTGATTAATTCCCGTAACCCAGCCACTTGGGAAGAAATCAAACACTTGTTAAATTTGCATTTCGGTGATTCGCGTGATCTCACGTCTTTGATACAAGATCTACAACGAATCCACCAACTATCAAACGAATCCGCCCTTACTTTTGTGTCCCGGTTACAGACACACAATGCAAAAATGCATGCCGCGATACAAAAACAAATTCTTCCCCCAGAGCAAAGGAAAGCTCAATCCGAATTAATTGAGACAATGACACTCAATACATTGCTTGCCGGTCTTGAACCTAAACTAGGCCAAATAATAAGATCTGGTAATCCCAAAGACATGCATGTAGCTACCAACAGAATCCGTAGGGAACTACAATTGTCTTACTTTCAAAATCAGAAATTCCAGAAACCAATTATTCAGAATACAACCCAATTTACAAACCAAATAAGGAAACCGATCCCACAAAAACTTTGTTCGTATTGCAAACGTACGGGTCATTTAATAAATGAGTGCCGCGCAAGACAGCAATCGCAATCGCAAAATTTTGCTAGACCAAGTTTTCAAAATAATTCAAACCAAACCTCTCAACCGATACAAAGACCTAACTTCCAACCAAATCAATACAATCAAAATCCAAGACCTTTTCAACAAAACGTGCAACAAAATAGGCCTCCCATGAGACCAAATAATAATTTTAACCAACGACCCTCATTTGCTAATCAAACTTCGACATTTCAACCAAACCAAAATTTTAACAGATTTTCACAACAAAGAACCCATCATGTTAACTACGATTCGAACATCGATGATTATGAACCAAACATGTACGACAATCAAAGCGATTATCAACAAGATTTTTCAGAATATAATTACCCAAATGAAATTGATTATACAGCTAATCAATATGATTTCCAAGAAGACAATCACACTCAACCCGAACCAAACAAAAACCGAAATTTTCAAGTTCCCCAATTTCAAGACGATCCCCCGGACCAAACAATAGACACGCTTACGAGTCAAGTACAAACAATGAATCTAGACGATTACAACCCCGATGTGAACTTCCCCGAACAAATATTTTTCTAAACCCGCTATTAACCGTAAACTCAAAAAATCTTTATTATATAAAGGACATCACAAATAAATTTAAAATTTTAATTGACTCTGGAGCTGGTTTAACTATTTTCAAACAAAAAACATGCGAAAATTATAAGCAAAGATCCCCGGAAAATGTTGTTATTCAAGGAATAACAAACCAAAAAATTATAATAAACGAATCAACACTTATTCCATTTCAAATTGGTAACCCACATAAAGTATACATACACAACTTGGATATAGAATTCGACGGACTTATAGGTTCCGACTTTCTAGAGCATTACAATTGTATAATTGATTTGAAAAACAAACAACTTATTACTGACTTTAAGACGATTCCACTTTTCAAAGTTACTGAAAATTCACTTCATGAATGTACAGATAATTTTGATATTGCTAACAATATTTCGTTAGAACCTCGTACAGAACAAATTGTTAAATTAAAATGTAACTTAGTAAATACTGACGCTATACTGTTAGCGCAAGAAATAGACAGAGTAAGACTTCCAAATTCCATCGTAAGAATAAATCACGAAGGTGAATTTTTAACATCAGTTGTCAATGCAAACGCAATGCCGAAAAATGTAAATTTTTCCAAATTAAAATTCGAACCATTTCAAAATTCTAACCAAATATTAAATATTAATGATAGCAACCAGGATAATTTTATAAACGATAACTTTGAGCGTGAACAAATTATTTTAGACCAATTAAGATTAGAACATCTAAATCATGAAGAAAAAGATTTAATAACAGATTTATGTCTTAAATTTTCGGACATATTTTATTTAGAAGGTGATAAATTATCATTTACAAACGAAATTAAACACGCAATTGACACTAATCATGCTAAACCTGCCTATACAAAATCATATAGATACCCACAAATTCACAAAGAAGAGGTAAAAACACAAGTCTCAAAAATGTTAGACCAAGGTATAATTCGACATTCAATATCACCATGGTCCTCCCCAGTTTGGGTAGTCCCGAAAAAAATTGACGCTTCTGGAAAACAGAAATGACGTGTAGTCATCGACTATCGAAAATTAAATGAGGTTACAATAGACGACAAATATCCCCTTCCGAACATTTCAGACTTACTTGATCAATTAGGGCGATGCCAATATTTCACTACTTTAGATTTAGCATCCGGTTTCCATCAAATTGAAATTGATCCTAAAGATATTCAGAAGACCGCTTTCACAGTCGAAAATGGACATTTTGAATTTGTACGTATGCCATTTGGATTAAAAAATGCTCCATCAACGTTTCAAAGAGTGATGGATAACATCTTATTGGGAATTCAAAATGAACGTTGTCTCGTTTACATGGACGACATCATTATTTATTCTCCAACAATCCATGACCACATTTCTAGGTTAAATGAAGTCTTTAAACGTCTTCAGAAAGCGAATCTTAAGGTTCAACCTGACAAATGTGAATTCCTAAGAAAGGAAGTTGCGTATTTAGGACATGTTATAACTGAAAATGGAGTAAAACCGAATCCCGCGAAAATCGATTGTATTCAAAATTTCCCTGAACCGAAAAATCAAAAAGAAATCAAGTCATTTCTAGGACTTGCTGGTTATTACAGACGCTTTATTTCAAACTTCGCAAAAATCTCAAAACCAATGACTAAATTACTTCAAAAAGACATTTTATTTCATTTTGATACTCAATGCAAAAATTCGTTTAACGAATTGAAACAAGCTTTAATATCCTCTCCAATTTTAATTTACCCTAACTTCGACGAACCATTTTTACTAACAACAGACGCAAGTGCATACGCTATTGGCGCTGTACTTTCACAAGGACCCATAGGAAAAGACCTACCTATCGCTTATGCTTCTCGAACACTATGTAGTGCTGAATCTAAATACAGTACGATAGAACGTGAACTGTTAGCTATAGTATGGTCAGTAAAACACTTCAGACCGTATATTTTTGGCAGAAAGTTTAAACTAGTTACCGACCACCGACCTTTGACGTGGTTATTCTCAATCAAAGATCCAGGCAGCAGACTCGCTCGCTGGCGCTTGAAACTAGAAGAGTACGATTACGAAATAGTCTACAAACCCGGCAAAATCAATAAGAACGCCGATGCTCTTTCTAGAATAAAAATTAATCATTTTAAAGAATGTTCCAAATTAAATTTCAAAATATTAGCCGCAAACAATTCAGATGAAGACGAAACTATAGAAATCAATGACGAAGATGAACCTAATTCTGACGAAATAACGAAAGAACAAGTTTCAAATGAATTCGAAACTTTTGTTAACCTATACAAGACAAAATCCTTAATTGATTATTCAAAAATAAAATTTACAAATAAACAATTATTAGACCGAGACCATAAAAATATCATTACCTTTTTCAAACAAAATAAGTTAGAAGATCTTCATTATGAAATAATAGAAGATATATTTGAGGAAAATCCCGATTTTACAACCTATAAAGTTAACACAGTATCTAGCAAATCTGTGAGAAAAAGAAGGTATTTTATAGTCCCTTTGCCTTTCGACGGAGTAATAGAATGTTTATTCATCCTATTATACAAATTAAAAAACGAAATTGATCTCTCTCAAACCTTTCATGTAGAAAACAATTTAGATTTACCAATATTAGAAATGCTTTCATTTATTTTTGCCGAACAAGATTTAAAATTAGTTATTTGCCAAAACATCGTCAAAACACCGGACAAAGACGAAATTCCTATCATACTAGACCAACATCACTCAGGTAAAAATAATTTACACAGAGGTATAAATGAAACCATTAGACGTATTAAAGAAAAGTACAATTGGACTGGCTTAACCAAAGACGTAGAGAAATTTATCAAAAATTGCGAAATTTGTCAAAAATCAAAAGTGTGTCGTAAAAATCTCAGTAACCCATTAGTGATTACCGAAACACCAAAGACGCCTTTCGAACGTATAAACATAGACGTTTTCGAAGCACCAAATAGAAATTACGCACTGACCATCCGAGATGAGCTTACAAAATTTACTCAAGCTTATGCTCTTCAAGACAAAACAAGTAAATCAATAGTCAATACTTTATTGCTATACTTTCAACACTATGGTACACCCTTAAGGATTCACTGCGACTATGGCCGTGAATTTGACAATAGCCTACTCCGTGATTTATGTACCTTGTACGACGTCAAATTAACCATTTCAAGCGTTAGTCATCCTCAATCAAATGGATCACTAGAACGATTTCATGCCACTCTTACCGAAATGATAAGAGTACACCTCGCAGAAAACCCAGACGAACATCCTTTTAACATCCTCCCTTACGCTGTAATCTGTTACAACAATTCAGCAAACAAAACGCACGGATTTACACCGTTTGAGTTAATTTTTGGACACACATCCAGTAGACCCCCTGAGACATTGTACAACGAAAAAGACCTGATTACAAAATATATACGAGACCTCAATAACAGAATATCTCATTATTATAAAGTTGCCCGATCTCGAACCCAGACGCATAAAGAAAAAGCTAAAGTACGCTTCGATAAACATGTCCCCGAGAATCGTTACGAATTTCAAGTAGGAGACAAGGTTTACGTAAAAGAATCACAAATTAAAGATAAATTGCAAAACAAATTCAATGGTCCCTTTGAGATAATTCAAATATTTCAAAATTCTGCAATATTAGTTAATCTTGAAACCAAAAACAAAACAAAAGTAAATTTTGACAGAATGAAGCCTTACTACGAAAATTAATTTATTTTCAGGTTTCTTCTGCTGATCGGAACAGTAGCTTCACAATACACGATAATCCCAATTAATAACACCGTAGGAGTATACTATCACGAAGACACTAAGATTGACATTACTCACGACAAATGGACACTTTTGGTACATAAAAACATAACATCCATCAAATTAGCATTTGACAACAATGACAAGATCCTATCTCAAATCCTAAACATGTTTGATCCCGCTATCCATAATTTCAACGTTTTTCAAACAGAAGTAAAATCTCATATCAGCCTTTTAAACCAAATTTCAACCTCCATTGGATCCAAATTTAACGAAGTCTTTTATGACACCAAACGTTATAAACGCGGACTCATTAATGGTATAGGTTCTGTATTTAAATCACTTACTGGTAATCTTGACGCATCAGATGGAGAATATTACTCTAACTGTATAAATAAATTGAACAATGATGAACATCAACTAGAAAATTTAATTAAAAATGAAATTTCAGTCACAACTTCGGTCATCAAAAATTTTAACATCACTATCCAAAGGTTGCGTGTTGACGAAGAAACATTCAATAGAGACATTAAAGAAATAGAAAACTCTATTATCAGTATAAATGATAAAACTGATTCTATTTACATGAAATTAAAATTTCTAGGAATTTGTGAACAACTCATGGAAAGTTACTTGTACATTGAAGATAACTTAAATGACATTTTAAACTCCGTGACATTTGCACGTTTAAAAATAATCCATACTTCTATTATTACCCCAGGAGATCTAATTACCTCATTACAGGAAATTTCTCAAAATTTACATAGGAATAATTTACCTTTACCTGTCAGATTTTCAAACATTGCTCAGTATCTAGACATAATAGAACTAGAAGCATTTCAATCCAATTCAGATTTAGTATTTGTTTTAAGAATACCCCTGGTAGAACAACAAACGTACACCCTCTATCATTTGTATCCCATTCCTATTTTGGATAATAGAACTGGTTTACATCACATTTTACCTATCACAAATAAATATATCGCGAAAGACGATGATTCTTTGATGTATGTACCCGTTCCTGATCCAAGTATTTGCAAACCACTAAATTATGGCACAAAATGATGGTCAAACTTATTTGCATACCCAATTGATAACGACGCTACCTGTGAAGCACGCTTATTTAAAAATCTACAAAGGATACCAGAAAACTGTATTACTTCACTGATATTAAGTAAAGGCTATAATGTCCAAGAGCTTGAAGCTAATATGTGGTTAACCATCATCTCTGAACCTCTACACATCACGATAAGCTGTCCCAAGAAAAGTTCAGTAACAGAACTTATTTACAAAAACTCAATCCTGAAATTACAACCTGGCTGCAGTGCCTTTATTGGGATCACTAAGGTCCAAGCAAGCACCAAAGAGTATTTGGAAACAAATTACAACCCTCATCCAGTCTTAATTCCATTCGACTGTTGCAGCAAAATGCCAGACAAACTAAAGTTGCCAGAGCTTAAACCACTAAAGCTTAACAACCTCAACGTGGAAGAATTGGAAATTGCGAAACATAAACTCGACCAATATTCCAGAGACTTAGATGACATCATTAACCAACCCTTCATCGAAAAACACTATTCGTGGTTTACCTATCTAACTATTACGCTTATTATTTGCATTATAATTTTATATGTATCCTGCAAATGCCGACGAAGAAGAAGACTATCCATTGTAGCATCTGGATCACCTCCACCTCCACCAAATCGCTTTAGTGTCCTCACCAGGCTACTTCCAAGGAGAAGACCACCCATACACCGCGAAGATGAAATCGACGAAGAGTGCATCGAAGTGAACAGTTGAAAAACTAGTGCATCTCAGTGTCATTTTTGAAAAGAACTTATTTTTATCATTTTATATTATATAATTTAAATATTCTTTATCTGTATTTTATCTAGTTTTATTATTTCAATATTTCGTATTATGTAACTTGAATTTAAAAGTCGATGTATAACATCAACTTTTTTTATAAGAAGGGAGTTGTTATATGAAACTCATAGCAGCTTATAATAACTTACATTTTATTATTTAGCGTTACTCAGATAAGATTTCCATATCAGTGCATATTATATGACACATCCTTTCTCATGGCATTATATTTTGCTTATCAGCACATAATGCAGAATAGCCGTTGACCAAGCTGTCGCTTGCCCACCTGCATGCTGAACTTGCATTATATAGTTTATAAAAGAACATTTCAAAGCAAATTGTATTTAGTGTAGTACCATGTAACGACAAGTGTAGTATCTGTATTCAAACAGTAAAGTCTAAATTAAACTCACTCATATTTATTTTTCATCAGGATAGTTCCAACTATCCATTTTCTGTAATAAAGTTTTTTAAAAAGTTATTATTGCGACAAGCAATATAACATATATATATATATATATATATATATATATATATATATATATATATATATATATATATATATATATATATATATATATATATATATATATATATATATAAAGATAACCTATTACCTAGATTAACAAAATACTCCAAAAAACGTTAAGTTGGATGCTTAGCATTGGGTTTGTTTATGACTACTGCTATATTATTATGAAAAATAAATGCATCGTTAAGTTAGGTTCATTTGAACGTTTTCTCAAGATATTCGTGGGGAATTAGCGTGTAATTTATAAAAAAGAGACCGATTACTGAGAGTCGGCCAGTTGAGAGGAGTGTTCTGTGGAGTAATTTGTTGGCGATCCTGAAAGGTTTGCTTAACCCGAGATTAAAACTAACTGATAATTACATAATAACTACGTTCAGAGAGCTAGCAACTGTTGTGGGATCATTAATAACGACCAAAGAGACCGTTTAGTAATTTATTTGTTTAATTACTGATCCATAACAATTAAAAAGCAGGCTCGATATAGGCGCTGCCTTTCGACGCTCTTTTCGTCCTTTTTTATTTCGAAACATTTCTTCGTTTATATGATTTATTGATTCGTAGATTCAGCTTAAGTTTGTTTTGTTGTAGCGGCAGGTTCTTTTGTTGGGCCGGTTACCCGATGCGTATAGTCATTTGAATATGACAAATATTCCAATCCACAATAGATATTTATTTTATGTTAATATCTCCTTATTCATTGTAGGTAGCATCAATAAAAGTGTTTGGTGAAATGGTGCGTAGTAGATTAACGATTACTTTTCTAATGGATATTCATCTATCCTTCATTGAGGATCTGCAAAGTGATCTACGATTTGTTTTTTTGATCAATTATACTAGAATTAAAAATATTATTACCAAGATTTCTTCTCACAAAACAAATATGAATAGCAAAGAACTTAAAAGCTAATAAATATATTCCAGGGTGAAAACTGGATTTTTTTCGAATTTTCGAAATAACAATTAATACATAAGGTCCAACAAGTGATTTTACTCTTGATTAAGCAAGCACTTTCTGTTACACTCCCTCTTTAAATGCTTCAGAATTCTATTGTATATGTAATTCAATATGATAATACCCGTCCTCACCGTACTGAAATTGTCAACGAAAGACTGGAATTTCACGGTATTGCCAGAATGGAGTGGCCAGCCTATTTACCAGACAAGAACTGTACAGAAATGTTAAACGCGATTTCTCTTTTCCGTCGTATCAGTAAGGACCACATTACGAATGACAACTACATTACGAATGACGTCAGCTGAGTTGCAAAACGGAGCGCCGCCGCTACGATGGTAAGGACCATATTCAGAACGGGAGCCCTTCGGATCAGTCAGTTTTAACTTCTGTAGTGTCGCGAAAGGTACAGTTTGAGACCTAATTTTATTTTGGAATATTAATTCCGTTTCAGATGTCGGTCGTAGCGAGGTCATTATTGGTGGTAGCTTTTTGGGGGCGACCTAATTATAACTCTCTCGAGGCACAGCAGCTCATAGTAAATAGGCCATGATACATAGCACATAACCTTAAAAAAAATTAAATCGGAAAAACCAATCTCGTAGCCAAACCATCGATTTTCATGGAAATTTGGAATTAAGCTCATCTTACCCTTAACTTTAAAAGTGACATATGCTCAACTGGTGCTTTTTGATATTAAAGGGTGAAAACTACTGAAAAAGTGCAGTGTTAAGCATTTTATAACCACCCCTTTGCCTAAATTAATAAAAAAAATAAACAAAAATATTGTAAAAATTAGACATTTATGTATGTATATACACGATACATGCACATATGATCAATTATGAAACTCCAAAAATATGTGGAATGGATTTTTTTTACAATCCAAAAGAATCCGATTGTTTTTTTCATCATAACTCCCTAAATTTTGAAGATACAACGTCCATTCAACAACCCTACAGGTAATTTTAAGAACTACGAGATCATATATTTTTAAATATACTCAAACCCTTCATAATCAAAAGGCAGGGGTTTCAAGGGATAGATAGGGAGGCGTGGTTGGCGTAGGTACTATAAAGCAATATTCTAACAGTTATATCTCCGTTAATTTTTATCCTATATAAATAGAAAGAAATATAAAAAAATTGTTAAGAAAACACCTACATTTTTGTACAATACCATTTTTAGCTATATTTTTTAGTTTTAAAGTTATTTGGAAAATAAAGTATTTTTTAAAGAAATTTGAAAAATATGTTTTTTATTTTCAGGCCAAACTTTTGGATTATATGAGTCATATTAAAATAAAGTAATTTGTAAAGGGATAACGGTCAATACCCATTCTGGTGGAAAAGCCTGGGGTTTAGCGCTCATTTTTTCCCGCTCAAAATTTGAGCTACCCACCGTTATTGCATGATATCTCATTCAGTTATAACGCAATATTAATGTAACGGTGCTCTTTTTAGAGGCCTTCTAAAAGGAGCTTTTAGAGGCCTTCTAAAAGGAGCACCGACTAGTAAAGACTAAAAAAAAGTCTTCTTTAACGAGCCATAGCTATCTTTATTTTGGACCTAGCGCATTCGCAAAAAAAATATGTCTTTGATTTCTTATAAGCGTCATTTTTAACATGCATTTTTAACACGTTTTAAATAGCGAATAACTAAAAAATATCGATATTTTTAAAAAGCTTTATAGAAAATTTTTTACCTAAAATTTGTCGCTGTATACATTTCCGTGATTATTTTGAGTGAAAACATTTCCACCCTCGAGACGAGGATCTTCCCCTCAGGGTAAAAAAAGATTGACTGATCCGATGGGCTCCCATTCTCAATATGGTCCTTAGGTCCCTACCGATACGATAGAAAAGAAAAATCGCTTTTAACCTCTTGTGAATAATTCTTAGAGCAATCCGCCGGACTAAAATTAATAATGTCTGTGTCTAATTTCTAAATTTTTCAGTTGTCTTAACAAAAAGGTATGTTGAAAAAAAAATTCATATTAAGCATATTACTGTATCCATTTCCGTGATTATTTTGAGTGAAAACATTTCCACCCCCGAGAAGAGATGGCATCCACCCTCAGGGTAAAAAAAGTAACTGATCCAATGGGCTTCAATTCTGCATATGATCCTTAGGTCCCTACACGACAGAGAAGCGATTTAAATATAAATATATAAAACCGATTTAAAATGTGGGAATTGTGCATTATGTATCAAGATTTATGACGTATATTTTAGAAATATTTATGAGCATCATTATTTTTTATTGCATATTTTAAGCAGAGACAAAAAACACTTTGCAGGCATCTGCATAAAAGCAAGTTGTATGTACGGCTGCTGTGCAAAACAAACAATTCATAACTACATGTTAGTATCCCACTAACACTTAACCCACAGAAATAAACGGGAATAATTTATGTTAAAGTCATGAAGTCGCTACAATTTACGCCAGAGACTCATCTCAGATTTTATTGGTCATAACCGGATCAAGTTGGCCGACTCTTCCACGCAGTAGTCACTGGGCGTTTTATTCCTTGGCTTGTTTTCAGTTAGGATGAAGCAGGATGCAGAGGGTCGCTGAAGCGGCGAAGAAACAATAATTATGGATAAGGACTTGTGAAATGGTTGTATAAGAACTGATTTACACGAACTTGTATTGTGTGTTATGGACTTTAATGCCATTTGACACTCAATTTAAATATTTGCATTCGTGGAACTGCCTCGCCTTATTATGGCAATTTTATTACTGTGGAGTACCTACTCATGTTTACTTAATTAAAATATAAATTTCCCTTTTTATCGATTGGTTTATTGATTTCCTTTAACGAAGTTAGTTGTCATAGTCAATTGCATGTTATTTTAAGCTTAATTAGGTTGCACTTAGGCGTGTGCAACGGAATTAAATAAATTTAATGGTGTCCGTGGAATTGTTTTTATAACCAACTTTTGTATAATAAATTTTCACGACTTGAAATGGCATCAAGATTGCAGATGCAGCTTAACCATTTCACAATGAGGTACTTGCTAATTGGCTGCGGAGAGCATGATAAATGATATTTAAATTAAGTACGTATGCAAATCACTTAGGAAGGTAAAAATATTCTGGGACAAGATTATGTGTTCCTATATTTAAAGATACTCATAAGAGCAATTATTTAACACCTCCCTCTTATTATCTTTTTTTTATGAAGTGATTGTCTTGATTTGTGTATCTCGATTACCATCTTAGCTTATTTATATGATACGAGAACACCAAAATTTGCTGCTCGAAAGATAGTTACGAATATAACGATTGAGCATAACTAAGTATATTTATTAACTATTAATTGTCCCTTTTACCTTACAGTTGGTATATATGCTTTTGATAAGATAACTATTTTCTAAGAGAATATTGGCATAGTTTTAAATGTCTCCGTGCCTAGCTTTATTTTGGTAATTACCTAAAACTGAAGGTCTAATTTTGTGGTAGCTTGTGTTTGTTCTGAAGAAGTGGTAAAATTTGTATATGGTTGAATTTTGGCTGAAACTATGGTCGATATTGGATCAGTCAAAACTAAACACTAAAGAACCAAATTTGCACTAAATATAGTTCATTAAAGTTTGGTTTTTTGCTTGAACCCAGAAAAAATGTGTGTATATGTATATATGTACTTATGTATACTTAAATAGAAAAAATAAAATGTTCTATGAAGCTATGACAATGACGATCGGGTAGATATATGGAACGATAGGATTAAAGGAATGGCGTCATATGGAAGCATGGTTTTTGATTGGCGTGCCCTACTCATTCATTTCTATCAATGTATGTAAGTGCTTTTTGTTTTTTTATAAAATAATGTAATTCAGTTGTTCTAATCCACCAGGAAATGTGTGATCTACATCTGACGTAACCCACTCTCTCCTGTACACGTTTGGCCAACTAGTTGGGCCAATGAGCTGAGCCAACGTGTACAAGACCGGTTGGGGTAAGTTGGTCATCGGCGGCCAGTGCTGGTTGAGACCGTAGAGATCCGATACGAAGCACCTGTCAAAAACTGGAAAAATATTGAAATTATTTTGTTCCTCACACATGGTACTTTTGAAAAACCACAGAACAAGTCAATTTTATTTTATTATTTTACATATATAGGGGTATTATTTATTTAGAGTTTCCTATTATTACATAATATGTACTTCCCCAAACATGCATAGAAGAAAAATAATATGTCCAATATCCATATGAACAATATGCAACCTTAATACGTTTCAGAATGTTCTGAAAATATAAGCTACTCTAAAATTCTCAGAAATTGTTTCATGTATTCACCACTTTGAACAATAACATATATGTTAATTATAATTTCTCAAGATTTTATAAAACTGACT
Source organism: Tetropium fuscum (assembly GCA_964058915.1). Classification (NCBI taxonomy): domain Eukaryota; kingdom Metazoa; phylum Arthropoda; class Insecta; order Coleoptera; family Cerambycidae; genus Tetropium; species Tetropium fuscum. Next base: position 242,498 of record CAXKVY010018450.1, on the reverse strand, counting down.
AGGCGTTCGTAAACCTATACGACATTTCGGGTATAACCAATAGGTATCTACCGTATTTCCTTATTAATTATAATTCTATAGTCCGCCACACGAGAGTTGAACAACGGAAATAATGCGGGATAAAAATTCAGATGTCGATGTCACCAGCACGTTCTCTATTAATAAATTAATTACAAAAGTTCGTATCTTATTTTTGTACTATAATTACTGACACAAAGGAATCAAATTTCCATTATGCTCTGAGCTTGACAGAACCCTCTATTGTATATTTTATCGCCCTTAACCCCCATTAGCCGTTGTTCAACTCTCGTGTGGCGGGCATTTTGGCGGTTCAAGATATTAGTTATATATTAGCAATTAGTAAAAGGGATCATGTCAAACGCTTGAAAAATGATACAAAAAATGTATCGTATATAGCATGTACTTAGATACGAAGAAATACCCCATGCCATTATATATTATCATTGGGAGTTCTTGACTCTTCAAATTATCCCACATAAACCTCTTTATGTCAACACGTTTTTGACATATAATAAAGAGATAGCAATCCGTAATATCCGTAAGATAAAATATAACCTTTCACGTACTCAAAGATTTTTGCTAGCAAAATGTGTTATAAGTAATTGGTTGATTAAACTTTATAGTTTATGATATGATGTCACAATTAAAAAGTAATTCATCTCAATAAAATATCCAGCCGTTCACATTTGTGTCGCTATCTCCAAAAATGTATTAGGTACTCTGGTTTCTAGTATGTTATCACAATTTGATGTACCTATATAGAACTGTTAAATAAATGAACTTGAACTTGAATAAATAAATATTTACGTGAATACCAATAATATTTACAACATGAAATATTTAGTCACAACAAATATGAAATTTTATTAATAATTTTTAAAGATACTTCTTACGATCAAATGAAAAACCGTTCCCCAACGAGTCTGAACAATTTATTTTTAGCGCTAACCCTCAGCTTTAATATCTACAGTACATCTCTTAAATATAAGATATGTAAAAATATCACATCATAGATAAAGATATCACATCACAATATATCACAAATATCACATCACACACATGTTAGATAGAGAGAACCCATAAAACTATTACCTAAATTAAGAAACAGGGCCGTATTCTATTAGTTGTATTTGCGCGTTTGATCCGCAAATCCCGACTTACGTAACACGGTCCTGTGTTCAGCTGTTCAATGAAGTAGTGACTTTGAAAACCGCGCGTGTAGCGGTATATATTAAATGGTTTTATTATTTCGTATATATCCGAAATGTACTGTAACAAATTCTTATTACTGGCGTTTCCTAGCGTGAATAAGAATTCGTTCAACTTTCAGTAACGGCTTCTTAAGTTATAACTGGAAGTATTAATATTAAATCTACCGAAAATATTAGGATAGTCAATTTGATGAACAGAAGATTTTAGATAAGGAAACACGACGTTTCTGCCAGAGATTAGTTTAAACATAATTTATGTAAGCTACTTTATATTATACTTATATTTATTATATTCATACAAAAAAATATGAAATATTTATAAATTCGTCAGTTTATTATAAAAATATGTAAAGTTTCCTAATTTCCTAATGAGATTTATATAATACCTACTACCTATATATAAGTATAGGGTCCGCCAATAGGGACGCTCGATCTTTGACAGCTCATGGCGGCCATGTTGTTTGTGGTAGAGTTGGCAAACGTAGTTGTTATTATTCAGTGTATCTTCACAAATCACCATGAACCAATTCAGCCGCGAGCAATATGTGCAAATCGTTAAAACTTATTACGAAAATCATTCATCGGTTCGAGCAACGTTCCGCGCGCTCCGCCAATTTTACGGTGCAATTGATCGTCCTGCTGAGTCGACTATCCGTCGTTTGATTAACAAATTCGAGGCAACCGGTTCGGTGAACAATCAGCCAACACCGACGCGTCGTCGAAACGTCCGATCTGCCCAGAATGTCGCCGCTGTGCGCGATAGTGTGCGTGAAAATCCGCGACAGTCAATTTCACGTCGCGCACAGGAACTCCGCCTTTCGGAAACATCACTTCGCCGAATCTTGCATCTGGATTTGGGCATGCATCCGTACAAGATCCAGCTGACACAAGAGCTCAAAATAAACGACCATAGACAGCGCCGTATCTTCGCTGATTGGGCTTTAGAGCAGTTGGAAGTCGACCCCGATTTTGGTCGCAAAATCATCTTCAGCGATGAGGCACATTTTTGGTTAAATGGGAATGTCAACAAGCAGAATTGCCGTTATTGGGCCGAGAACAATCCACAGGAGGTCCACCAGGTCGCAATGCACCCAGCAAAGGTAACTGTTTGGTGTGGATTTTGGGCCGGAGGCATCATCGGGCCGTATTTCTTCGAGAACGACGATGGTGTGTCCATCACGGTAAACGGCGAACGATACAGATCCATGATAACGAACTTTTTCTGGCATGAAATCGACAATATGGATGTCGAGGATATGTGGTTTCAGCAGGACGGCGCTACGAGCCACACAGCGCGCGCCACAATGGATCTTCTGCACGAGCGCTTCGGAGGAATGGTTATCTCGCGCGGAGGCGACATCAACTGGCCACCGAGATCGTGCGATTTAACCCCACTAGACTATTTCTTGTGGGGTTTTCTTAAATCACAGGTCTACGCAAACCAACCACAAAACACTGATGCCCTCAAAGTCAACATACGCCACGCCATCGATGAAATACAGCCCGATTTGTGCGCCAGAGTCATTGAAAATTGGACTTCTCGTATGCGCGCCACCCAGCGAAGCCGAGGTGGACATTTGACCGATATTATTTTCCATACATAATGCCTTCGAATACTCTTTCAAACAAAAAATAAATTTCATTTATACCTCTCACACAACTTGCTTTATTTCATTTTAAAGATCGAGCGCGCTTATTGGCGGACCCTTTATATAATCTTAATATTTAATGTGACGCTATTCAAAGCCAATTTGATAACCAAATTTAACTTGTCACCGTTCTTTGTTGAGGTAAAACATGCAAAACATAAATATGTAGGTTTTCGAAAGTGTCAATTAATAAGATAAAAATAAGATGTCAAAATTAGATAATTCTTTTTCTAATTTTGACATTTAAAGTGATACTTTTCAAAACCCTTTGACGTTAGGAAACGTCTTACTTTTCATAATCAGTTATGAAAAGTAAAATTTTACACAACTGGTTTTGTAAAGTTCATTTCATCGTATGTTATTTAGACAATTATGGAACTGAAAAGCTATGAAAGTGACAAGCTGTCACACCGTTACAACCTGCTGGATTATTTTAAACGTAAAATATAAAATTCAGATTTTCTTCTCATAAAATATAAAATTGGTCAGAATTAGAAAAAATCTTGTATGAAACACGTTGGGAAAAACTATCTTGTGTACCTTGCATCCTTTTGCGGAACTGGAAATATGCTCGTTTCACAAAATAGTACTTTTCCCAACTGGTTACATAAATAGCGATTGAAGTTTTAGTATTTAAAGTCAGGGGTGCTCTATACCAGCTGATCAAATCTCGATCATAACGTGAATAATAGTGGATTTGAATGGAAAAGTGGTTGAAAACATCTACAACTATATTCTTGGTTGCATATTTTTGAAATATATTGTGGTCAATGGTGCATGGGTAGCACCTTTAGACTTGTTGAATAAAGTATCAGGGAATTTCAAATTGACAAAAAATAGAAAATTATTTTGAGAAACTTTATAGGAAAGAATTGCTTATTTTTATATCGTACAGGATGGAAAGTTATTTTTCTAAACATGTTCTAATTATTTTACACAAAAGTGAATATTTTCCACAGTGTAAACTTTAATTATAAAGCTACTTGCCAAAAATAGGCTCATTACGACTATTGTGTTCAAAATTCGAAATTTTCTAATTTCAATATAGTCGGATGTTCCTTATTCAAGTAACATTCTATTAAATTTTTTTTAAACACATTACAAAGCTACATTTATAATAGTATGTTTCATTAACATGAATTAACTTTTTTCATTAATGATAGTTATGATTTGCTGAAACTCAATTTTCATCAGCTGTCTGGATAAATCTATAGGCAATTTGCAGCCTTTTGTTCATCTTAATACTACTTTGCTAATGGATTGCATAAATAATATAAGTAGGTAACATCTTTTAATTGTGCCTGCAACCGTACATTAAAGAGTTTCGAGTTTGAGAGCATGCATATATCTACCAATATGGGTATTGAAGGTAGACTGCATTTATCTAATTGTTGCCATGATCTAAATGTAGAAGGAATTTTATACTATTAATATTAATAGTTGTTTAGGCGCTTTTTATCATTTACAGTTATTTGTATAATTTATTCAAATGTTAAATAATATAATAGTTCATTAACGAAGTATAACATGTGTGTGAACTAAAATTCAGCTTAAAACAGTAGAAAAATGTTATATACAAAATAAATTGTCACAATTGAGATAGCACTTATATCGGACAAACGTCAAGGACACTAAACGCCAGATTGACATCATACAAAAGCGACTGTAGAAGACATGTGAACTCGTGCACACTATCAGAACATGAAACATGACACTAAAATTTTTTGTAATCCTGATTTTCAAAATGCCACAGTATTAGCTAGAGAAAGCAAACTATTTTAAGCGATTGTTTTTGGAGATAATTTTTATAAATAATGAACAAAAATCACTAAGTAAGAAAACGGATATTGACATACTGAGCAGTATCTATAGGTACATATCTTTTTAAGTTAGGAAATGATCATTTTAGCTCCCTTCGAATTCAAATCTGCTGCAATAAACGTATAGTTTTAAGTAGTTTTTACATACATTCTTCAATTTTTGTTCTTGCATTCCTTTACTGTAAATTGATAATTACCATGTACTCTGACTGATATTTTAAAGCAGTGACTTTGTACGTAAATAACGAAGAATACTTACTAGGCATGTGGTTCGATATTTTCAGCACGATGCCGATGTTTTACCTCTTAATATCACGTTAGTAAGTACACGAAATATAAGTATATTCTGTAAACTTTGGTATTACTTAGACCCGAATTCAGATATCACTAAAGTTCCACGCACACACTTTATTTATGTACGAAAGAAGCCACGCAGTTTTTCTGCATTTTATTCGTCTCTGGTGGTTCTGGATGGTCGTACATCAATGTGTTGCTCAGACGTACCACTCGTAATGCCGGAGTAGCTTTCCACATATGTACATGCGTTTTGGAGGTAGACCATGCCTAATGTCCATTGAGTTAGCATACTGTCTGTCATTTCGCGACCCCTGGTTCGACCTTGGTAGGTTTTCATTGATCGCATGAGGACTTGGTCAGTCATCATGTCACCACAACAGAATTATTTGGAGGGAACTAGAAAAGTATCTAGCCACCCCTAAGGAAGTTGCAGAAATTTCAAAAAAACTGCCAAACAACAAAGCACCGGGTAGTGACCAAATTGATAACGCCCTGCTGAAAAATCTGCCGAGGAAATCAATAACGAAGTTGACCTACTTAATCAATGCAATGTTAAAGCATCAGTACTTCCCGCAAGACTGGAAACATGCCATTGTCATCCCTATTCCTAAACCAAAGAAAAACCTCACAAATCCAGGCTCCTACAGACCAATATCCTTACTCCCTACCCTCTCCAAATTAACAGAAAGAGTCGTCCTTCGAAGGTTCGACAAAATAGACAGCAGGAAAAGCATAACACCAAATCACCAATATGGCTTCCGCAAAGGCGCAAATACCACGATGGCAGCCGCCAAAATTGTTACAAAAGTAACGAAAAACTTTAATAAAGGAAAGAACACCACACTCCTCCTGCTAGACATAGCAAAAGCCTTCGACACAGTCTGGCAAGAGGGGTTGGTCGCTAAGATAAATAAATTACAATTCCCACCCTATGTTACCTCCCTAATAAAATCTTACCTATCCCAGAGATCCTTCCAAGTCCAAATCCAAAACTCTCTATCCCAATCTCACCCACAAAAAGCAGGGGTCCCACAAGGAACAGTGCTGGCCCCAAAACTTTACACATACTATACATCGGATATGCCAACATTTAAGCAAACAAAATTAATAACGTATGCAGATGATACAGCGATCACAGCAACCAGTTTCCACTCAGAAGTTGCACAAATGCACAGCTTAAAATATACTTAACCCTCCTTTGAGCGAGAAGCGGAGAGGGGGCGAGCATGCCGGCAGGCTGAGTATCATAGCTATCAGGACAATAGAAGCCGCAGTAGCAAAGACCACAACAACTGGGTGAAAAGCAGGCTACGTACAATTAAGTCATATTTAATATGTATGTAAAACATACTGCCGCACTGTAAGGCTCCTATAAATCTGTTGACAATTAATGTATATATTGTAAATAAATTTATTTTGAATTTTGAAAATTTTTGAACAACAGAATTATTTGGTGCGCCGGATTTTGAAGGTCAAACTTTTTGTGTGCAATTGGAAAATATTTTCAAATCTTAAAAAATTAAATTTGGAAAACATTTGAACAGATCATGTCACCACAACAGTATTATTTGGTCTACCGGGAGCAGTGTTTTCATTTTGCTGACCTTGTTAATTTAGTCTACTTAAAAAGTGTACGTAGTGACTTTGCCGTAACACAGGTCCTTGGTGGTAAAAATTGACAAAAAATTAAAAAAGCACGAAAATTTAATGTCTTCAATTATTTTTCAATGAGCCGGAAGGTTTTAGAGGTGGAAAACTGGGATTTGTCATTCCACTTCATCACATACAATATGTAAAAACATAAGAACTAGTTCATCTGATGCAAGGGAAAATGTACCAATTCCATAACTACTCGGAATCTAAAACCAAAGTATGTATATACGTACTGTTGTAGTGTATCCATAGTCATAAAAAAGTTTGTGCAAGAATATCAAAGAGGCAGACTGGGCAAGAAGACAGACATGAACCGTCAAGAGAGGTGTCAACGCAACAACATCTATTAGAGGGGCTATTGGTCAACGACGAGAGCGTTAGGGTCTTAAGTTTATTGTAATTGTATGACAATTAAGTTATTTTCGATAATGTTTATTGTATCATTCAGTAGAGAATTACCCCATACCCTGAAAGGTTATAAAAACAATATAACTACCTATATTAAAACTGCCCTAATATTTAGTTAGTCATGCCCAATCAGTTTTATATCACAACAATTTATCTTGATACTACTTAATGGTGTTTATCGTAACTTTCTCTACATGTATATCAAAGTAGATACGATGCCGATGGTAAGAATAAATATATATAATTATGTCCAGTTAATATCAACTTGCCAGTTTTCGCAAACTTTATGTAGCAGATCGTTTCGTTTAATTAGGTAAAAGGTGTTAATTGGTGTACCTGTTGGATGCTTTCGAAAATTCTCCTTTAATGTTAACAAGTGTCTTTTTGTTATAAAGTCCCCTTAAAACAATTACTTTTATTACAAGGCTTGTTCTAGTGACTTAAATAAGATTATATATACCTAGCAAAGATCTATATAAACGTCTTTGCATATAATAGCAATAGTATGTATGTAGGTGCGTATATGTCAAGCTGTTCAAGAAACAATTTGATATCCAAAGAGACCATGGATTCCTCTCTACAAAAAATATCACAACGCAGTTGAAAGTAAACGACTCTCATAAATGGTATTTAATTTTTGGTATTTTAGGATTATGTAATTGTGGCTTTTGCAGCACATAGACTTCGACAGTAATCTGCATCCAACTTATGCCAAGCGTTTTCAACGGCCAACAAAAGTTCTTCCCTGTTTCTAAAATTACTAACATGAATTTCCTTGACCAATCGTCCCCAGACGTTTTCAATTGTATTGAGATCGTTAATTCTAGATGGCCATGCAAAACTTGAAGGTTGTTGTCCAAATACTAGTTCCGTACTAGGTAAAATTGTCTGTATACTGATGCTGCACTGATAATGTTTTGCAGAAAATGTCTATAATGTTCGCCATTTAGCCTTTCTTTCATTTAGCAAGCCAGAAGACTCCTGGACTGGCCGCGCTTATCCAAGCCCACATATTAACAGAAAAACGACCGATACAATTAACTGACTTGGTATATCATATTTCTTGGTCTATACACATGAAGTGACCCATCGTGGCATAAATGACATTAGACCAGAAATCTTCACAAAGAGCAGCCTTGCTTAATTGTTGCAGGCAGATAACCTATGTTTTTAACAGCTGCATAATTATTGATATATCACTCTGTTTAATTCGCCATCTAGATGTCTACAAGGAAGCAGGAAAGTACGTACCATGACAAGCTGTTGCAGCCGTATCAAAGCGGTTTCTTCTTAATCAATTTATAATTTCTTCATCTTGAATCAAATTGCGTCTCCTTGCTGTTCCTTCCCCATGATGATATCCTTACCTTGCAACCATTTTCTTTTCAATTTAAATATGCAACTTGGAAATGTTGGCAATAGCACTTAAAAACTACCCAGCGTTCAAATAATTTAAATTTTCTTGAGAAACCTACTTTTTTTCAGAAACTATAATCGCGGTTGAAAATTTTGAGTAATTTTAAACCCCTGTGCCTTGAAAATTCAAACAATTTCTCTATTTATGATTCGCTCGCACCGTCGTACAAAAAATACGAAATTTAATAAGCGAAAAGTTTTTTATTATAGATACGCATTATTAGTACTATATATATATATATATATATATATATATATATATATATATATATATATATATATATATATATATATATATATATATATATATATATATATATATATATATATATATATATATATATATATATATATATATATATATATATATATATATATATATATATATATATATATATATATATATATATATATATATATATATATATATATATATATATATATATATATATATATATATATATATATATATATATATATATATATATATATATATATATATATATATATATATATATATATATATATATATATATATATATATATATATATATATATATATATATATATATATATATATTATATATATATATATATTATATATATATATATATATTTATATATATATATATATATATATATATATATATATATATATATATATATATATATATTATATATATATATATATATATATATATATATATATATATATATATATATATATATATATATATATATATATATATATATATATATATATATATATATATATATATATATATATATATATATATATATATATATATATATATATATATATATATATATATATATATATATAAACATACAAAATGATCTCCATGTATATTTTCAGATTTTGACCTGCAAGAGCGTGGCATTAAAATTTAGAATGCTATCATAATGTTGTTGCCCAGGTAAATATATTTAAAAGATAAATGGCTGGATGCTATTAAATAGTCTTATTATATATTTAGATATATTCACTGACCTCAAAGTGCAAAACCCGTCAATTTCCTCTAGGTATAATAGAGAGCCTTTCCAAATTAATTGCGCATAATGATTAGTTACCGCCTACACGCACGTAAGTTTGTCTGGTACTATCATGTTTGGAAGCATCCGAAGTTTTCCTAGCTATGAATATTTACTGAACTCTTTAGTTATTTGTCTATCTTATATTTTTATGATGAATGTGAAAGATTTGTAGTATTTATAGTATTGTAAAGAACTATGGCGGACAAGGAACTTTTGGCGGTTGTCAATGTTAATAAAAGACCCAAAAAATACGTTATAGATGAAATAGCAAAGAATCATCAAATAACTGTATTACGGCTACCTCCCTATTACTGCCAACCAACCCTATTGAATTGGTAGCGGTAACACTACCTTTAAATCAAATGACGTAAAGGTTTTGTCAACCAATTCCCTGGAACGAGTAACTGCAGAGAAGTGGCATAATTGCATAAATCTCGTACTAAAAGAAGAAGCTACAATGTAGGAACATGGCGATCTTATCGACATAACTATAGAACTTATCATTATTAATATAGGATAATATATCACTATTAATATATTATTATAATTCCATAATAATTTTTTTACAGTACGTATAGACTCCAAAACCTATCTATGCAAATTAATGTGGACTGATAGAGTGCATTTTTCTAAAATGTACTATAAAATATACCTAGTCAATAAACTGGGGCAGTAGCCCTATTTGGTTCAACTCGGTAAAAGTAGGCGTGATTTCACGATCGAGTTGCGTCTGTACTGAACTACACACTATCACGTTGTTGCTGTTGCTGTTGCTGTTGCTGTTTTTGAAAACAAAAACATTTTGTGGAGTAGACTGTAACATTTTATAATTACCTGTCATATATACACTTCTTTAACTAAAAGAGATTTTGACATCTTTGCTATATTAAAACATTTCATCTAACTAATGAGGTTTTCCAGGTTTCCCTCATTCCTGCACTGAATGGTGGTTAGAATTTACCAACCTAAGTCGATCCTGGTCGCACATGCGGCTCGCGAAATAATAATATGCCGCCCCCTCTCCCGCTCAAGTCTCTGGCTTCTGGGCTAACCATTTCGGTTAGAATGAGGGGTAGAGATATTATTATTATATATTATATATTATTGACTTCTTAATTGATCACTGATTGTATAATCAATTATAATCCCGAACCTTAAGAGCGTTTTCACATCGCACGATACGATATCGTTACCGTCAGATGACACGATAAGGGGCACGCAAAATGTATGGAAACATATGGCACGTTTTCACACTCTCCGGTAACGGCCACGACATCGTTCACGGTACACGACACACCGTGGGCACTCGCCGTGTTGTCCCACTCGGCCTGCGGCTTCGTTGGACAATTTCATGTCGCGTCAATGAAAAACATTTAATTTTTGCACTTGCTACATAAATAACTATTAAATTCAACTAGTTTACTTATATCTATTGATTATGATAGCTACCTACTAATTTTAAATTATCTAAAATATGTTTACTTCGACATTTCACTGCTTATTTTGTTTAATTAGTTAATGTATATATGTTAGCTTTTAAGTTCTTTACAATTTATATTTATTTTGCGAAAAGAAATCTTGGGTTTGTAGCAATTCATTACATAGAGAAATAAGCAAATAGATGAATAATTAAGACAGACACACTTACCAGTTGCATATCTGGACATATATAAGGAAACGAACCAGACAGAAGTTGTGCAACTTCTTTCACCTTCATTGATGATCTTCGGAGTGATGTACGATTTATTTTATTGATTTATATACTTTTATACTTGAATTTAAAATATTAATACTTTAACACTTTCAGTGTTTTTTTACGATATTAGTTTTTGACTTTTGACGGAACTGACATTCATAGAAAACATAAACCTAGTCTACTATAGACCACATATAAATAGTAGACTAGGTTTGTGTTTTCTATGAATGTCCGTCAAAAACTAATGTCATAAAATGTCACTGGGAAGTGTTGAGGTATTAATATTTTAAATCACTCCTCAACGAAGATGAAAGAACTTGTACAACTTCTAAGTGGTTCGTTTCCGTATATATGTCCAGATATTCAACTGGTAAGTGTGTCTTCCTTGTTATTCAACTATTTGCTTATTTTAGTCTAAATCCATAAGGAATTACACAAGAAGATATTGTGTAAATAGGACAAAAATACAGAAAAAGGCGTCAATAAATTAACGAATAATTTTTGCTTTAACATATGGCAATAAATAAATACCTTTCATTGAAAAGCGAGGCGTCTTCAAGTGAAGCTTTAAATTAAACCATAATAAAATATTACACAATAGCAACACAAAATCCTTAGGTCAAAAGCTATATAGTATGGTCACGCGGCTCCTAATAATTTATGAAGGCATTGTATAAATTAAATATTAGTTTTTATACATCCATATATCTTCCTTAATCTCGTCCTTAATGTATAAATAGAACAGTCGACAGTTATTGATTTGTCGATTGATTTGTATTTATTTCCAGATGATAATAATTTTGTTTTTCGATTAAAAATTATGCTAGTATGATAATAATTGTCATAAATATACAATTATAGATATAAATAAACAATTATTTAACACCCGCCTTCATTGTCCCATAATAAAAACTGTATTCTCCTTTTGTTGGGCAACTTAATTTATCGCTAAGAATATGAAATAAACAAATGTTAGCGTTTAATAGCCATTATTAAATTAAAAAATTTATAATTCAAAAATGTATTACCATTGTTTATTTAAGACTCAATCCCGATATAAATTAAAGGTAAAATTTTATGGCACTGTAATTGTCAAGTATCAAATGTACGACCATTGTATCGGTTGAAATGTGTGATACAACCTTTTAAAACAAGTCATTTAACAAGAGAGGATTAGATTACAAATAGAACTTGCTTCGAGCATGCCCGAAACACGAAGTGGTTAAATTTATGCCCACCAGAAATCTTTAAGAAAACAAGTCCCATGTAACTTGAAACTCGACGTATTCTTACAACATCTCACCTTTTTTCAACTAAATTGGCATACAAATTAGTTAAAATTTATTCATTATACCTTTGCTTTATTTTCTGGAAACTTGTAAATGACCTGCTCCTTACATGCTCCTTACATTCTTGATGCGATGATGGTGAGAATGACAAGTAATAAAATAAAGTAATTTTTATTTCACAGAAATAATTATAACTATTATGTTTCTGGTTTGCATGTGGGCAATTTAATCTTTATTTTATTTAAACTTGTTGTTATGCTCCATAATGCGTTCGGGGTAGAAAATCCAAGGATATTCAAGGAATAGTCAATTTAAGAGATGCAGATGCAAAACATTTATAGGTAGGGTTAACCTTGAAAGAGTAATGAGGATAACGATGCCAATCATTGCCTGTAGCCGGTAAGCACTAAGGATAAATAAAATAGTTTTCTCATAACTCCTATTATAAGTGGGTGTCGTACACCACCTATATAACATAATTCAAATACAATTTGGCACATTAATTTTCTACATTCGAGATATGTTGGTTCTTGACATGATGAACAATAGAACTTTGTTTTTCGTTATTTGATAAACAAAAAATGGCACATTTCTTTCTTTTTGATGTATTTGCCTGTTCAAATTACACAGGCCTCTCCTCCAAAAGGTCAAGAATTTCTTATGGCAAGGCATGATTCCTACAAGATACATTGTTGTAATTTCTTAGTTTCATGCAGGAGTAAATAGGATATTTACTCCTGCAATATGTAGGTAAAGCAAAGTCATGCATCATGTGTAAATATTTTAAATATAAAATAAAGGTAAAAATGGCAAATTTTTTGTGGGTTGGTAGGTTTTGGCATTTGACAAAGCGGGGAATTAATACCAATAATTTTATATTAAAGCAAAAGTAATGTTATGATTAATTATTTTTATTTACGAAAAAAACAGGTTCCAAACTATTATTTTATTCTACATCGTCCACTTCAGAATCTAAATCTTCATTATAACCTTCAATATCTTCAATTATATTGGCACCCTGCAAATTTTGTTAAACGGCAATGCATCTACAGAAATAAGATTCTGTAATTCAGCTTCAATGGAGCCAATTCAGCCAAATGGAAAGCCTATCCCATTTGGCCACAGTGGTAATAAGTCACTAAAGATTTCTTCGTTACCTGGTCTACCTTGAGAAGATTTTTTGATCGAAATTTTTTGATACCGTTGTGAGAACTCATGTTGCTGTATCATTAACCAAAAGGGCTCTTGTTTTTCTATTTTGATTGACCTAATCTTTAACCAATTTTTTTTTATCATTGTAATTTGTCGATTAGTGATTTTTTTTTTCAATGTTCACTACGCCCAAAAAATTTTCGACAGGCATTTTGATGACTACCAATGGTCTATTATTTCTGCAAGAACGCATTACCTCGATGTAGTCATTTGGTGTGTACAATATTTGCTGTCGTTTAAGAGCTGGCTCAATGTCACTGAAGTTTGTATTTGTATTGTAGGTATTGTTTAGCAGGAAACTATGACCAGAACAAAGATATTTTACGGTAATGCTTTCTAAGTTCATGTGTGTACCATGCAATATCGATTTAAGCATAAGTAGGCATTAACTTAATGTTTCGCTTCTGCCTGCCGCAAGAAATAAGGTGTCTAACTTCTAGAGTTAATTTAGTTTTTACATGTTTTATAAGGCAAGAGCCTACGTTTGGGCGCCTCATCCATCTGACCTACCACCCAAACATAGCAGTAACCTCTACTTTCTTTATCACTATGTATACTCGCGTTATATATACACAGCTTTTACTTATAAAATACGATGACTGTAGGAATTCTAGGAAGAGGTAGGGTATTTTTCTAAGTCAAAACTTAAATATTCACGATCTATTTCTTCTTTTGCTGTCTTGCAAATGCTTGTTATGTTCCTGCTTGAACTTTTTTCTTCATTCTTTTCATTATATCTTCATTTTAAGGGTAAACGTTGTAGATGTCTTTTTAATGCCTTTATTTTTAAATTAAAATTCGAGTAGAATATATTCTCGTATGACGTTTGATCTCGAATGATGTTTAGTGTGGGCAGCGCTCACTTGAAGACAAAAATTCGTCAGTTTTTAAATTTTTTAAAAGAAAGTTCAACTTAAATAATGATCGACGTGATAATCAGTACGATATGGTAGCGAGAAAAATTAATAATTTTAACAGCGCTGTTGCCACAATATGCAAGAATTAGAAGAAGTAAAAGGTCCCGAAAACGTTTTGAGGCCAGACATCGTGCATGGCTAAACGAACTCATTATTTTTGCTGAAGAATTAAATGTTGCTGTTTTGATTAAATGCAGACGTTTTTGGCTGAGTGAAAGTAGTAGGTATTAGTAGTAGGTAATTTTTGAATTCCTAACTGCTAGAATTCAAAAAACAGTGTAGGTACCAAAGTGCAAAGTGGTCTGAAGTCAAGAAACCATAGTTGTCCTTACGGTAATTGAGATGCTTTGAGCTCAGACTCATACTCGTTCGAAAAACATAACTCAGCATTCGTGCTGAGTTATGTTTTTCTAAGTTTTAATATTTATTTAATGGGCATATAAATTATTTAGTGTTCCCAACGTACCATGTCTTTTTATTTGTACTTAATAGATATTCCTTTAGTTAGTCTAAAGGTGGGTTTACACTATGCGAAACCTAAGATAGATAGTGGCGCCATTTAGCATGAGTCGCTAAATGATAAATGAAGACCGCGATAGCATGAGTGGTGGCGCCATTTAGCATGAGTCGCTAAATGAAGACCGCGATAGGTAGTCAAGCCGTTAAACATGGACTGCATACCACTTTCTGTTACTGTGATTTTTACCTCGTTATATATTTTCGTACGTCGATTTTCACGAAAGCCATAATAGTGCCTATATCTAAAAAACTATCATATATAAACTGTAAGGTCATATTTTGATATTCCGATGTCATTCCATCTCATCAGGCTATATATTTGCTAAAAATTTGCATAAACCTGTTACAAAAGAGATTACATTAGGCAGGTAAGAACATAATTTCGGGCAATGTACTTTCTTATTGTTTTAATTAGGTAATTTAATTGTTTAATTACATTAAAAAACTGTAGTAATACATCATTGTCAAAATTAAATTATCTGATTATCCTTCTAAAAATTTCTTGAGCATAACTATTTCAAAAATAAAAGAATGATTTCCTTCTACTTTAGCTAAATTTGATATAAAATACGTATAGGTACAACAATAAAACTGCGTAATGTATTAATTTTTATCAGCCACTGAAATATTTATAAGCAATATTTTAACGTGTTATCAAGAACCTAAGAGCTATTTATATAACTAGTTCGGAAAAGTGAGGTTTTGTCTAACGCGTGTGTCTTTGGGAGTCGAGTGCTAGCGCTAGCTGTTAAGAGCTTGACAATATTATGACATAGAGAGTGCATTTTTCCTGAAAGGTACTGTTTCTAGCATCGAAATATGACACATTAAAAATTTTCAAAGGATACCTACCCACAATTTCCGCAATGGGAGATCGGGGCAGTATAACTTTGCTTACAGGAAGCTAAAATCGTCACTATAAAGGCGCTTTCATTTAACAAGTTGTTACGTTTTGATAGAATACTAATAACTAATCAATTTTAACACAAAAATAATATACTAAATTAAAGAATAGCTGTATTACTTCTATTTCAAGAATTATTGCTGACACCACTTTACCACAAAACGTTCGATGGTATTAGGCAATTTAGGCATCCAATGAATGCCAATGATATTTGAATGGCAAACATTCTTATTCTGCATCACATTCTGCATTTTGTTATACTACATGATAATGTCATAATGTGATGGGCGATGTATATAAAATCATTTGTTTTTCCTTAAATTCCTGGAAATCGGTCATACTTGACAACGCTGTTAAAAATGCGGTAGCAGGTGTGAAGGGATCGATATAATGAGGGTTTTTTGCTGAGGTTTTTATGTCTCTTATTTCGATGTTACAAACTATGCATGGGCGGAGCCATAAAGCTGTTCATCTTTAGCGTTGATTGAATGTGTAAGTGCTTCGATGTTGCTTGGAAGGCCTTAAGCAACTGTACTTCTACCAAATCCGAAGCTTGTAATATTTTTTTTGTTTATTTAGTAGATACCTATGTGTTCGTAGAATGATATAAGCATTAATGAACTATAATCCATTATTCCAAAAACTCATCACAAATCACGAAGTGTGATGTTAACTGTGTGCGATGGTGAATTTTGGTTGGTTCTCTTGTTAATGTAATAATATGTATACGGCAACAATAATAAATGACTCACTTAATTAATATGTAAATAAAATAAGTCTGAAATACATAATTATACTATTTGCAAAAAAAACGCTACGATTAAGAGTAAAGAATGATATCTAACAATAATTAGTAAGAATAATGCATGTTCCACATAAGTAATTCATTAGTGTCAGTACCTAATTCTAATTAATTTATTTTAATTACCTACGATAATAGTAGCGCTTTATATATATATATATATATATATATATATATATATATATATATATATATATATATATATATATATATATATATATATATATATATATATATATCTATATATATATATTGCCCTGTAATTTTTTTTGTTTATTATTTTATTTATTAATTATTTTACTATTTTAATCTACCCCTTCTACCCTTCAATCAACGGTAGAATGCACAGGACATATTAGTTAGTTTATGTTTTCGCATATCGTGGAATAGCTAACAGATTTAAATGACAGTAAATGTAATAATCTAACGGATGTACTGGGTACTTAATCGATAGATAAAAGACCGTGCCGATAATTGATGGTGAAATAAGTAGTTCCTTAACGGTAAACTGTAGCATGCCTCAAGGTACACTGCTCCAACATTTTTTTATGATATACATTAGCGTCTAGCACGCTGGATATTATTTTCTGTCTTCTGATTCACGGTATAACAACAAGGTCTATAAGGAATGTATCAAAACGACTACCTATGCTTATGCTAAGAAGAAATAAATTTCAGAATCCATAGAATTTATACTCTTTCCCGATCATGTATTTAAAATGTAGAGGCAAGAGCGAATAAATAATTATTGAGTGGGATCTATGTTCCTAATTTAGTTTTTCTGGTAATAAAGATGGGTTATTATTAGGTACAATTCGGTGTAATTACCCTCAAATTATGTAATACAACTTTAACTGGCCATAGATCATCACGCTCAATAGGAGGTTCACTCATGTTATCACTGAGCTAATCACTTTAGTTGAGCTTTCTTTAAAGAGTGACTTGTGAACATAAACTTCTGCCGTTGAGTGAGAAATAATAAAGAGGCGCAATGCTTACGGTAGAATACGTGACCAATCAACCAACAGTCCTTCATGATACACCCTGTGTTTTATGCTAGTGGCTTTTTTGATTTTTGAGATTTGTCGGTCTGTCGAGAACTGTTGTTATAATAACCCCCGATGGTTCGACAGAAATTCGACAGAATTGGTCGCGCATTTCACAATAAGTGACTCTTTATAATTTCTTCACTCAACGCTTCTACTACAGCTAAGAATATTTATTACATTCTCATAAATCTGTAGGGTAGGTCAAAGATCTGTAAGGTAGACTAAGATAGCTTACTTTGTGTACACCAAAATATAGCAGTTACATAAACGGCTTGGATTCTTATGATGCAGAATGTATTCCTGTGCGAAATGAGATTAAGCAAAAGTTCATATACCTAACAACAACATTATTTGCTTCTAATGAGTAAATGCAAAGTGTTCATCCAAAACAACCATCCTGACTCCTGGGATGAATCTGGGATGCTGGAGAAAATATGGCAGTGGATGATTGTTGATTATTGGTCTGTTCCCATTGGTTGTTTTGCTTGTTGATTTGATTGAGCATTGCTTGTAGATCGCTGTGACCTTGTAACTGGTAGTGTGTAAATCGATGGCTCGTAACTTATGTATGTAGTGGTGACCACGAATGTTCAGAACTTAGTAATAATTTTGTGCTGTTCTATATTTTGGAACATTGATGGTTTTGTTTGATGGTACATGGTTTTGTTCGGTGGCTTGAAACCGAGTGATTGTCGATGATTTTCGAATGTACGCTGTATATAGAAGTTGATGACTGTCGAATGTAGGGTGAATTTCGATGAATTTCATAAAGACTAGTTTTGCAACGGAACATACAGTTTTCAACAAAATCAAAACTCCTAAAGATGCAGTCTCCAACATATCCATGGTGTATAAGAAATACCTTCCCCAGACTGTTCCTTGACTTACTTTGGACAAACGAACAAACGCATTTGCTATAGAGTACCTATACTAATTTAGCATTGCAGTGTAAAGGATTGCATCCCACCTCATCCTTAACCCAACACCGCCTCCAAACAAGACATGGACATATCTGCTTCCTAAGAAGCCCTAAAATTGATGAAGCAATTGAAATCGAGAGGGGACGACGGCCTTCGACTTTCAATTTCTTGGAAATCCTTAATCTCCCAATTACTTATACAACCCTCATCGTCATCATTACCATCGTCACATTTACAGAACATTTACAGACATGGTTTATCATTAACCAACGGGTTCCCAAGTTAAGGCGCGTTAAATAATATCACTGCTATGGGTTCTCAGGACAATCGTTATATAAATATAAATAAACCCATATAAATAAACATTAATAAAAAATGCGCGATAAATGCGTGATTAATGAGTAAAAAATATTTGATGTGCAGTTTATTTTCATAAATAAATAAAGTACCTATATAATATGTTTGGTGGTATGAATAAAAATAAGTACGTGCTAATATTTGAAGTCTCAGCATTTTGTATTTACTGCAAAACTAAGGAAATACATTTTAATAGCTCGGTGTCGGTAGCTAGCTAGTGAGGATGCATGTGATCCTGATTCCAGCTGCTCGCTGCTCGTGATAAGTAGTCAAACAAAACAAATACAAGGCACGAACAGTAAATGTCATTTATAAAGGTTCAATAATAGATATATCTTGTAATATTACGAATGATTTCGACAATAATGGTCTACGTGAGAAATGTTTTTCGATACCAGTATTTTTGATTAAATGTTTTATGTTACATATTTCCATAGGTACGAAAACGAGATCGATCTGTGCCTTTATTAACGCAACTGAAGTAAGCCTCAAATGGCGGCGAACAGAGGTCATTTTATGCAATATTCCCAAATAAGTTCACTTGATGGTTAAGTTATACATTTTACATACATAACTATGCTCATAAAAATAAATGTACAAAACAAATGGATTTTAAACAAAAACAAATGGTTTTTAAACACAGACGTTTTTATATTGTGAATGTATTTGAATAACTATTATGACTCTTTTATATTTGCACCAAATATCTACAGGGTGTATCAGAAAAGTCGATTTGAGGTTAAGAAGTTTTTTATGTAGAACCCATTATAGGTATCTTTTTCATTTGAACCTCACCAAAAAAGATTTAAATTAAAGTTGCAAAGGCTGATACGTTTATTTTATAAAATATAAGTTTCTAATATACAGGGTATTTGAAAGAAGTTTACGATAAAAATGTGTTATCTTTACTGCTTAAACATTTGTATAAAATTATAAATAAGATTTAAGGTAATGTTGCGAAAGCTGACATTAACGGGGGTATTATTAAGTATACAAAAAAATCAAAATCGCGCCAAGGTTTACTTGGGGTAAATCTTCAGGTTCAGGTGGCAGTCGATTATTACTCATTTTCTAGATGGTCCACTTTTTCTTGGTTCTGGTTCACTTTCTAGATGGTCAGTGTATATTTAAAAAGTAATCATGTCAGCCTTCAGAACGTTCACTTTCAACTTTTTCTTCTGAGGGCTCAAATAAAAAAGGTTTCATATTAAAAAAATATTCACATTAAAAAAACTAAAAATTCAAATTGATTCTTGGGGATAAATCCTTTATACTTGGATTTTGTGCAATGCAATGTCAAAAAGTCATATTTTTGTAGGAAAATCAATATAGGTTTAGGTTTTAAATTAAATTTAAAGTACCTACCTTATTATTGTTATCTACCATGTTAAATATTCAGGGATATTGACAGAAGACCTGTTAAAAATAAATCAGTTCTCAACTCATAAGGCAACTTGCGGCAAAAAAATCAAGATAGAGTGTAAATGTATCAAACTTAAAAAGAATAGTTTTGAACAAAAACACGCAAACACCAGTATCTGCAGGTTACTTTATCTATTATATTTAAAATAGTATACAACCCTTGGGCGCAATATTTTTAGACTTGTTCTTAAGAACCAAATTTTACATATTTTGGAAAGAATCTTACCTTAATAAGTAGTATTATATCCAAAATTCAAAATGACCCTAATTTTTTCAAAATACTAAATAACTTAACGTTTACAGCACTTTAAAGTTGACATTAAAATTACGCAGATGGCAGCAAATATGTTTCGTTTATAACTCAATCATGGCCAACTTGAGCGTATTGTATAAGATAATAATTCAATATTTTCTTATTTGGAATGTTGTCAACCCGAAAAAGATTGTTTTGTAATAAAAAAAATATTTTTTTAAATTAATAATTGCTAGATTTCATAAAATGGCTTCTGTGCGGCGGGGGCGTAGCATATTGTCCTATTGTCGCCACTGTCTCTATATGTAGTCACTGTATCTTCCACCAGCCGCCTATACATAGATCGATTTTTGAGAGACCACTCGATTTCGTATTCTTAACCGAAAATCTTCTCTAGATGTTTGTTGTATATGTACCTCAATACACCTTCACTCATATTATGTATTATTAAGAGCTATTTGCAAATTATTATATTATTCCATACCACGTATATCAGATCAGATAGTCAGTAGTATATTCTTGCAATCTAAATCAGTCGTTGCATTGCGTGACATTAGACAGCATCACTACGTCTTGTCCAACTAAGCCGATTACTTGCATCTCCATATTTCCAACTACGTTTCAATTACATGTATATTATCCAGTTTTAAGCATTAATTTAGCAGATATTATGTACTCTAGGTAAATTAATTTATCCGCAGCACGTCTTCATAATTTTTAAAGGTGTCTATTACGGCATTCATTAATTCATTTATGAATTAAATGCACGTAACTAACTGATTAAAACAATTTCAGATACCGTTTAGAACGAAACGTTAAACCCGTATATGACAGTTAATTAATATAATGACCAATGAAAGTTGGGGCGTCACGTTATTAATCTAAGGTAATTAGTGAAGAATGTAGTTGTCTAAAACTATGGCACGTTTAAGCGATTAACAAACCAAAAATTCAAATTACCACTATAACTTCTCCAGGTCGATAAATCAAAAGATGAATTTATGGTGCAACATTAAGCCCTCGACGCTTCCCTAGCCATTATACGACCGTTTAACGAACCAACAAGATAATTAATTTTAGGAAATAGCCCAATAAGTATCAAAAGTTACCCTAGGGATGGCTGAAAATGAGCATACACAATGTGTAATAAATACCTACTACTTACTAAATAACAATGAATCACATTTACATGAGCTTCTAACCAAAAAACAGTTTAGGAAAACATATCATCTTTAGTTTTTTAAAATCTACCTGTGACGTAATCAAAGTTCCGGCACGTAACCAATTGATCGAAGTTATCAATGTCTCTAGTGTGGTAATGAAGCAGGTGTAATATTTCGCTTATATTAAACACGAGGAGGTACCCAGTCCGGTGACTAAACAAATATATACCTATTCTTGGTTTCGGAAATAAATGAGAGTGACTCATACCCGCTGTCTTCGTCTTGGCCATTGAAACGCTGTCACTCACTTAGTCACTCTAATTATATATTTTAGTCTACCCCTGCTACCCTTCAATCAACGGTAGATTATATTAATTATATATATATATATATATATATATATATATATATATATATATATATATATATATATATATATATATATATATATATATATATATATATATATATATATATATATATATATATATATATATATATATATATATATATATATATATATATATATATATATATATATATATATATATATATATATATATATATATATATATATATATATATATATATATATATATATATATATATATATATATATATATATATATATATATATATATATATATATATATATATATATATATATATATATATATATATATATATATATATATATATATATATATAGATAGGTATTAAATAATTGAATTGAAAATATTGAATGATTTTACCAGATATTGATATTATGTTTAAGAACCAGTTGTTGTTGTTATACTTTATAGAAATAAAATATGTGATTATACTTTTACTATATGCTTATACTATATGCTTTTTAAGTGTAAGTTTGTAATGATCATTAATTTATCAATGCAGAACAGAAGCGCGTTGATGCAAAATTTCAGTCGACAATAACATTTGCTAATATTAGTGAACTTGTTACTAATATAGATGAAGAATCTCTCTATTATTTCCATACAGACAATCCTATGCGTGAACTTTCGCGTTGAAAATGTGTCGGAGGATATTTACAAAAGGCACATATAAACTAAAGAAAATGCTAGAGAGAAAAAAGCCAAAGACAAGGGATGGGGAAAGTTTATATATACTATGGATTTGCAGCGTGTACTTTTTGCTCCGAATTTGAAGGCATCAGCAATTTACTATCCGAAATTTTACGATATATGACCTCAAGAACAAAGATGGCTATTGTTTTGTGTGGCTTGAAGGAGAAGGTGGGCTGTCAGCGAACAAATTATCTACGACAATTTTTTATTTCTTACAAAGTAAAATACCAACTCTTCAGGAAAATGATGAGGTAATCTTTTTTAGGGACGGTTGCGGCTACCAAAACCGCAATAATATTTTTTCAAACTCACTTTTGTCAGTGGCCCATGAAAAGAAAATTGTAGTGATTCAAAAGTACCTATAAAAGGGTCATACGCAAATTCAGTGCGACTCTATACACTCCACAATTGAAAAAAAAATCCGAAATCGTGAAATGTATAGACCAGGCTGCTACGTAGACCTATTTAAAACCGCATTCCTAAACCGTAATGAAGTACTATACGTTGACCATACCTTCTGGAAAGACTTTTCCAATTTTAATTTTTATAGCTCAATAAGACCTGGAAACCAATCTGGAGACCCAACTGTCCATGAATCCACATGTATAAAGAACAATCCAGACCTAAGTCTTGACTACAAAGTAGACTGCAAGATGCCCTGGATGTTACTACCTAGACGTTGCAATAAATGCAGGATTGGTGCTATTTCGGTTCCTTTATACAAAAAGCAATTTTAGGATTTCTCCCATTGGACGAATATTTAATAGTCTGCTGAGAAATAAGATATATTTATATAATGTTTTATATTGTTTGAAAATAATACTTTCTTATAAAATACATCAGTTATTTTGTTAATTCCCACCCTGGTAGAACCTTCTAAGTCTTATTTTTGCCAGTAAAAATCAATGAAATACTTCCTCTAATAATACAAAAATATTAAAATATTTAAAAAGTGGATTGCCCAAAAAATGAATTTCAGTTAAAAATTCATTTTTTGACATTTTATGAAAATTTCATAAGACAGGGTCCTAAAATATTGATTGTGGCAGTTTTTTGCTTGTCCTGAAAAGTTGTGCTTTTCAGACTTAGGTTTTACAAGTAAGCCGACGATATAATACATTAGTGGTGATTTATTATGTGCACCATTACGTGAATGGTGTATCTAATCTCGAAAGCATTTATTAATTTAATAAAAATACGATGATATTGTTCCGCTCTTGGTTCATGTTGGCCGCAACTAGAGAGTCTGCGTTTAAATTCTCATAAATAACCCGCTAACAATCTACTAGTGACAGCTTGTTAAGTCCTAACCACAGGTTAGGTTATAATTAATGGCTTACGTCACAGTGTAATTGTTGAGTCGTCGCTATTATACCCACTTCAGTACGTGTATGGCCATTTGTTAACGATATTGGGGTATTTCAGGTGTTTATGTTGGTATCCCTCTTTACATGGAACAGAACATGTCGCGTCTTATGTACATCACACGTGTTTGGCATGCAAGCTCGATTTTTATACAACTACACGGATTTTGGTGGGAATAGGGAGCATGTTGAGAAATATGTAGTGGATTAGTATCCTAAGAAAAACGCAGCAAGCACACATCACCAAAGCAAATGGTCTTAATGATATAGATTATTACTGGTTGGAATACATCTCATAATATGAAAAATTCAGTAAAGAAGAATGTTTTTTCAGAAAATTTGTAGAATACTTATCTTAGTACTTACATATTTTATAACTACGTATATCTTTTTGCTCAAATGTAATTTTATAATAAAATAAATTAATTCTCACACTCAAAAACATTGTCCTAGTTTATTGAAAAATATTTTTTTTAGGTGAGGAATTATTTATTGTACTATTTATGACCGTTTCATTTGCTCAGTTGTCCACTATGGTTTTGATCAAACGGTCTGATGTGGGACATCCGACTTTCTACTGGAACACAAATTTCAAAAATATGGAAAACTGACACGCTATTAACACGCTTATATTATTAGCTTCACCTGTAGGTATGTATGTAACCGAATTTTTAAACGAGATTTTCACCCACTTCAAAACATCAGAATAAACTGAACTTTGCACACTTATCAATGACCGATGACAATACAATAATTGATAACTTTGTTCCAATGTTCTCACCAGGACCATCAAAAACCAGTATATTAAAAAATATGTATCACATTGGCGCATTCACCACAATATAGAGTGTACTGAAAGTTTCATTAAATCTCGGACCACACACACAAACATTTTTTTTTAAGTGAAACTAATCAACATATTTTTTAGTGCAAAAAATTAGTTTAACAAAACTATAAACAAATGATCTACACAATATATATATATATATATATATATATATATATATATATATATATATATATATATATATATATATATATATATATATATATATATATATATATATATATATATATATATATATATATATATATATATATATATATATATATATATATATATATATATATATATATATATATATATATATATATATATATATATATATATATATATATATATATATATATATATATATATATATATATATATATATATATATATATATATATATATATATATATATATATATATATATATATATATATATATATATATATATATATATATATATATATATATATATATATATATATATATATTTATATATATATTTATATATATATATATATATATATATATATATATATATATATATATATTCAATTTTAAATGTTTTCTGTATTTCTGTGTAGATCAATTTTATGTTCAAAATGCTTTTAAATTCAGAATGTGAAAAAATATGTTGTGTGCTTACGTCACCTAGAGATAACATTAAATGTTTCTCGGAACTAAAAAATAATGTAAGTACTTACATATTATTTAGTAATTTAAAGCAAATGAGACATAATGTAAACTGGTCATTTCAAAGCAATCGATTTGAATATGGTGGCTAGCCGAGCGTATCACACTTCAGGTAAATATTTGCATATTGCATGTTCAAGAAAATAACAGTGATAAAGTTACTAAAATATTTAAGAACGGGATATTGTAATTTCAATGTTCGAGATTGTTGTCTTGAGGACTCACGATAGGCAAAATGTAGAATTGATATGTATGGAATTAATTTAATTTACCATGTTTGTCATGTTCACCATGTTTCGTGAACCTATTATGGATCGTAGATAACCTTCTAAACGCTTTTAAATTCCACCTTCGGACTGTATATTACCAAAAAATTAAGTCAGTTATTCAATAAACTGTTAATTTATGTAATTCATTATACAAATCACATTTTTCTAAAAACTGTCAAGAACGTTTCGGCGCAGTTTCAGATCGCAAATTGCCCGATTCTGGTATTTTAGTCCGGTTCTAAGCAACTACCCGAAAACAGAACCAGTTGCATGCAGTAGGTACTTGGTTTTGTCGATATTTTAGGTGGCGTAGTACACACGAAATAAATACCTTGGTACACGCATGCAAACCAAAGGACATTAAAAACGTCTTTTTAGTAACAATAAAAATAGAAAAATAAAATAGGTGTCTGGGACACCTGGCCATGGTCATCATTACTGTCCATTTAAATATGTTCTAATATTTTATTTTATTACAAGTAATTATTAATTCGCAAGGTACGTTCCTAATAAGGCCATGCTAATTTCAGAGGCATTTAAAAAATTTAAATTTGTATCGTATATAAACCAAATATATAAAGGAAGTTCTTTGCTATGTTTATAAATAACACTTATAATAATAAAATTATGAATCACTTTTAGGTGCATTTCTGATTTTTTTTTAAAAAGATTGTAAGCGAGCCGAATTAAGACCAAGAGTCCTTTATAAGGCCATAGAGGGTCCCCAAATATGGCCCATGTAATAAAAGTGTGTGCCCTATAATTTAATGATTTCTTCCTTGGTGTAATTTTTTTTCTTCAATTTCAGGCATGGGTAGTACGTTCTTAAAAGTAGATACCTACCTTGTCAGATTCTTGTACTTTTTTTATAGGTGTACTCCTTTCACTAATATAGCTACTCAAGCCTGAAGGAGAATCTCCTGCAGAATCGCTTACAGTGTCAGAGCTTGAGGAGTTGCTTGCTTTCTTAATTTTTCTTAGATTCCTATTTTGAAGTCCACTTGGACCAGCTCTTTACACGTAGAACTAATTAAAAATTATTGGTTTACTTAGATACAACTTCTAACTTTTTTTCACCAGTTCTTTTATTCATAATAGTTTTTGAAATAGCTTCAGGGTTTGGCATGGTTATAATCAAATGCATATGCCTGCTCATCATCACGTGTTTCTATCACTTCCTTCTCTGAATTTAAAAATCTCCTCATTGTAAACTCTGAAGGCGCCAACACACTCTCTGATATTACGTGTGGATCGAAAGGATAAATTCCGGTTGCTCGAAATCCAGCTGAAATGTTAGATGGTGTTAGTGCCCGTGGCCGTACTTCGCTAAAAATTTTTCGGTGGTTTGGCTTATTTATCCAGAAGATTAACACTTTGTTATCCCAATAACTTTTAAACGGCCCAAAGACAGACTTGTCCATTGCCTGCAAATGATGGGTGGTGTTATTAGGAAGACAATACAGAACTATATCATGTTTATCTGACTCTTCAACCATTGAGAAGTCAAGGTGAGAAGATGCACCGTCAAATATGAGAAGAACCTTCTCGTTTGGCTTAAACTGAGAAAATAGTTTAATCCAAGTCACAAAAGTTAAAGTGCTCATGCAGCCTTTGTCGGTCATTTTGATAACAGATCCCGGCGGAAGGGGCTCCGACCATTCTTGTTTCCATCTTTTTCCTTTCATTAAAATCATTGGGGGTATTACTTGTCAAATTAAATACCACATGCAACTATTGTGACATTTTCAGCATGTTCTTCGGCAATATGGACATTTGCAGAACCACGTTTTTGCAAGCACTTCTTGTTGCTTATGCAATGTCAGCCTGCATCCCTTTTCATCCACACAGTTTATTCATATTATCCATTCCCTCCATAATATGGCGAAGTTTTTCAAAATGATTCCGGATAATGAACCTATTTAGTTTTGCTGGCTAGCCACTGACACTGGGAAGCAACATTTTCCAGCTTTCAACAAGTACGTAATGGATGGAATGGCCAAAGCAAGAGGAGGTAATTCGATTGCCTCCATATCACTGCGAACAGCTTATTTGGGCGCAAATTAAAGGGAAAGTTGCTAGAGAAAATACAACATTTAAGTTAGCCTATGTGAAAATATTTCTCAGTAGTGCCATCAAACAAGTAAATGCCGCCAACTGGATAAAATGTATAACCATGTGAAGAAGGTGGAATCAAGAATGTGTGATCCCGATATTATGGTGGATATTCCGAATACTCCCGTTAAACCGGTCATCATAAATGTAAATGAAGACAGTAGTGAAAGTGACTTGTTTTCAGATAGTGAATAGTGATATGAATTTCTGATGTGAGTTTTTGTGAAAAGTCATACCAATAAGTGATAGTGAAAAATACCAATGTTAGTGTAACTATATGTGCAAATAATAACATATCCCGTAAATTGGCGAGTTCATTTGTTACAAATTTTACTAACAGTCTTACCTATACTAATAATAAGTAACCTAGCCACTTTCTATCATGGCAAGGGGCGCTCTTACCTCCCCGTGGTCCTTGCTGGGCAATAGCAATTTAATTTCTTTCTTTTATTTTAAATTGTTACTGGCTAAATTAAGCACTAAGTTGTACACGCAGCATGCAAATTTTTTTGGCTTAAAGTTTTGCACATATATGAATATGACATAATAAGCCATCGTTTGAAATCACTTCACCTTGGTTGCACATGATGATACGCCACTGAGCAGTAAAGCCAGTAAATCGCCGGCTTATTCATGCAGGTGTCTTCTAAGTGAGCGAGAAGGGAAATGGGATTTATATGAGTTGAAGAAGGATAGCGACTGATAAAACTGGTAAGTCGCGGACGGTAACGAGTAAGTTCTATTCACAAGAAATTGTGGCGGTATACAATTTTACACTAAATATCCTTTTGTGTTGCAGTGATGTGATGTGATGTGATTTGCCGCTTCTGTAGTAATTGGTACGGAGTTTCTTTGCAAAATGCCGCACAATTTCTTGCTCTAGTTTGTATATCAAACGAAATCACTAGGCTTCTAGCAAAAGTTGGTGTCTTGGAGTAGAATATCATGAGAATGGCAGGACTTCTTTTCTTTAAACTACGTGTGTGTGGTATGTATCTTTAGACGAAGCACGTGGTCTAAGTGATGTAGAGAATAAATGTAGTAAATTTAATTTGGAAAATTTCTAAAATCCTGCCAATAGTAATCCTTTTTCATATTTATAAGCGTTGATGATATTTGAGAGTAGCATTGAACAGGATCTGAGGTTAACGAGTCAAAGCAAAGAATATGATAAACACAAAAGCATAAAACTAGTTACCATCTGGTACCATTATAACCGCGCTTTGAAGTATTGATTAACTGAAGAATTTGAAACGTAATTACATATTTATAATTGAAACTGAATTAATTCGAGTGTAACTGTTAATATTTATACTTATTTATTTCGTATTATTTATATAAAATGTAATTACATCAGATAAATTTAATAGATTGGTTCAATGCTAGTACATTTAATTTTGATTAATATTTTTTACTGTTCGTCAATTAACTTCTGTTTAATCGGTGTTAACTTTCGTTTTAAGCTTAAGCTGTACGGTAATTTTAAATGTTGATCTAAATTTATTTGTATCCATTTTTGGTTACAAATGCTAAACCTCTTTCAATATGAATGATTGTTTAATACCTATCTCGCAAAATAGTTCGATAAAATGTTTTCACAAAATAAATTACAACAAAATTTTGCATTGTAATATCAATATATTTTTTAATGTTTCGTATCCAAAATCGTAATGTAATTAAAAATCGAACACAAGCGCCAAACTTTAGCTTTTAAATAAACATATTTTTATATTTTTATATCACCGCACTTTTATATTAATAAGATATTAATAACGGGAATAATTTATTTAAAGAAATTACATAAAATGAAATATTCTACTAAATAAATACAAACGTTTGTTATAAAATGTGTCTAATATAAATAAAAATAACTAAAAAAAACTTTTAACTTAAACGGTTTTATTTTAAATCAGTTTTACCATCCTACAGACTGGATTATTATGGTTATAAATTCAGACTGTAATTCAGACTAAATGGGAGAAAGTCGCTTTTTTACCTTAGAAGGGAATCAATTGTTGTTTTAATGATAGTATGAAATATAACATCATTTATCCGGATGTCACAGCATAACGGATATTATAAAAATAATTTTTAAAATTATATAGGATTTAGTGGGTCCTCACTCATGTAACTTTCTTGTTCTGGAAAAGTTGTTAATGATCCACCCACGTTCCACGTTTGCC
The DNA here is from genome assembly GCA_964058915.1 of Tetropium fuscum. Lineage (NCBI taxonomy): Eukaryota > Metazoa > Arthropoda > Insecta > Coleoptera > Cerambycidae > Tetropium > Tetropium fuscum. Next base: position 211,926 of record CAXKVY010018450.1, on the reverse strand, counting down.
GTTTGCCACTTTGGTATACATTCAGGAAGGAACAAACAAATGCTACAAAATTGACGGCTTATTATTGTAATTATTTGTATTCATACTGCAGCGACAGTTATTCTACATTGTACTTTATAAGAACAAACGTACTCGAGTAGGTATTGTCTTCAAAATATGTTGGAAGTAAATTTAAATTTATAGCACATCTTGTATTCATCGGTGAGATAATATAAGTATTTTTCTTAAATGGTACATTTTTCTAATGCGACATGGTGTCGAGTATGTCATGCGACATGGTGTCCTATGGATTTAACTATTTCTGTTAAGAGCGTTCTAGATTATAGGCGCCATATTGAAATTAGTAAACTCAGTAAATTTCGAATTTTGAAATTTCTCCATACTTGTAATACTTTTGGCAAATAGCCTGAGAATTAAAGTATCCACGGTATACTCGATATATACACGGTATACTCCATAGTTTCATATTAAGTACGCCTATGTGTAAACCCACAACAAAGCATGCTGAAGGATTTCACGTTCATCGCCCCTCATATGTCCGGACTCTTCACTGGTCTATCGGACTGTATGGGTTTCCCTTCCAGCATTCGACTTCTCGAAGTTGGCGCCAAATGTATGCTCTTATATGAGTAATCAATAAATGCGAGTAATAGAAGTTCGAGTTATCAAGTGAACATTACATTTAATAATTCTAACCGTCAATTTGTTGCAAAAATTCGTGTTCTTGTAGTTCAAGTTATACTGTTGAGTTATGAGTTTGACGGTATTTGCGTAAAATTTTATTTTCTCCCTTGAATTATTCTTCCTTCCCTATACGTATAAGAACAACCTTTAATTTTGTTACTCATTGATATGATTGTGCATTTTTGTCTAATATTTTTTTTTTGAAATCATCGACCAACTAAATTCCTCTAAGATTCTGAAGCTGTTACCAATCAGTAGTATATTTCGCGGATAAAGAAAGAAGTGCGATTAAAATTGGCGATTCTCCTCACCTGATCCGAATATTTTAAAATTTTGGTGTTGAATATAAAATGAACCAATAGTTATATATAGTTGTTTATAGTTATATATAGTGAGTCTATAAAACGAATGTTTAGACGTAAAGACATTCGTTTGTCTGTAGTCAGAAGCGTTCGATTCTATCATGGAAAAGGGGGTCGATTTAAAAAAAAAGTATTAGCGATTTTTCGATAAAAAATTGTAACATATTCTTAATCAGCACTTGCAACCCTTTGTACAATATTACATCGTTGTGGATTCAAAGGTGTTTGAGATATGGGCCTTCAAATATCAATTTTTTTCAACTTTAAATAATTGTTATCTGTAAAACGGATTATCATATGAAAAAAAATTATTCCTTATTCTTTGTTCAGTATAATGTAATGTACTAGTATGGAATGATTCTACATCAAACTTACTAATTATTTAATAAGGAAAAATTCAAATTTGTACATATTTACCATGTTTCTAACAAATAATACATACTTAAATAGTAATTTTGTTGCAGTATCAATTCATGATTGTACAATACATTCATACTTGTACAAATTATTTTAAGATTTTTAAGTTGAAAAAATTGTTTTTTGCGGCCCCTATTTCAAACACCTTTAAATTCACAACGATGTACAAAGTACAAATCTTGTACAAAGGTATCTTTCTAGTTTTTTCGAAAAAAAATAATACTTTTTATTAAATCGACCCCCTATTTCCATCATCAGATGGAACACCTTTGACTACAGTCGAATGTAGTTACGTCTAAAGACTGACATTTTAGGTATATATCACCACCAAAATTTCAAAATATTCGGATATCAGGTGAGCGAGATATGAGGGTGTATATATAGATGTATATATGAATGTATACCTATATAATAGACAGGTAAAACGAGAAGTGAGATGTTTCGTTTGCAGATTATTGATAAAAACAAAGATATCTGATAATAAATGAGAATAAATAGTAAAAATGATATGTAAATAGTGTATAATGGAGGTATATAGGAAATAAAACAACTGTATATTTTATCTGATGAAATTTCTTTTTTAAAATTTTATTCTTTACATGTTTTAAGTACATGATACTCAACATATTTTGCGTTTTCTACAATTTTAGGTAATTTAAACCAACTCGCAGTAGGTACCCACCGAGTTCACGAAGTGGTACTACAAATTATACAATAATTACTTTCACAAATATACAAGTAAAAAATGCATATCAACAAACAGATATACACATTCACATTTATTATAATATAAAAGTGTAGATATGTTAAAATAATAATAAAATATATACAGACATCACAGAAAAACAAAGTATATTTTATAGTTTTAAGTACTGAAAGGAATAGGTACATTAAAGGTAGTTATATTTTAGCACATCTACAAATGACTTTTCGAACAAAAAACGAGCAATAATACTTTAAATATAATACCTAATATGTACACAGAAAAATAAATATTAAATTTTGTATAACTGAAATAAATACTTCGTATATACACTGGGATTATTCTCTTCTACGAATATAACAACAGGGCTTTTTACTTTTAAAGTTGGCACTATAACAAGAAAAGTTTGGCACGCGAAAATTGGCACTACTCAATGTTCCTCCAGGGCAGATATTGCAAGGAATGCGTCAAATTATCACATTTGTCCGGCTTTCAAATATTTGCACACGAAATTTATTTACAAGAGATCAAATTATTAGAACATTTTTACGATTCACTTTCTACGTCACTAACACAATCATCTTCCATATCCATGTCAATGTATTCTCCGTATTCGTCAGACGTTTCTTCTTTCCACTTGTTTACATGGTGAGCATTATTTTGCGAATTAGGAGAATTTGATTTATTGTTGGGGTGACTTGTTTTTGCCTCTTCTTCTTGCTGCATTCGCTTGTGTTTTGTCCGCCTGTTTTGGAACCATACCTTAACCTGGAACAAAAATAGATATGTAATATAATCCATGTTAATTGTAGCGGGTGTATATCAGTTTAATATAAGACACTATAGCTTACTTTATCACATAAATAATTGACAATGATTTAGGTAAAATATTTGCATTAACTAATATAAACATGTCTAGTCATTACACAGTATTTTAATATGAATTTGCGAAAATACCTACGACAAGTCTAATTCAATGCGGTGTATTATAATAATTACAATTTTTCATTATTTTAAACATTATTCGTGTCGCATAATAAACTTAGTATGCTGTATTTGTAGTTGTATCGCAATTACGTAGGTCATTCACTGTATGTATTCATAATAACGCTACAGATAATAATTACAATATCATTAATTTGCATAAAGAACTGGATGCCATATTTGTTCCATATTTCAATTGCTAATATATCATACTCGTTATGAATATTAAAAATATATAAGCTGATGAAGTTATACTTGTGAATAGCGACACAATTTCTTAACATAATTATTGCTCTGGAAAAAATGCAGGTATATATTTAATTATCTCATTATTAGTTATTGACCGCATTGTTCACATACTATTATAGCAGTCTCTGTCACATACTGTTATAGCAGTCTGTTTCTAATTCATAATGCGAATATATAGGCAAACTTTAAGCATATATATACATAAACGATTTAAAAAAAGTATTCTTTAATATTCAGTTTAACTTCTTGACGAAATCAAGGAGAATCAAAGGGCAATAATATTCAGTTATATTCAGATGGCAGAATAGAAACAAGAAAATATAAACATAAATACACATTATATAAATGGACATTCATTACAAAAATAAGATGACAACATAGGAAGTCAACATTACTGAATACATCAACGTCAAAGGACAGGAGTTGAAAATAATATGGAAGAATTAAAATTGAAGAAAAGAACACATAAGAATTTATACCTATGGTTTATACCTACGGTGCTGACTGTACCTAAACAAAAATAATATCTATTTTATCATTCCCTTTTATTGTGTATTTAATAATGTAGATAAAAAGGACGTATGCAATTTCGGCTTATAAATGTATCGATTATTCTTATGTTCTTCTGATAAGACGGTGAATATATGAAATATAATACCTAAAAACAAATAATTGTGCTAATCATAATTAGTTAATTTTTTAAAGTGAGACCGGAGGTCAAGCCATTTTATCAAATGTTAGTTAATCGAGCGAAATTACTGATTTTTCTAAATTTGAAATTAAAAGTTATAGTTAAAAATAAATGTACTCATAAAAGAAAAAACTCGAGTATTTTTTGGCAAGTTAATATGTAAACGAACAAAAAACATGTCGAACATTCGTTGATGTTCAGGGTCAATTTGGAGATAGGGTTTAATTGATGATGATGTTTGGTTCTCCTTATTAGTTGTTGGTCACTAAATGGTAAACTGTACTGGCATGGTTTGAATGATTGGTAACTTTCTTATTTGTGATGTCCAGTTCAATTTGAGCTGCAGAAGTTTTGCACCAATCAGATAGAATTTGTTTTTTCAAAAGGGATTTGGAGTTAAAAAAGTCTTTCGGATGTTATGTTTTTGTGACTTTTTTCTAAGAGTAATATTAACAATATAACGGGACAAATGCTTTTTACCGTGTCATTTTTTGTCACCGATTTTCTGGTGTCTGCTAATTTTTAGACCCACCTTGTGCTGTGTTTGAAAAAATTGAATTGCATTATCCATTGGAATGGTAAATGTTACATTACTGCTTCTCCTCATCTCCAAGCTAATGCATACGAAGTTATATGAAAGAATCTCTTTCGTAATAACTCTGAAGCTGAAGTACTCTCAGAACAATTTATGTGGCTGCTCAGTTCGTAATTTCGGGTGTGACAAAACTCCATAAATTTCGTGATGATTTCGTGTTTTTTGTAGATTGCGGAATTGAGTTTTCTCTTTTTTTCTAATTTGTTCAGTCAAAATTTTCTCAAAATGACTCATATTGTACAGTATAGTTTCCAGAATACCTACTTAAAAATTATGGCCGACAGGACAGATTTTAAAATGACGTGCCACTAGTACTAGATGTACTCTACTTTTGAGAAACAGGCATTTTTATCGGTGATAAATAACGGTGCACCTCTTTTTATCGCTGTCAAAGTGACAAAAATGTGACTGTCCCATAGACTTTTTTATATATGTTAATTTATCATTTTTATATTATAAATAAATAAATATTTTGAGGTATTTTTACATAAAAATGCAAGTCCTGAATATATCAGTTATGCATCTGCACATATCGGCATATATCGTCTGTAGACGAGAATTATATATTATCATTACTATCATTATTATATTATTATTATTATTACAAAATTACCAGTCCAAATTGTCTTTACTTCACTTAGCTGAATGATTTGGGTCAGTTATTTTACAGTCAGTACTTTTATAGGAACAGAACATTTGAACATTTTCTTGGAAGAGCTAGGAATAATGCCCTAACTTTATATAATGTTTTATGTCATCCTCTATAATTTACTTCATAAATGCATATATGTACGTGGTAATTCTGTAATTATCATAAATTTAAAATATTACTTAGTACGTAATTTGCAACGTCTGGAATTTTTCCCAACTAAATAATTTTTTGTATAAATTTTCAATGAACGTGAGAATGAGCAATATATTATCTTATCATACCCCATAAATTAGGTATAGTTTAGTGAAATTTTTCATCCGACTGACTATAATTTCTGTAATAATTTTTATTTTGTCACGCGAGAGAACATGTGCGTCACGTTTACTTGGCAAATAAATAAAGCAACCCTTTTTAAATTACATACCCGCAACATGTAACAAGAAAGCGAATGAAAGTTAGTAAAGGAACAAACGCCCCCACAAAACATCCTCGGATCTTTTTACGTTGGCATTTGTCTCAAATGGAGCTTAAATTCGAAACAAATGACTATATTCGCGCCGGAAATAACCGATTCTACGCCGAATTATACCGGAAGCGAGTGGAAAATATAAAAAAACTATTGTCGATTTTATCATTGCCAATATTTGTGTAGGCAAAATAAACTACTTTGTATGGGGGTAAATGTCGTTTGTCAACTGGTTAATGGGTTGTGAATTTAGCCGTTTTGTTGGCAACAGTGGGTGTGCCGAGTGCCGACTGCTTGTCAAACTTTTTATGGTAAATTGACTCAGTCTATTGTATGCAATATTTGCATACCATTCTTATATAGCAACCGCGTCATAAACATTTTGTTAATATGATTTATTGAGATTTCTGAAGGCATCAAATGGGGGTGACTCAACTTATTTCGAAGGTAAACTACTCATCTGGTTAATCTATTATTATTATAACGTACTCATAATATTCTTATGATTTATTCAGTTACAGACCATGTGGTCAATATATTTAATGCAGTAAATCTCATTACAAGTCAAATACACATGCCGGTATAAAAATCGATCCATCCAAATGTTTATCAATTTTTATCTGGTGCTTAATCAATTTTGAACGCATAGTTTGACCGGAGTAAGATCGGATTTATATCGCAACCACATATTGGTCATGTACGAATAGAAACGCCAACTACACAACTGTATCTGATACCTCTCAAAACTGCTTCAGTTTTTAAATCTACAGTTCTAGCAAGTTTAAACATTGGATCGATGATTACATGCTACAGAAAACGATTATATGGCAAAATAATGTACTGGAAAGAAAACAATATATTGCCAGTGATGCCTAGGTGTGACCTATGTATTATAGTACACCTTCCTATATTCCTATTTGTATTATTTTAGTGGCGTAGGGATGCCACGATTTACACGCGTATTCCACCTGCTCCAAGCCACCCCTACTCTACTAAAATTACTAAAATAAGGTTATGTTTAAATTGTAGTTTTAGTCATATTTTATGACATATGATTAAATTAGAGGCAGATTTCAGACCTTTAGTTGACCGGCTTTTGTTGTGTTCTAACACTTCAATTTACCTACCAGTGAGATAAACATTGTTGTATTAAAATGGATACTGGATTTGAGAAAGCTGACTGACTAATTTACCTCGAATTGATATTAATATCACCAATAGTTTTTTATATGAAGAATATGCAGCTTCTGAGTGCCGATGCCGAAATGAAGAATATAAAAGTGAATAGGTATGTCATAGCTCATAATGAATAGACACCTACTTATTATTTGACTTGTATTTTCTAAAGTAACAGAAAGTTAAGGACAAGTAAGATGGCTGTCAGTAAAGAGTCGTTAGCCGCAGAGCTATACAAATTAAACAAAACTGATATTATAGCGCTAATTATATCGCTAGTTATATCTCAAAAGGCATCCACAAGTGAAATGCTATGTTATATAAAAATAAAACTTCGTGTACTAAAATAATGACGATACGAGTGATTAAAGTTTCTGTGCAAAACAACGTTGTTTGCAAAAAACAAGACCTGACAATGATAGGGGGTTAAAGGTCAAATGGTGAGTTTCGAGAGAATCAAGAAAAATGTCAAAATTAATGTTATTTTTGTTTTGAATTTATTTTATGTCGACATCCTTTTGTGAGTTGTTTTATGTAACATATTTTTTCAAGTAAATCTGAAATTTTAAAATTTAGCCCAAAATTTTTAAATTTGTCCTTTGTACTTATACACTTTTCATACTCATTTCGAAAAAAATGCCAAAAAGGCAGTTCTAAGAGCGCATAGTCAGCTATTTTTCTCAAAAATATGTAACTATACAAAAATTAACATTATTGACAGACGAAAACAGTTATCATTATCAGACTCGGAAACGGAGGTATCGATGCCATCTTCAGTCCTGGTGTTACTGTGTTTTAGTTTGTCGTACCACCCCCGAAAAGCAGAGGGGATATACTTTCTTTGCTGTTAATATTTCCCAACTTCTTAGGATCTAACGGAATTTCTTCTGAATATAACTTTCGTGTTGCGAGAACGTCAAAAGTTGTCGGATCGATATCTTTCTTGAAGGAACGAACGTCTGAGTTACAAAAGAGTTTTGGTTATCTGACACTGTAATATCTTTGCAGTGTACACAAAAAGTTTATATTTTGAAATTTTGAATGATTCACTATTGTTTTTAATGATCTTTTTAAAATAGGCCTCTAGTGCCGTCTTATAATCTTTGACCATGGCTTAGGTTCCATTTACAACAACAAATTTTTTTGAGGAATTGGAAACCATTGGAAGCCATTCTTCTGGAATGAAAACGTATTTCTTTTTGCGCTTGTGAATTTCAATTTGCCCGAAACACCTATCACAAGGCAAAAATGAGTAGCCTCTTTCAGGGAAATATTATTTTCTCAAATCTGCCGGACGGCGCAAGTAGTGGTAAAAACTACTATCTTTGTCAAATCGTTGAAGCTTTTTTGAATAATATAGCAGGAATGGATGACTTATTTTGGAATAAGTTAGAAGCTATATCTCTGTGCACGACATATTAATCCATCATTTGATCTATACCTACTCTATATAACACGATAGCGTCAAGGCAAGGACTTCAGTCTACATTAAATTTAGCGACTTTACCCCCAACTGAAAACTGTATAGCAACATCATCAGGACATACTTTCAGGTAATTTTATTTACAAAAATATAAAGAATTTTTGTAAACAAGTTACGTGTGTTATATTTTTTTAGATTCAAGAATGGTTAGGCAACAATTTGAATCATTTGCAATATGGATGGAAAAGGATGGGCTGGGTAACCTGACACCTGTACAATGCACTAAAACTTTAGCGCCCCGTGAGCTTTTGAATTATTTGTCTTGTAATGGCAAAGAAAGCCGATGCTCTAAAAACTATCCCGGTAGAAAACTGGGGCTTAAACGTTCCTGTAAGTATGGCTAGTGTTGTGGAATCAGTTGAACAAACTTTTTTTTGGAAAAGCCGAGGGGGAGGGGGGTTGACCTCATTGCAGAATTTAGGGCGGCGTTATTAATGTTGAATATTAAAAAGTTATGTGGAAATAAATATATTACAATTTATTCAAAAATTATATATAAAAACGTGATTTATAAAACATATAGACTAAAAAATATCTCTTTTGCTTTTATCTACTATTTGTTTTAGAGTAAGTCTAGAAAAATAAAATATTCATAATTCTTTTATCTAGAAAAAACATCTTGAGTTTTTGAGAAAAAACTATTTGAACGGGGATATTTAAATAAAACATAAAATCTTGAGATTGCGGCCACTTTTTAGGGTTCCGTACCAAAGTGTAAAAAGGGACCCTATTACTAAGACTCCGCTGTCCGTCAGTCCGTCTATCCGTCTGTCCATCTGTCCGTCTGTCACCAGGCTGTATCTCATGAACCGTGATAGTTAGACAGTTGAAATTTTCACAGATGATGTATTTCTGTTGCTGCTATAACAACAAATACTAAAAACTGAATAAAATACATATTTAAGGGGGCTCGCATATAACAAATGGATGCTATGCTAATGTATGCTAATAAATGCCGGAGTCGCCGGTCGGACGAAATTAATTAAAAGCTTGTGTGATTTTATAGATAATGGTACGGAATCCTTCGTGCGCGAGTCCGACTCGCACTTGGCCGATTTTTTTTTACCTTCCCCCACTTGGATAAATGGGACTTTTGAGGGGGTTAAATAGCAGATTATTATCTAAGCATTTTCGCTTAACTAAGCTTGATACCAATTTTTTCCACCTCGAACCCCTGATTGACCAGTCTAAATGTATAAAACTAAAGAGCAATCCCAAACTGAAATAGTGATACATCTAGAAAAAATAATCTGTGACCTAGAAGATATAATGAAATACTTTGTTATACCTATATGCCTATCTACTGTTTTTGACGTCTCTTATATAATGCAGCAATAAAAGGCCAAATAAAGAATTTGAATTTGACTGTTTTTTAAAACAGAATCGGAGTAATAATATTTATGCTACCCTACAAACTTTTAATAGATGACAATCATGATTGACAAACGACATTTATATCCGAAACTGAAACTGACACAACAGCAAGCTCATGTCTCATGTGACATAGATCATTTGTCAACATAGCAAATCCGTCCTTTTCCAGAATTGTTTTTAATTTTGATTTAATTCAAATTTAAATAATATTATGTTGAAACAGAATATCATTGCATTTTCTACCAATGAAGTGTAATTAATATACTATTTAATAAAAGAGATATTTAGATTAGTGAAAATGTCTATTTAATTACTTGACGTATAGCAAAAGTGCTCGGTTACTTGAACTGGATTTTTCTTTTTGAGATACGCATCCATTCGCCCTTCCTGTGTTTCACGTTGCCGAATTTTAATGATATTGTTTACGGGTAATACGTAGGTATAATGCATTCAAATTTCCTCATAAAAGCCACCATTCCATGTAATCGAGTGGCGAAATCTGCATTTTTAATGGTTTCATAATTATAAAAAAATTAAATATGGTAAGGCGTATATGGGCATTCATAATGAACAAGCAGTTCGTAAACTGCATATTTGGCAATCGACAGCTAAATGATTCTTATCTCACGTATTTTAACACTTATTTATAATGCTGGAAAGATCTGATGCGTCCAACGTCCATGCCATTTACGTTCGTAGCCTGAAGCCTAATGCATGATTTAAACCGAGATTATATCTCAAAAAATAAGCCTGGAACTAATTATTCATTTTACTTCTAATTAATAGTATTGATAACATAACGTGATCAAAATTAATAATTTAATAACACGTTACCGACTCGCTTTATTATAATAAATCGTATCCCTCCCCCTACGTCGCGTCGCCTACGAGATAATACGCATGGAGATGAACCTCGAGATAGGCCATTCTCTTGACGTTCCCACTTCTTGATTAATCATACGAATTAGCAGCACAAATCGAACAATATTTATCAGGAAGATTAAACCGTAGCTCCCATTTAGTTGATGCCAGAACTGTCAGGCGACAATGGATCGGCGCTGGCGATTAATCTTGCAGCGCTGCGTCAAATTCTTCCGAATTAGTCGCGGTCGATAAAGCCGTGCGCACGCATCAGAAATAAACTATCAATTTCACACCGACTCGGATTAACATTACAAAAACCCGGCGGGGAAAGCCTATTGGGGACGAATTGAAGGGACATTTACAAGGGGAAGACGATGGATGTTATTGGCGAAGGGGGAATTCCGGCCGTTTATCGCCATCTTGCGAAACTGAGTACCGTTACAGTTTTTTAAATTTGGGCATGCAATGCGACCGTGCATCTGCCTCGCAGCTCATGCCTAATTGATTTCACTTCTGCTATTTAAGTGACTTATAAAGTCAGCGCCCATGTATGGACGTGGCGGAAGAAGTCGATATCAAGAAATTTTAAATCAGCTTTCCTACATCTTCAATATTATGTATCACATGAATTAAAGCATTGTGCATCAACCACATAGAGAAATAAAATCTATTATAAATTACAAGAGAATAGAATAAATAGTTTTCTTTATACCGCATTTATGTCGTGCGGATATTACGAGAAATTACCCTTTCACAATGTATGCTTATACGTGGCTTTCATTTAATCCCGAAACCCACGTGATCAGTTTATTTCTGTTTATTAGAGAATAAATTTCTGTAGGTTGGTATTTAAGAAGTTACCATATAACCCTATGAAATGTTAATTTATAGATTTCATGGTCAATAATTCACAGGCGTGTCTGAGGTTTTTCAATGTAATTAATTCTGATTTTTTAGCGAATTTTACTAGTGTTTTATCACAATTGTTGTAATCTGCGAATTAATCTTTTGTATTAAACAATGGTTCTTTTTAGAACTGGGTTAAATTTTTAGTATTCAAAAATGTCTTTATTTTAATACCACATTTTCGAAGAGGCACACGGAATTCATCTTCATTCCGTGTGCCTCTTCGAAAATGTGGCATTAAAATGGAATGAAGATGGTAAGTAGTTGGTCATATTGTTTGCAATCTTGCATGGAACAATTTTTTGTAGAATTTCCCTTTGAAAATATTGCATATGATAATTTTAAACACCACAAATCACAGCTTCTTAAGCGATATGAAGAAAAACATTGTTTTTGCAAGGGAAAGCCCACAAGCAGATCAACTGTTTTAACAGAAAATGTTGTACAAAATATTAGAGCATATGAATCAGTCCACAAAAATCTATTCCACAATTATCTGCTCAAACAGGTATTTATACCAAATTAAAAATACATTTTTGCACGCTCAGGTAATTTGACATCCTTGCTGAATTTGTTGAGATATTTGTAAGTGACGTTTACAAGTTAGCGATGGGTAAGTGATTACTTACCGATCAGCAGAGAGGCAGTAAGTAAGCCACACTGCGAATAGCTTGAAGCTTTTCTCATATTGTCTCTCTTTGGACTTGTCGGGAATAATTATGGCGAAGCATCATACTTGCCAAATATTTTCTCAGCTTAAATCGTCACTAGTAAAATATATATTTTTTTTAGTTTTGATTAAATTTTGACAATATTTGAGCATGCAAAAAATATCATAAGCGAAGTAATTAAGTGTCTTAGTGGTTTCGGATGATTTGGAGATCTCGACTTAGTCTCGATCTCCAAGCATATCCTCAACCAATAAAGACTACTACTAATTCTAACATTTTTGGTGGCTTGTTCATTTTTATATAAGTTCTTTATTTCTAATAGGTTTTTTTTGTTCTGTCGTTTTGACTTTAACCAACGGGTACGTTAAAAACGTATGTTTATTGTAAATTATTCAACGGTTCAACGCTTTGTTGTATTGTTGGGTTATAATTTCTGATATTCATATTTAACTGTGATAGGGTCTAGATTAATTATGATTATAAAACGCCTGTCAGGTTAATTAACATAATTTTGTTCATCTGGTCCATCTGCAATAAGTTTGTTACATCTGATAATCTTGCACGTACTTACAATCTTGGCTGAGGATTTTGACTTTCGCCCGCCCATATTATCCCGCCTACTATAATTCCGTCACGTCTCAATATATTATATAGCCGAGTTTATATTCGAAAGTTGAAAGCAAATAAAAATTTCAAACATGTGAACCTTTTAATTGATTATACATGAAAACGATTAAAAACTCAAATATAATCCAGACGATACGCACATGTATGTTTACCTTTCATTAAAATATGCGCAGAAAACTTTGAAGCACACGTTTTCAATTACGAATACAAACATCGAATGGTGAAATAACTGCTTAAAATAATAGAGAATATCGCCAAAACCCTTTATAATCTCTTATTAATTTTTATTATGTCTAAATTTTCTCCACCAGATTTTCATTAACGAGGCAGAGGGTTATATGCTTTGTAGAATCAGGGATATTGCCTGAGTATGCAGACAAATCAGATTTTATAACAAAAAATAAAGATTTGCATAGTTACCTGAGTTTCTGTTAGTGATAGTGATTGTGCCAACTGCTTTCGTTCTGCTCCTACGACGTAATGGTTTTTTTCAAAAGCGTGTTCTAATTTCAGTAACTGCGACGGGCTAAACGCCGTCCTTATCCTCTTTGGTTTTCTAAAGGGCTGAAGAAGAAATCCTGGTATGTCTGGACCTAAAAGAGAATTTATTTTTGTAGGTAGGTACTATCTTGAGATTTGATAAAACTGAATAATAATCATAGTTAAATTATTTTAAAAATATATGGTATAATAATAGTCAACCTTGCATTAAAATTTACCATTAGCCATTAGCAAAAAATAGACATTTAATACAAACACTTAGACTTTTTTGATCGAGGTGCTAGGCGAGACAAAAAAATACACAATTTGCGGAAAAGACACTTTTCCTCAGAGTTTCATACATGATTTTTAATAGTGTTTTGAAAATAGCTCAAATATTTATATTTATCATATTTTTTTATTGAAAATTGTGAATTTTAAAATTTTAATCGTAAAATTTTTCTCGCATCCATCAATGATGTTACTGATGGATTATAACAACATTATTATTGAAAGGGAATATCTATCGACATAAAGAAATTTCCAAATTTAATTCCTTTTGTTAAACGTAAATCGGTAGGAAATAGATTCAGAAAGTTTAGTGTTTTAAGAAAATCAGACAAAAGAAATGGAAGCAGCAGTCGGCATCTACCATCTACAAACAGGGCGACCGGCACAAAATATGAACACCCGGTATAATATTTTGTTCCAAAACTATAGTAGGAATTATAGAGTTTGCTTTTGGTAATAACATAATATAAAAAATAAGTAAAATCTAGACGTTGGTCTTTTTATTCTAGTTATTGATCGAATTTAGTTACTTGTAATTTTCTCTAAATTTACATTTCTTTGCAGCAACTATTATTCTGTGTAAGACCCTGTAAACACTTTTGTGCCACATTTTAAGAAGACATAAAGCCGTAGAACCCAGAACATAAACTTCTGATTTAAATATTAGTGTTAAAAATCTTAAGGCCAAAAGAGGCAAATTTGACGACACATAACTCAGAAACTGGTCATGACTGAGTTTTGCCCATGAGAACTTTTAATCAGGATGACAAGAAATGAACTGAGTTTTGCCCATGAGAATTTTTAATCCGGATGACGAGAAATGAATACCAAATTTTAAAACTTAGCTGAATGCTATTTTCCATAAGAAATGTGGGAATTTTTTATGATTTCTTCTCAATATTCATATTGTGGATGCAACAACGAACTAGTATGACATAAAAGATTTTATGCACCGCGGATATTCAGTAGATGGGTACATATGCCCTCGGGCGACCAGACCGTCGCGTCGCGTCTAAACATCTACCCTTTACATATTTATTAAAGTTGACGGTTACGTCACGAAATGATTCTTAATCTACAACATACGCGGTTCGAGTGTTAAAAAATAATAAAACGAGAGATACGACAAAAAGAAGTCCATTATATGTGAATGTTTATATATCTGACTAGGGCTGCCAGATTTTTAAAAATAAAAAGCGGGAGGCAAAATTAGGTGGGCCGTCAGGCGCAAAGCTGTAGCGCCGCAGGCGAAAATTTTTCAAAATTTCAATGTCACGCATTTTCCTGGCACCAGAATTTTAATGATAAACTCACTTTTACCAAAATATTGACTCTCAATAATACATTTTTGAAATTTGTTATCTTGCAGCCCATTTTTGGACAGTGCAAAATGGACTGCAAGTTAACCAATAGCAAACGAACGATTAGGCGCGCGAAATTTAAATCGCTCCTCCTAGTTTAAAAACAAAGTATATAGTATGGACTTAAAATAAAAGAAAATCCGTTACGTTTTGGTCTCATTTTTCTCTCATTGGTCTCATAGCGGAATTCCGCTACTGTTAGCAACACTAGTCACACTGCCAGCACAGAATTGCCAGTCTGCGCTGTGTCAGTGTCAGGCCAGAAATCGCGATTTGTGGATCCGAATGCGCGATTGGTGCGTGTTTTATACAGGATGCGCAAGATGACCGTGCGACAACAGCGAGAGCGATACGTATCATTCGGTTCGTATCGGTACCATATTTTTATAACTACCTGAATAATTTGTATACATACATACATTTTATGAATTCGGAAGTATTCGGGAGATTCGGGAGCTTTAAATGGAAATCGGAAGTATCTTGGCTTAGTTTAAAAAGCGGGAAGGACAGTAAGAAATCGGGAGGCTCCCGCCAAAATCGGGAGGTCTGGCAGCCCTAGTTGTAAGCTGTTGTACGAAAAAGAGAGGGCGATATCGTAGATCGTAACTCTAGCGAGAATAATATCGATCAACTGATTTCTTTTGACTAGCGCCGTACGTCGTAACCGCAGTAGCCTGGCACAGTTTCAAAACTGACATAATTTGGTTATCTTTCAGCTGAATTCACTTTTTCTTCACTTTCAGTGCACTCATGGACACCCGCACTAAGCTGCCATTTTTTCGACGGAAAACCTCCCATTGCTTAACCCACACCCAGTCTCCTGCCTCTAGTCTTCATGATTTTAACATTCAAATTATAGGTTATGTATTATGTTTACGTTTCTCATCGGGAAACTAGTAAAGTTTGTATACATCAGGAGTTGTTTCAAGACACATTTGGCTTGTGCAATACTGATTTGATTCGTATGGTTTAGATGTATGACGTAACCACCAACTTTAAAGATGTAAAGAGTATTTAATACCCTTGCCCCTTGGTACATAAATAACTATCATCGGTGAATCTGGATGTTTATGTATATATGCTGCAATTGTGATTTTTCTTTTAATCTATTCTGGTATTCTAATGTTAAGTATATTAACTATTATACAAAATTTACACACAATTAATATATTGCATATCTTGATAAAAGTGTCAACATAACATTAAAATGTTACATGATAAAATAATAATGAACGTTATCTTGATTTAGTGATGGGCGTTTACATATAATTATATTTGATATTTTGATGAAACATACTACAAAGAAACGTTATTAAGGTAATTAAAAGGTAATTATTATTAATTACTCAACACGGTTTGTAGGTATACTCGTATACCTAGTCTAATTAAAACACGCTATACAAATATTATTAATTATTTAGAAAAAATACGCAATAGACCTTTTTAGTGATGACGTCACAGCGCCTGTTACTTGGCAACCGACGATACGCCGTTAGTAAGAGAATTTCCTCATACTTTACTTGATCGATTTTCGACAACAGGTATAAACAGGGCAAAAAAAGTTTGGGCATTAAAAAGTTTGGGCATAAAAACCATTATGGAATTATATTAATTTGCTAAAAGAAATTAATACATCATGTATTTAATGCATATTAGGTTAAATAATAATTTAACCTCAAATTTCACAGAAATGTTACTAGAATGTAATGATTTCCCTACTACTGTATAATAAATTTCCTAATGACTTGGTCTACAAATCTTAAAGAAGACCAATTATACCTGCTCATACATGTAATCGAAAATTCCACTTAAAACTATATGCCACAATTTACATTAATATTCGGAATTATAACGTAATTTTTCCCTCGGTACCAGATATATCGTGATCAGACCTTCATCGCCATATATACTACTCGTAAAAATAACGACCATGATGAGAGAAGAGGTAATTTAACACTTAGGCCCTCAGTGGTGTATCTTAAGAAACAATAAGTTTTTTTCAGCGTGGTGTGAGCGTTGCTGGTGTTTGTGGTGTTGGTGATTTCACAAGTCAATTAGGGCCGTTGCGTGATCGCGCGCCATTAGAGTTAGAGCTCGAGCGATTGCTGTGATAGTGAGGTGATATAGCAGTGCACTCGGTGGGTATATGCAGCCGAGACGTGTTCATTATGTGAGAAACGGACCTCGCAACTTATATCCAATCTATTCAGCCTTATTATTATTGTATTAACTGCAAATTGAACTTTAGTACCTTCTTAAAAATTATATGTTATTTCCATTTATATGCGGTAACCAAACAATGTTATTTTAATTCATTATACGGCTGCGCCGCGCCTTTCTCGCAAATAAATATTAGGTAGGAACCTGCACTAGACATTATCTACTGGAGAAACTAGATCAAAGATCCATCTCATGATTATGTTTTTATAAATTTGATAGCACACAAGCATTGTGGTAATAAATAATTAATCCAAACTAACCTGAATCACTAATAACAGGATTTATGTTTTGATCATATTATTTAACATTGGGACTCTAATGTGTAGAGTACATAGTCCATACCCTAGGTAACATCATGTTATTGAGAGGTCCACGATTTATTTATGTGGCATTGTGTTGTCTGAGACGTACCTACATATTTAGTATCATTTGGTTACCAGGCCCAAAAATGGCCAGTTTGGTTTTTATTGAAGTGAAAACTGCTTTCAGGCGGCTTTTATTTTTGTGGGTGTTCAATGAGACTGGGTCACGGGTCAGGCTAACGATCCTTCGGGTAAAGTCGGCTCGAGTCGACTAAGTGAGAGAGGATCAGTCGGCAGAGCAAGACAGTAGAGAGAGTTTGTGGGTATTGAATGAGACTGAGCCGTCACGTTCGTCTATGTAACAATCAGTCCACTCGTTGACTAAGCGAGAGAGATAAACTTGAATCTAAAGTATTTACAGCATATTTTAGCTTCCATAGGCCTATTGTTCAGGTCAATATATCAGGAGGTTCCGTCTGGTCGGATTGCCGTCCAATTGTTTTCCGCTCTGTATCGAATTGAATTGAATTGGATCAAATTGAATCGACTGCCGTCGCAGTACTCGCTAAGTATGAGTAGGTATTTTGGAGCGACATACAGTAGGGCGGCATCTAGCGCCGGTTGCCTGAAGCATCTATGTCACGGATGTGTACGGTCAACGTGTATTGATGGGTACGGTGTACGGGCGGACGGTGACAGTATATATATTTTATAAGTTTACTTCGTTTTAAAACACTCAGAATAAATCACTATCTTTAATTGAACGTAATTTAATATCATATGCATGTGTGTACATATGTAAATGGCACAGAATTTGATGTGTAAGTATAAGAAGTTATCCATCAATATAAGAAATAGTGTGTGTTTAAGATCACAAAATTGACGCTCGCTGCGTCTTATCAATAGCGATAATATTTCGTACTCAGGTAGGTTCTAGCATTTTTTAAGTGAAAACTGTATTAACAGGTATTAACGGGTGCCGTGTATTACGGGTTGTGGTAATATGGGAGGACGGTTACAAGTTTAGTAGTATTAAGTAAAAAAAATATATTATAAACCCAAAAATGGAACAATACACTAAAAATTAGGCGCAAATTTCATTTCCGATATCAAAATCTTAATTAAAAATACAGCAGCATAGTAAAATCGATATTCCGGGAGTAAACCGATAAAATATATATTTTTAAATTCTCCTAAACCTTTGGACATATCGACTGGACGTATATAAACTTTTTGAGACGTCCATCCGTCCAGCCCATAAAAGTATGAGTGTCGAAGTGTCCGTCAGTAAAGATAAAGGAGGTATGATTTTTCGAAGGAAACCATACGAATTTCCGTGCAGTACACCTCTTAATTTATATAATATGTAAGGACGTTCTTATATATCCGGAAATGGTCGTATATAGGTAAAATGAATCGCGCGTTTCATTTGCGATACATAAAATACGAATAAAAGGACAGGAGCGTGGGAAATTAGTTAATTAATTAATTTTTTTTTGGGAAAAATATTAAATCTTATAATGTTTAAGGGGATAAAATATTACTAATGTTTTTTTTAAATTATAATAAACCGCCAGGGAGTTTGTAAACAAGGGGCGTATCATTTCTGGTACAATTTTATGAGTCTCTCATTTTTTTCAGTTTATTATATCCAAATTTACGGATAATCCTTCCTTTTTAGAGTTTTTTTCTATGAAACATCGATTTTATCACCGCAAGGTCCTACAACGACATACAACCGAATAAATACCACTATCCTATAATATGTAAACGAACGCGCAGGATCCCATGACGACCTCAGATTCGATTCCGAAATCATCGTTTTCGAGTTACCGTTGAAAAAGTAAAATTTATAATTTTCCACTTTAGCGACCCGTATTCGTAAGAGAGATAAGATTTTTTTAAAGAAACGGCGTAAACAAATTGAAAAATAATTTTTCTAAAATTATCTTATAAACCCTATTATCTTGTATTCGCAATGAAAGGGGCTTTCAAATTATGTGTAACACGTGGGGTATCTCTATTTAAGATTTTAAATTGCTGTTAGAGGCATGAACAATGAACATATCAAGACACCTTGACTGTCAAAAATGTTTCCCCCTAAAATAAAAATCGATGCGTCCGCGTCCCGGCGAATTCTCAAATATTTTGCGATTTTTCATTTACAGGGGGTGATAAATTTTAAAATGAACACAGTGTATATATTTGATATGTATAGATATATTAATACATACCTATTATTATCTCTATATTTAACGTATTTTAAAACAAATCCCGCACGATTGTCTGCTAAGTGTACTTACACCGTATCCCTCTGCATGATACATGAGAAGACTAAGTTAACTTACCTATAGATATAGATTATCAGATATAGAGGATGGATTCCAAATTATATAGATGTTAATAAAATTGGGGTTACGTGATAACACAAACTATCATACATGCTTAACTCTAGATCTTCTTTTTAGTTCAATAAATACCTGTTAAATAAATACCTATCCATGAATCAGCATTACTGTGACGTAGGTACAAAAACAAATCTTTAATGTTTTTAATAATAATAACACTACTACATAAGTTGAAATCGATTAGGGAATTAAAATTGTATCAAAATGGCGATATTAACCTACTGTTTTAGCTCTTTTCTATCTATAATAATTATCAGTAAATGGAAAAATCGTTTTAATTTAGATGACATCACGATTAAGGAAATCCGTTAGATATTATAATAGGATAGACATAATTAAACCAGATATGATACTGATATTACACATAATAACGTTTTTAGTAAATAAATTACGCTGTAAATCAGCGTAGTAATTACTAATTACATATTTAAAAAAAACTTAGTTGTGTTAATAAATAACTTTTATGCACGCTGATATGAGTGGAGTATATGAACAGATATGCTGTACATAAATAACATAAATAAACCACATAATTATACTTAGAATTAATTATTAATTTGCTATAATTATTATTCATTATAACAACGTCTTTTTTTACATCCATAAATGGGATACAATTCTCTTCATATCAGATAATTGCAAGATGATATTAAATCAAATAAATTCGTAACAAGTGCTAATTATGGAGTTTATTTGTATCCAATTATTCTTGTAGATAAGGTCCCTCGCATTACAGTTAAATAATTTGTTGTGCTCGGTAATTATAGGAGGTTTATTCTTCTGCAGCTTCATGCAGGTTGAGCGAACAGACTGCATTCTTTATATGCAAAATAGCCTTAACGCAAAACAACTACAAACAAATAGCTACAAATTGTTTCCAACTACTCCACATCTTTATTTACTTGCCTTTAAATTATCGGCGCGCGGATGCGTACGAATACACATTTCCTCGCCAGCTGTTAGATGCTGAATTTGATGTAAAATTATAGCTTGTGTACTGATTACTGATGTTTCAAAATTTCGAGGCCGTCAAAAATCGTCATATGCAGAAGATAAATCATCTAAGTTAAAAAACGAGTTAAGCATATAGTGAAAGAGATGAGACATATGTATTTTTCATAACAAGATGAATTTGATATAAAATTATAGCTTATGTACTAATGCTTCAAAATGCTGGGGCCGTCAAAAATCGTCATATGCAGAAGTTAAATTTTCTAAGTTAAAAACGAGTTAAGCATAGGTGTAGTGAAAGAGATGAGACATATATCTTTTTATGTATTTCTCAAAACAAGATTTGTCAAACAGATATTTTTTATTAACTCTACAATATTATATTTTACGTTGCAGCTTATGAAAAATTGAAACAAAACAGATACGTAAGCATAACAAAAAGTAAGACAATGGGTATGAGTCACTATCCCGTTTAAGGGAATTCGGGCATACTTAATTTAACTGATACAATTGAACTATTTACATATTTAAGTATGTTTTCGAATATTTATTTCGTTTGCATCGACAACAATTTTATGTGCGACTGAAGTACCTATGTCTTTACGTCTTTACGTTAGCCATAATAGTTTATATAATATAATTTTTGGTTGTTAATCCACTGTGAGTGTGCTATATGCTGTATGTAACCAATCTAATATTTTGAAGTGTCTCATAGCCCTCTGAGATATCGAGAGCTAATCTCCCGCACTTTGCAGACAGCGCGTTCAATGGGCATGAACGTCTGTAAGAATTGTTTCTTGCAGAGCGAATACATACATAACCGAATATATAACCGAATAAATATATTTTATGATGAGTCCAGATTTCGTTCAAGTAATGACGTCCGGTATTAATGAGGGTTTTTCTACAGAGGCTGCTCCATGGAGCTCCAGAGAGCCCAGGCCTACCCCACTAAATGAGCTGAATAATGTTTCACCGGTATACTAAGGCAGGAATAAGACAAGAATATCTCATTGATTACATTGCAAGTATGCCAGCAAGGTGTAAATCTTTTATCGATACTCATGGGGGTGCTACACGCACACAGGTACGCCGTTAATATTTATGCAAATTATGTTCTTGTTTCTCATCATAGCCAATACGAGTATATATCCACTTAGTGCTTTTAGAGACAAAATGCTGCTCTGTCCATCAATTTGCATTACAGCAACAAATCAACGCACATAATATTTGAGTTGAAAAATATAATATGTCTAAAAGTAGCATTCTTAAAGAAAATAGGACAATAATCCATAGTAGAACGGGGTGGATAGAAACTTAAGGGTCATTAAAAACAAAAACTTGGAACGTAATTTTAATTTAGCGGTCTGCAGTAACAGTGATATGTGTAATTAGTAGGTTCTTAGTGCATATCTCGTGTTGTTTTGCAGTTCATGTTGGTAATCCTGGTCTAATATGAGCAGTTGTCATCAGCTGATAAATGGTGGCTTGCCAAAGTACGGCAAAACTTTGTATATTTTTGTATGAAAAAGACATGAAAGTTGATTCATTTTTAGTTGATATCTATTAGCCTAGTCAATCACAAAAAATCATACTTCCAGATAGTTTTTCTGGAAATGATTTTTTTGTTTATAACCTCACGTTTTGCATTAACTTGGGGTCAATAGAAACATTGGTAAAGTGAGGAACAGGTGGGGAAAGAAATTGAAGGGGGACTTTTTTGCGCTCCAGAGAAACAAAACTCTGTAACGGATATATACATTCATGCGTTTCCAGAAAAACTTGATATTTGCACATTCACCTACGAGCAGGTTGTTGGACAGGTGTTCCAGGTTAATGAAGATATCCCAAGTTCTTCTAAAAGAGAACTAACTGCTGAGATTTCCAGTTTCTCAAATTCCTCTTAGTTAAGAATTACTCTTATTTACTACATATAGATATAGAATAATATTTTATTTTACTTAGATAAGTGCCTAGGCAAAGCTAGATATTTATTGACTGTGAAGTGAAAGAGCAATGGCATTACCCACTTATTTATTTGTTTTTATTTTTATATACATAATGTCTTCAAGTTAGGTATTAAAAAGCAAAGAAAGCAGGAACCAATTGTTTATTTTCCTTTAATGTTTTAATATAAAAAAATACAAAGTTAAAACTTAGTTTGCTTGGTTTTTCACTTTTTCAAAGTTTTGAAAACAACAACAGGGGTTTTAATTTATTTTTAGTGTTTATATTCACCTCTGAGGTGGCACAATAGCCATTTAAATGGAAAAGAGAGCATTGTTTCTGTTCACCCCACATAACGCGGTAAATAGAAACAACTGGTTTTTATTTATTTTTTTGTCAAAACAGACGACTTTGCGAAAATGTTAATATGCATCGTTATCTAGAAGTTGCGATCGGAAATTTTCCATATTTTTAATCGGAAAAAATCTACACAATTTTCTTGCACCAGAGTCGCAAAGTACCAAGTGTCTTTTGACCCCATCCTACGGTTACCGATTTTAAGAAATAATTATTTGTTTTGTTCCAAATTTTATCGCTCTTACTTCATTTTTTCCTCATAATAAATAATTATAATGAACTACTTCAGTAGATACGCCCAGTAAATTTAATATACCTACACAGTTTTTATACTAAATAACCTCATGTAAGTGACTAGCTTTACATTGTACCTACATATGTCCAATACTCGTGTTCGAGGATGTTCTGTTGAAAGTTGCCTAACAACTGCAAGCGTTTTTGATAATTACATTGTTTTGATAAAGTGGTCAAGTAAATTCTAATTTAATGTCGCACATGACCTACATTATGACCACAATAAATTCAAAAATGTAATTCCATTTCATAAGAATGGCTTTGACTTAACACAGAATTAAACGTTACAGTACTTTAAACATGTTAAAGTACTTTAAACATGTTTCTTTATTGAAGGCAGATATATCGTGTAATCAGGGTAATAATAAGTAACCATTCAACGAAGGCCAACATAAAAGAATAATAATATACAGTGATATCAAGAATAAACGTCACCGGTTAATGTCAATCCGCCATGTTGCGTAGCGTATATCACGGAGGTTGTTTTTTAGGGACAAACTTGATCCTCTCTTTCGCGCTTATAAATCGTCGCACCCTAACTAGATCATGATTGACTTTTGAATTGTTTAATTTAATAATAGGCCTTAACAATAGCCCTAATCTAGTTTCACGCCCCTAAAAAGGGCCCGTTGTTACATATTCACTAGACCGTAAATTTGACGTATAAAAAGAGGATAATGCCGGACGCTTTTTTATAAATCGGATAATATAATAGACTCGGACGCGTACTGCCTGAAAGCTGTGCCTTACTTCCTCGTCACATTTGCAAAATAGCTGTCTCCGAATCCTATATAAAAATGGAGACATCTTTGGTACCCATTTATACGTATTGATGAATATTATGAAAAATATTTTTTTGTTTGGTGTTTTTTAGTTGAAACATATGTTTTTTAGCTTGCGAAATGAAAACTTCGTTAGCATAAATATGAGGTGATGGCCAAACCACAACTTTTAACTTAAAACAAGTTCTTAGATATTACAGGATAAGTTCTGAGGCATCTGCCAAATGAATTAAAAATATGGAAATAAAATTAAAACAATACTTCTAGTATTGTTTTAATTAGTAATTGTAGTAATTGTTGTAAAAAAATATTGCTATTGAAAAGTTTTTGAAATTCATAGCGACTGCAACGTTAATAGTACATTACATACTGAGCGGGAAAGTACTCTATTTCAGCCGAGCGGCAAGGTAGTTTACCGAGGTGCGAAGCACCGAGGTAAACTACAGACGCGAGGCTAGAATGAGTTCCCGCGAGGTTTGTATACTATTTTACTCACAATCGGTTAGTAGTTTATGGATTTCTAATACTCACAATCTACCAATAATAATTTCGTTTCAAATATCTGTATCCATTTTCATTATGTGATAAGATGAATTATTTTAAGTAACCTGTGAGATCGTTGCTAGGTAACAAAACAAGTTTGTTGAATCTGACATTTAGGCGATACACGACGCCATTAATTGTACATATAATCAAATTGTGTTTATTTTACAAAAATGTCTGATAGTGAATTTGAATGTACGCCACCAGGAGTGCGGGTAGCTGCAGAGAGAGCTACTGAAGGAATAATTCCTGAAAAAAGAAGGGAGAGGTATGAAAACACCTATGAACTATACAGTAAATGGTGCGTGGCTAAAGGTGTGCAGCATACCTCTGAGACGGTACTTCTTGCTTATTTTTGTGAAATAAGCAAACAAAGTAAAGCCTCCACATTATGGTCGAGATATTCGATGTTGCGAGCAGTATTAAACTTTAGGCATAATGTTGATATTAGTAATTACGCAAAATTGAAGGCATTTTTGAAAAGGAAGATCCCACATTCTTCCTTTTCAAAAATGCCTTCAAGCTCAAAAGTCAAGTGTTTTTTCTGAAGCAGACATCGATACATTTTTAAACAATGCCCCGATAGAATATCTTCCTCAAAAGGTAATTTTAATTTATTTAGTGCATATTAAATTTAAATATATGTTATATTAAATTTTTTTAGGTTGCTTTAATTATTGGCATTTCCGGAGCCTGTAGGTGCGATGAACTTTTAAAAATGAAAATAAGTGACCTGGATATTTTAGAAAATCGAATTATAATAGTGATTCCTGTCACAAAAACCTACTCTTCCCGTACATTTGTAA
The DNA here is from genome assembly GCA_964058915.1 of Tetropium fuscum. Taxonomy (NCBI): domain Eukaryota; kingdom Metazoa; phylum Arthropoda; class Insecta; order Coleoptera; family Cerambycidae; genus Tetropium; species Tetropium fuscum. The sequence goes on along the minus strand of CAXKVY010018450.1, from coordinate 186,280 downwards.
TTACAAAATCGGAATGGATAAATATAATAAAGCAATACTGTGACCTTCGTAATAACATTGACTCTGATAGATTTTTTTTACAAATAAGATTTGGTAAAATTACACGACAGCCTTTTGGGCATAATGCTATAGGAAGTTTTTCCAAAAAAATAGCAACTTATTTAAAGGTGGAAAATGTTAACAGGTTTACAGGACATTGTTTTAGACGTACCTACTTCAGCAACATTATTAGCAAATACAGGTGGAGACATCCTACAGTTGAAAAAGTTGGGGGGTTGGAAATCCAACACCGTAGCAGAGGGATATGTGGAGAATTCATTACATGGACAAATAAAAATTGCTAATATGTTGTCTCATGTAGAAAATCCAGAAACGTCGGCGTCTTCATCTATTTCTGAAACTCATAATTTTGAGCAACACGGTCTTACTTTAACCGTTAATAGTAATCATAATTCCAATGTAACTATTAATATTTATAATTCCAAATAGTTTTCTTTTGTTATTGTTGTTGTTGTTTCTGAATTAAATAAATGTTGAGTGGATTCTATTCTTTCTAAACCATCTTTTAATCAAAAATGACATTGACATTTCCAGGTAAGAAAAGTGACAGATGCTAGCCGGGAAAGTACTTTCCCGGCTAGCTGGGAAAGTAAAGTAAGTAATAAGTCGTTTCCCGATTACTTCAAAGGTTAGAAATCCATAAATTACTAACCGATTGTGAGTAAACGTTTTTTTTCGTTTTATTTATTATTTTTTAAAATTATTGAAAATATTTTTAACAAGTAAATGACAGATATGTACTGCCATTGTGAAGTTTAATTAAAAATGTTCAATATTAGGTACTCCTTTTCACAGTAGGTACCTGTGAAAAGGAGCTCGCGTTTGCTTCGAACATTGAGACGACGGCAAACGCAGTTATTTAAGAATTAATTCCGGTAAAATATCCACAAAGGTATAAGAATGAACATAAATCATATATCGGAAAAGATTTAGTTGTCATATTTTTCTGGTGAAAAGCTGAAAAAGGGATCCTTATTCCTTTTGGTGTCATTATTCTTCGTTAAAATATACTATTTCATTGAAGAATAAGGTGGATATTAGCAAATATGCCCAGATACTGGGTTTTTAAAGCGAACTAGGTATAGCAAAAGTTTACGAAATATATTCTGTAAACATTGGTATAACTTATGGTTACTTTACCATACTAGTGTGGTAAAGTGTCCCTTTACCGCACTAATGCGGAAAAAAGTAGTGCGGTTCTGTTTACTAGTGAATGAAATTCTTAAATTTGATATTTGAGAAGTTACCATGTAAATAACTAAATAAAATTTCCTATAAAATGTCAATTCATAAATTTCATGGTCAATTCACGGGCGTGCCGGAAGTATTTCCATCATGTAATTACGTTACGTGGGTTTCGGGATTAAATGAAAGCCCGGTAGGTATAGTGAAGCCTGAAAAATATTTGTATGAAATTTCTTCAATGCCAATACTATTGTGAATACTTGGCAACAGTTTTCTTCTGTCGCGTGCTTTACAATTTATGACGAACAAGGGTTTTTGTTTTGTATCAACAACATTACCGTCTTTCTTATTGTTGTAATCCAACATCTCAAGATTATGCCTCACTGACAAGTCTTCATAGACAAGTTTACACCGTAGGTACTTGTTTGGCGAGGAAATATTGTTCTACAAATAAAATGTGCCGAATAAAACAGTTCAAGAAAGATTTCCTCTAGGATCGTATCCCATGGTATTAAAGGCAAACGTTATGCCATCAATCAGGAACAGCGCAGAGAAAATTGTTTATATTCACCCCAAAGTAGTCTGATTGCGAAGTAGCTCTTACTATACGCCCTGAGAACAATGAGGTATGGCTGATATGGGTTTCTGGACTCATCCCCGTTACAGAAAATGAAAATGATGATGAATTAGCCAGAGTTTGATTCTTCGCGCCCAGCCAAGGACCCGAACCCGTTTTGGCAATCACCAAAAAATGGGTCGTGCAGTGGCGTAAATAGGGGTGTGCAGAGAATAAATGTCTTAGCTGGAGAACTAAAAAGTGGTGCAATCTTGAAAGCAATAAATAAATCCCCATTTTTTGCAAGAATAATTAACACGACATAAGATGTTAGCAAAATTGATCAAATTAGTATTATATAGTTGGATTTTTAGAAATCCCTAAAGACAACAATTATATGACGTGCAGTATAAGTATAAAGGAAAGGTTTTGAGAGTTGTAGAAGCTGACGGTCAATCTGCATAGGCACTAGAAGAAAAACTCTTATTAAATTAGATAAACTAGAAGAAAAACTCTTAAATTATTTTGATGACAATCTTTTGATATAAAGAAGTTACGTGCGCAGGGGTACGTTGTTGCCGCTAATATGAGTGGAATTTATAATGGTTTGCAGGATAAAATTGTAAGGAAACAAAACTACACACGTGCATTGCGCTGCACATAACTTAAATTAAGTTATAAATACACTAAATTACACTAATTAATACACTAAATTAAAGAATAACTGTACTACATCTATTTCAAGAATTATTGTTGACCCCACTTTACCACAAAACGTTCTATGGTATTAGGCAATTTAAGGATTCAGTGAATGCCAATGATGCCGATGTGACACGGCCGACAAACGTGTAAAATGGATCCGTAATATTTGAATGGGAAACATTCTTATTGTGCATCACATTCACCATCCAATTGTTTTATGATATGACGAAAGGTATATAGTGTGATCAATATTTTGTTATACTACATGATAATGTCATAATGTGATGGGCGATGTATATAAAATCATTTGTTTTTCCTTAAATTCCTGGAAATCTATACTTCACAGCGCAGTTCAAAATGCGGTAGCAGGTGTGAAGGGATCGATATAATGAGGCTTCTTGCTCGGGTTTTTATGTCTCATATTTCTATGTTACAAACTATACTAATGGTTATTTTATCAATAAACTTTTTCTAATAATTTTATCAGGATATCAAAGTTAAGTATCCGGTCATGCCCCCCTTCTCCTAATAGATGCTAAAGTTATAATTATTGATCTAATGTATCTAATATCTTCTATGTGACAAGCGACTTTCACTTTATTGTTTACGATCATACTGATTGATTATGCCTTTCATATGAATGCACTTAAAATAGTATTTAATAGCTACACACAATAATTAGTTCACGGTGTCATGTTTACCAAAGAACATAATTTAATCTAAAAGGATATTGAATATCACGAGTGTCCTTCGTCGGCCACCTTCGAGTAATTAGTTTACCTTTATTATATAAACTTAATAATAAGTGTGTTCATATATACATTATACACACTTCAATTTCTTAATGATAATTTAATATACCCACATTCAATTTTTTCTTGGCCAAATTAACCATCATCTTTTCCGGTAAAGTAAAAGAATTCTAACCATAATTATGGTTAATTATTTCTCAGCAACTTTAAGAAAGGTGTTTTTAAAAAGTACTTACCTCTCTAATTGTTATATAAATGCGTTGTTAGGCTATTATTATGTTCCACAGCGTAAAACAGCTGTTACTTATAAAAAATGTAGGGAATATAAAAATAACAAAATTTGACTAAATTGTCATTTTAACATCATTGAATGTAGGGAAATGCCATTAACATATACCTACTTCATTATGTCAATTTTCAGCAACACCTCCATAGTATTTAATAAAATAATATATAGTATTAAAATATATATAGTAATATCAAATATGGCATTAGTTTTTACACAGTTGTTACACTATTTTAAGTTAAGTCTATGGATCAAATACAAAAACTAAACACGGAATTTTTTTAAACAAGGAAAAAGTGATGGATTAAACCAACTAGTCACTGAACACTTCGGAAGCTTATTTTCCGTGACATCCTTGAATGTATTTTGAAACAGTCCCTTTTTACTCCAGCAGTAATCTGCCATCATGTGCGTATCTCATCTTCCTTGGTAGCGGGCCTCCATAGTTTTAATATCCTCGTGAGATCTTTCACCTTTTTCCTCTCTGGTGTCTCTAAATTTTCAGGAAAACCATCTAAGTGGCTGTGTAAATAGTGCATCTTAATACACATTAAGATACACGTTACACCCAAGGGATTTTAAACTTAAGCTTTAAACTTATATCGTTTACCAGTTCATCATAGTTCAACATATTCTCCAAGACCAAAGCTATGTTGCCATATTCTTCTTTCATTGTCATTGTGTGACCAATTGGTTATGAACCATATTTGTTCTTATTGTGTAGAAGGAAACATTTCAAACTTCGATTTCATTTCCTCGAATCATCTGGAGAACAGTCAGGAAGATCCATTTATTCTAGGAGTCCTCTAATACAAGATTGTCTTCTTGAGGAAAAATTTGCCCATTTTTGATATTCTTTATCATGCTGATTCATTTTTTTTGTAGCAACCGAAAATTATTCGTTCGGAATTACAGAACCTGCGGTTTGAACAACTTGGAATTCTGCGTGAAATCGGGTGACAATAATTGCCTCCCACCACCATTGGTCACGTGATTTAACAGCAGCAGATATTTTAAAGAGTACGTTAATAAATCACGAACAAATATTGGACGCGCTTATGGCCAATATTCTCGAAAAAAAATCACCCAAATATCACCGGTAGTTTGTAGTGATGGAAAATCTGGATCCATTGTGGCCATTATCAATGGAGATGTGTATCTTGAGCACCAATTACGAATCGTTTCCATTGACTAATATACCCGCAGAAAAGCTCAACTAAACATTCAATCCCGCCAATTTACTAAGCTATAACAAATTAATTGATTGCTGGTATATTAAGAAGATCTCTTGGTCATTCAACGTTCATCAATTCCCATTTGTTGCCTTCGTGCAGTCATCCCAACATAATTTAACTGCCCCATACAAGTATTTACAAGTTCTTTTACCATTAGATATCGCAATGCTTTCATATAAATAAGGCAACTTGTAGGCAGATACTTAACGTGTACCATTTCTTCGCATGTATATATTTATAAATTGTTCCTTTATATAGTGCTTACAAATCAGCAAATTGTTTTGTTGCAATTGTTGATGAAGTAACATGTCCCGTCATTTTCTGATATCATCTTCTGCGGTCATTTATTTTCCGATTGCAGCCCAAATCTATGTATGATTAAGGGAATAGACGTAAATTTTGGGAGTGTGTGGGACTAGCATGTTGAAAAATTGATTATTTGGTGATACAACTAGGTACCTATTACAATTATGACTAATTCATGATTATCAAAACATGCGGTTAATCATAATCATCGATTGGCACACGAATGTTTAACAATTAACTAAATATAGACTATCGTATACAATGCGATAAGTGAATTGACTCTCGGGCGACATTACGGACGCACTACAGTGCGGTGCACATGCGGGGGTTTTACGGCTTCATATCGCTCGTATCTTAGTGGCTTTTATTCTTGTATCGTCAAAATTTGATGGTCCCGTGTCCCGTGACACCTTAAAATTGTCATAAATTTATTACGCAGATTTGTAGCGTTTTAAGGGAAATTTTATTGACTTTCATCTTACCTAGTTTTTTACTTTTTTTTTACTTTTTTTAACTTTATTTAACGTTTTTTACTTTATTTAACTTTTTAAAATAAAGTTAAATAAAGATCCTTATACCGGGTGTTAAACAAATGCCAGTTTTTTTGGTCAACTTTTATCTATATTATATATTATAAAAATAAATATATTATACATTATGTTAATTAACACCACCTATGAGATTTTAAGTATTGTATAAATTGTATTGTAATTTAAGAGTATTGTATAAATCCAACGCGTGCCGCATTGACCTTGAAGTTCATAGTCCTTTAATTTTTACCGAAATAATGGTAAAGTTAGGTTAGTGGTTAAATATTTATCTCATGGATTTTTTCTGTTTCAAGAATATATACGATGAGGTGAAAGTACCTAACATTTGTGTGTACTATTTTCATTAAAATTCAAAATGCCTCAAATACAAGTTTTTCTTGTTGGTGCAATGAACACTCAAATTGCCGGTAGTAAGTTGCCTTCAAAAATAAACTGCTTAAAGTGTTTCATCCTATAATATGCATGTTGTTAAAATTATAGTGCAGCTCTTGTAATTGATGGTGTCTTATTTTTTGGAAGAAGATAAGAAATGTTGGAAGATAAGAAAGATAAACAAATTATATGCAGTAATAAGAACATTTGAGATGAGTAAAACCAGAGATTCAAAAAAGAAAAGAATTTGGAAATACATTGGATCATATTTTTTGACATAGCTCATGCTAATGCTATGAATTTAATGAAAATAGAAGAAAATAAGGTGATTTTAAAACTTTAAAGGGAAACGGGGAGGATTGGAATATCAATTTTCTACAGAGAAAAGAGAACCATGTGCTTCTAAAAAATATGAAATGGATTAATCGCAAGAATAAGCTCCACGTGACAATATTCCTGAAACAGATGATATTGATAAGCCCTCAGCATCTCAAATATTCGATACATATGCTGTTCACATACTAACAGCTTGTGTTGATGCTCTTTCATTAAATGTTAATGATTTTATTATAAATCCGTAACCTTATAGAACGTAAAACCGAGGCTTCCGTTTTTGCCACAACAGCTTCAAATTCTGGTCGACTGAATGATGCTTGTGTTGTTTTAGAACAGAGACTGCATAGATACATTATTTTCGTAGCTTGTATACACCACGTCTATGAAATAATGCTTGCAACTATTTTTCAAAGTCATGTCCATTTTCGAAAGGTTTCAGAAAAACTGGGAAAAATTATATAAAGGAAGATTTTTGCCTTGGTTTTCGAATGACTTTTGTGATATTTTACAAGTCTCTCATGGAATTATGTTCTTTGTAATACTCATTGTACTGACGGTCATGTTGGTTTTTAAGGTACTCTATGTGTTCTCGAAAGTAGGTTTCTTTAGCAGGTTGTATTCCTCGAGGTGACTGATAAAGCTTTTGAATTTCAAGGGTATTTGCGTAGCCTCTGTAGGACTTATTTACCACTATATCTGACTTTCTCAAAATCCAGGGTACGATTTTCTTCGGTTAGCATGGATATCATATTTGTCGAACATCATAGAAGAAATATCAAAAAAAATATCAATTACGACTCCACATCGGTCCTAATATCGAAGTCTTTGTAGGTCATTATCTTCAGCTTAAATAGTTTCGTGCATTATGCACTACTTGATCCCAATTTTCTGGAAGTTATATTATATTGGCTTTCTTTTTTTTGAATGTGATTAGGCCGAAATCTTGATAATTTGGAAGATAGCTATGTTTATAGGAAAGAGATAGGTAACTCTCTTGAAAATCCTCGGGGCATCGAATAAACGGTCGATCGAGAAACTGGATTATTGTCTTCTTGATTTGCCCAGCGCAGCCTTCGGAGATCAATACAACTTCATCGTGTCTTTTGCTATCTGGAAGGTTATTTATTATGTCTAGCAGCATATGTCACTTAATGGCGCATTTTAGGCCACTCACTAATATTTATAATAATTAATAATCAACACCAGAAAATAGAACAATTCAGTTTCTGAACGATTGTTAAACACTGACATAACAAAGTAACGATAAATCAAGTCCAGGATATGCCTGGTTTTTGCTATAATTGAGTGAGCTTGTCTTGTTTTTGTAGATTCGCACATACTTCTCCGCGTCGTATTATCGGATATGTCTGACTCTTGGCGACAAATTATGCCGTTAGATAGCAAATGTCTTAAGGTACCTATATTAAATAGCGGCAACTTGGGAATTGGATGTATTGGACTTGTCTGGTTTTTGGAATAATGCCTTCAATTGTATCTGTGTCATGTGCCAAAATAATAGGTGTTTGTTTCGCAAGACTTTTTACAACGGAATCCTATGTTGGTCATATAGGTGACCTTGGTTTGCTAATACATATCAATGGGATATTCGTATTTATATGAGTATTTGAGTATGCCATCACATAGCAAGTTGTTTTTGATACTTTCATCCCGCATCACTTACCTATATTTTGTTAAAGTGCGACGAGGTACCGTGAGTATTACATTAAGAATATGTTTGTTTCTGGATTTAAAATAATGTTTCTTCCAATACATATCAGTATATTATAGGTTTATCGACATATTAAATCACTTACGTGGTTTAATATTTTCCTAAATACTGCTTTCTTTCATGTATTTAACCAGTCTCTTTCCGAGACTGAGGGCAAACACCTACACCAGGAAATGAGCTACCCTAACTTATAAATTAACATATTGTGGACAAGGGACCGCCATTATAATCCATCTCAAGAATAGTGAATGTACTGTATGCCATCCTCATACAAATTGCATTCCTCTTAAGACCCATACACTGTAGACTGTATAGCAGATCAGCGAGCACTACTGGTTTTAGTCAGTTATATATCAGCTAGCCCTAACTGTCTAATATATTTAGTTTCCAGTAAATAACAATAATTTAGTCCGACCTCTCGTTCGAAATGACTAGCCGTAGAGCCAGTATTTTACGTTTTGTATAATGTTTACTTGATGTAAGTTCGCTATCGCTCTTCCTTGGGTCCGGAGGTGCTGGGTCCGGATCTGACCAAAACGTCTTTCTGTATTTTCAGCCGATGAATACAATTAATTCCAAATTAATGAATCATAACTATAAGAATCTAGTAGAAAGAAAAAGAAGCGTGAGCTAGCTAGCATCCTGTAGGTTTCACCTATACGAGCACCTATAATAAATATATCTAATTGAAATTCTACTGGAGTAGTTTGAATGAAAAATGCTAAGATCGATTTAATATCCATTTAAATTCTACTAAGGTAAAGGCCTTAACAGAAAATAATGTTTCTATTTTTTGCATGCTAAAATTACCGATTGTTTTAAATACCAAATAAGTTGTGTTATTGAATATAAATGATGGACAATTACCAGCGCAATACAGAAGTATGATTATAATCGTAAAAATTTGCATGAATTTTCGTTTAACTTAGTGGCCTTTTAATAAAATCCAATAAAATATTACATTATCCCATCGTTTAAATACGGTCATTTGATTACTGAAATATAGCCAGTCCATTTTATTAGTAATATATGCAATGAATATTTATTATTGTTAATAGACAATTTAAAGAATAACAGTAAATATATTGAAAACCCACCCATGGAATAATCAAGACCTCATTGACATCGTCGTCACGAAATGTATTTAATAAAAATATAATGTCATCCTTGATCATAAATTACCATACATTTTAAAATACCCAGGTAGCATATGTTCAGAATATTTACATTGCCGTTTTGCAATAAACACTGTCGATCGTTCTAGCTGCCGTTTAACTTGCTAATCAATTTAGTTGAGTTTTACCTTTGATATCAAAGATTTTACATACATTGCGAATTTTACGTAAATTAATATAAAATGCCACAAATTCTAAGTTACATTATTTATTGAAGTGAATAGTTCTTTACCGCATGAGACTGATATTTCAAGGTCGCGTCATGATACATTTTATAACTGAACTGAATAATACTGAAAAATGGTGACTGATTTTAAGATTTTTGTATATAAATTCTTTACCGTTGCATATGGGGAAAATGGTAGCTAGTTTCTAAGTATTTCTTAAGTATTTAACAATTATTATGCACTTTTTTAATAAATAACAATGATTTACAAAAAAAAATCTATCATTATAAATATGTATCACTTGTAGACCAACCTACCGTATCAAAAGGTCTCCCAGATTACATGATCAGTGGGATAGGATAGATTCAGTGCCATATTAGTGGATAACTTTAATTGTGTAAATTCTTTTGTGAGCAAATACTGACGTATCCGCAAAATAGTCCTCGCGAGTTTGTCTTCGAGTGCAACGGAAACCAATGCAGAGTAAAGCAAATTACTTAGAGTCTGAAGATAGATAAGTAAACTTACAAAAGATTACACATTTACACATGCAATGTTAATGTTTGAATTTGAAACTTTAAATGAAACAATTACCATAACTAATTCTAACGATTTTGCTAAACCAATAATAAAATGCAAACTGTCAAACACGTTTGGTCACACTCAAGATTAATGTTAAGTGTTTGATGCAAAATGATGTTTTGCGAATTATAAGAATTCAAAAGTAGACTTGCTCATGTTTTGCTCATGTTTTGATAGCAACAGTTTCTGATAGTTTTTGAACTATCAGCTGCAGAATGTTAATACAATTTTGTACAAAACACACTGTAAAATGTATGTTAATGGGTTCTAAATAAACCAAAAACATATTTATAAATATATTACCATGACAGAAAAAATATACTGTAATTATTAAACAAATGGCATAAAATTATGAAAATACAGAATGGTATTAATGCTTCATTATCAATGTCGTCGTCAAGTATCATATTTTTCTGAATTGCTCCAAGATAATCCCTGGCAATATCCACACATGCCAGAACACTTTGACTCTGCTGATGAGCAGTCATAACATTTTGTGCATCCCGACTTGCAACCACAGGATATGAGCTTCAGTAAATTTCTAGGGGTTGGATCTAAACGTGTCAGAACTGGTTTCAAAGTGACATGGCTTAACTGCCAGCCCCAGAAAATCGGTTCTAAATTATTACCCAACCACTGCTGGACTTAGAAGTATGTGCGATCCGAGTGATTGGCAGCTGCTGCACTTGTAGGAGACAAAAGTACCAAGTTAAATACGGGATGTAATTGATGTTTAATAATCAAACGATTGTAGGAAAAATATCTATAATCATCAAGCGCCTGCGAATTTGTGGCGCCATAAAGGGCAAGTAGAAACTTCAGGGAAAACCATGCAACTGCAACATATTCTAGTGATAAAGCATTCTCTGTAAATAATGCAACAGTCTGTCGGCAAAGTAATTAGGAGGACTAGCAAGCTAACAAAAATTCATCCCTTGCTTTCTCAATAGCTGCTCCTACGATCGATACATCAGGATTATCTTGCAGCAACTCAGGAAACATATATCCTGAGTTGCTGCAAGATAATCCTGACGATGACATTAAAAATGACGAACTAATTACATAACTTATTTTCATATTTGTATTACATTTGTTATAAGCTTTATAACAGTATATTTTTCAGATTTATTTAAAACCTATCAACCACATTTTACATTGTATTTTTGTAATACCACACCGCGTTATACCGTCTTTTGTAACAGGGTGTTACAAAATTACATATATCGGAGCAACGTCTTTTCTAATAAGTTCGTGCTTGTCTAGTTGAAATCTCGAATTTACCTTACCGTAAGTCCGTTAAAAGCTTCTATTCTCAGAAAGGAAGTGTTCACCGTTCCTTGAATTGTTAATGGATGATTATTAAGTCCAACGGGCATGCGAACGAACTCAAAATGTTTGTTCTCAATAGTCAATTCGGTCTTTTGAATGTCTATTGAATCAAGTTATATTATCCAGACCACCAAGTCTCAGGTAATAAAATATTGGCAACTTCCAAGTGTATCGAGTAGGACGAAGATACTTAGAATAGGCCGCCTAAAGGAACAATTGCTGTTGCCACATCTAATTCTCAAATTTCTCAATATTCAATTCAAATATCAAATTTGACAATAATATATAAAAGTTGTATATATTACTAAGAATTACTGTGCATACAATAATATAGTAGGTATAAGCCAAGATGTTAACCATTTTTACATTTATTTTCATCTACTTTAATATGGAAATTCCGTAAATTTTCATTTTTCTTCTTATAGTTAAAAGCGGCAACGCCGCTCATATCATAGCTATTTCTTTTTCACTTATTGGAAAGGACGTGGTATCTGTTTTCATTTGAGACAATCGTCTAAACCCGGTAATCGCTCCTCTGCCTTTATTTACCAGCATTGGCGGATTGGCGGGATTTTCGCGAGTATTCTGTACGGTCATTCGCGATTGTGTAGTGCTGTTTTACTGTGATTGTGATGCAATATAATATCAGTGAACGATGGAAAGTATTATATACGTAGAAATATATACGTAGAACGGTCCACGGTTTCTTTAGAAAGAACAAATTGCCAGCTTCAGTACTGTATAGGTGCTGCAAAGTGAAAATGATATTATACCTAAAATGTGCAGGGCTAATCTGGCAAAAATTTTGACATACTGTGAAGGACATACTGTGAAGAGAGCCTGTCAAGATGGGCATGTAAAAAATGCATAGCAAACTGCGATTGAAGGCCGGACAACTGGTTTAAAATGCCGTCTGGAAAAGGTCGCCGTTTAAGCATAACGCATATTGGAAGTGATAGTGGATTTTTGCTTAATGGAGAAATGATATTTCAACTACTACTAGACGGCAGACTGCCACGAGGAAATAAATTCCGAAGTATTCGCGAAATGGTTTGCCGGCGTCCTTAAACATGTGGAATCAGGAAGTGTCGTGGTTATGGAATGCGTCTTATCATAGCTAAAAATGTAAAGAAACACCACAACAATCATGGAGAAGAATTCAAGACTGGTTAACAGAAAAAGGCATTCATTACCAAAAAAATTACTTGAAGGCGGAATTATTGCAAGTTGCTAAGGTACATGTCCATAAATATACGAAACTGGCAGTGGATGAATTAGCATTGACGCATAGAGTCACATTGTTAAGATTACCTCCTTATCACTGCGAATTGAACCCCATTGAATTGATCTGGGCTCAAGTAAAAAGGGGAGTGGCGAGAGTGAAACGAACTTTTAAATTATCTGACGTAGAAAGCCATCTTCAATTACAACAACATTTAGGAAAAGGATAGATTGATATAAATGAAAGATCGGGAATGTACAAAATTTGTTGTTATAATTGTAATCAAAAATATGTTGGGAAAACGAGACGATCACTAAAATCCAGGTTTACATAGCATATTTATGGCTAATCTAAAACATGGAAGAACAGATAACTCTAGCGTTGCCCAACATGATTTTGAGAACGTTCATAAAATAGATATTGGTAACTTAAGATTACTTATAAATGTGACCAATAGCACACAGCTAGATGCACTATTTGACAGAATAGACATAAAAAATGTAAAAATAGTATGAATAGTGATAAAGGATCTATCCCGTATAATCCGCTCTACGCATTACTAGACAACAGGCATTTGCTTAACACCCTATGTAAAAAATTTTTCTAACTTTACCTATCTCAAAATTAAATAATTGAGATGAAAGTCAATAAAATTTCCCTGATAAAAATCTGTAGACGAAATTCATAAATTTTTCTTGATTTTACACCGTATAAATCTTGGATAATTAGAATTTATATAAATATCTAACCGGCTTCTTTTAAGTTTGCCGAACCCAAATATTTCATAATCAATAATTTACATATATGCACTAATATTATTGGTAGTTAAGTACCAATAATATTATCTCAGGTTCTTAATCTAAGCATTGTTAAATATAAAGACCTTAAAAATTATATGAGCTCTTCAAGAAAAGTTGACGGACAATTTGAACGTTATGGCCCACCACAGGGGTCTAATGCCAAACCGTTACAATAATTGATGTCCGACATAAACAACGGCTTATAATAGACTAGGGAAAGACTTAATCACGGAGATATTCTATTAATGCAATAATTATTATTATCTGTGCCTTGCACTTTTATTAATATTAATTTATATATTTCGGTATAACACTTAATACTTTTAGGGTTGGGTTTATCCACTAATTATTAAATTAATATTAATGAGTTGGTCGAAAATCGACAGCCAAAAAACCAAAACTTCTCATTAACCTCGTTTAATTACCACTAAAAACGCGGGAATCATGCAATAGGACAATCTAAGATGTAAATGCTTCCTTGAATATTGTGGACTCTTAAAGGAATAAAACACAGACCGAATTATGATAATTTGTTGGGGTATATGAGCCTGTGATTATGGAGTATTTTGGTAGATAGTGATCGTGAAGTACCTTGAATAGCGGTAATTATTTACACATTAGCAACGCCACTAATTATATCTAGGAGCTCACCACTATTATTAGGCTTAAGTCTTGAAATTAATACTATAATAGCGTAATCGGTCGCTGCAACAAAAAAACCTCTAATTGCCGACCTACGTTTCCTTGCAACTCGCCAATGATTCCTTAAGGTAATACATGCAAATGTTGCCTCAATAGTGGCAATTACCTATTTTGCGCCAGCAATCGTAATTTTCTTTCAATTGCCCTCGAATTGTTCTGGATGCATTGTCAGTGTTAATTTTATGGTAATTTGCATACAGCTGCAACTGTAATTTATACCTAACAGAACTGTGGAAGATGCGTTTTTACTTTCGCATACTGCTGCTTGATTTTGTCCGATAAATAAGTCCTTAGTTCACCAAGTTATGATTATGTTGATGTGTATATGAAATAAAGCAACAACTTTAGGCGTTGAGTGAGAAATTATAAAGAGGTGCAACGCTTATCGCGAAATGCGTGCACAATTCTGGATCCGCGATTTATATTGGTCAAGAGCAGCTCTTTGGTTCCGAAATTGAATCAACAGGAAAACTGAACCGTCGCGAGGGTTCTAACAATAGTTCTCAACAGACCGACGAATCTCGGATCCAAATACCTAGCCAATCCAAAATATCAAAAGTAACATAGCGGAAAATCAAACATGATTGTATTCCTTGTTTGAATATGAGAATATCACTCTCAATATTTTTACTATGGTCTCAATTGCCAAGATACAGGGCGTTTAATTTCTAATTATTTTGCACGCATTTTGCAATAAGCATTGCAACCTCTTTATAATTATTCACTCAAGGCTTTAGGAAGATCATAGATCATTACATATAACATCGATACAAATATGATGACGGGATGGGATATGCCCGTCGTGCGAATACAAATAGCTAATATACTTTTTATTGCCAATTACGAAGCACGAAGCATGAAGCACGAAGCATAAGGTGGAAAAATGCAATTTAGTGCCGAAAAATCGAAATTGAAAGTACTTTAGCTATTTGTGCAATAAGTTAGGAAAAGTGTATTTTTTTCGCATCAGTTGTAGGTTTCTTTTAAATAAAAATATACTTTTTCTGCGAGTGGGACACATGATTTTTTCTAAGTGTTTTGAAAATATCTCAAATAACTATATTTATCATAATCTTTTATTGAAAATTGCGAATTTCGAAAATGTGAATCAAGAAACCTGTAGAAATGTTGATATAGGAACAAGTTTGTTTATTAAGCTTTCGTTAATATTATTGTGTCAGTGATTTACGAAAAATGTCTGAATCATGTGTTTCCGAGTCTGTTTCCAACGATAATATGGAATATGATACCTTAAAGTGGGACTACTTTAATATCGGTTTACTTTGCACCAAACGTGTAAAACTACATTATTGATAATATGGGAACCCATCTGCATATTTCAGGTATATTTCACTTTTTTTCCAACAGAGGGCATCACTATAGTTGCCAGGGATACATTAAGCGCTTTGTTCTGCCAGCCAGTGTTGAATAACCGAGTTCAAAAGTCTAACCTCAAAATCTGTGTGAATCGTTACTTTACTGTGACAATTTATACTAGTGGGGGATTCTCAATTATTTAACTAAGGTGAGTACGGATTTTATTGCATGTGTTATTATCGTTTTGACCATGTACAATATTAAAATGAGATAATCAAATAGGAATATTGTGAAAATAAATTTCTAATACAGTCACCACATTTTAGCTCAAAATAGGTATACTTTGTAGCATTGTCAGTAGTGCAAAGTATACACCATTTTCACCAAAGGGATACTTTGCTCCACAAAAGTAGTTCAGAATATAGCTTCGTATTTGTATTTCATTTAGCCTTTATTTTTTTTCAGACCATGCCAAGAAAATATAAAAGAGTCCCAGGTTCTTGGAGCTATAGAGATTATATGCAGGCACAGTGGGAGGAATGTTTGCAAGACGTTAGATCTGGTATGAGTAGCTCAAATAACCTACAAAATACCTCGAGGAATAATTTTTAATAAATTGAAGAATTTACATACAAACAAACCAGGATACCCTTCGATATTTTCCGATGAAGAAGGAAGACGCGTCGTTAGTTATTGCATTCATAGAATTAGCTAGTTCGGATTTCCAGTGAATCAAATTGAATCGCGCCCAATAATAAAGACTTATTTAAATAAGCAAGGCAGAAGAGTTCCTCGCTTTCAAGCAAACCTCCCCGGCAGAGACTGGGTAAAACCCTTTTTAAATCGTCATGAAGATTTAACTTCCAGGTTTGCTAGTAACATTAAATGAAGCAGGGCAGCCCTTAATATTCAGCAGATGCGAGAATAATTAGCGAATCTACAAGAAACATTAGGCGGAGTGCCACCAAATGCAATTTATAACTATGACGAAACTAATTTAACCGATAACCCAGGTCAAAAGAAAATATTAACGAGGCGTGGCGTTAAATACCCAGAGAGAATAATTAATTCTTCAAAAGATGTATTTCTTTAATGATGGCAGGAAATGCTGCTGGGGAATTGCTGCCACCGTATGTGATTTATAAATCTAAAAACCTATGGGATACTTGGACTGAAAATGGACCAACTGGTACTCGCTATAGCAATATCATCTCAGGGTCGTTCGAAGCCCATATTTTCGCTGATTGGTTTTCTCAGCATTTATTGCTTAAATTGAAAAAAAATATGGAAAAGAGTAATAATTGGTGACAATCTGTCATCACATATAAATATTGAAGTATTAGATTCATGCCGGGCAAATGATATCCATTTTGTTTGTCTGCCACATAACAGTACACATCTTACACAACCGTTAGAAGTTGCCTTTTTCGCCCCGATGAAAAAGGCATGGCGAGAGATCTTATCTCACTACAAAGAAACGCACGTTGGTCGTAGATCTAATGTATTGGAGAAATAGCATTTTCCTACACTTCCGAGGAGTTAATGGAGAAAAGCTGTCAATACTGCTTCAAATTTAATATCTGGATTTAGACGTATGGCATCGTACCTGGTGATGTAAGTCCCATTGGAACGACTACATGCCTGCCATTTGAACAGACCTGAAAATGAAGCGGAAAATAATGCCATAGAAAGCTAATTTATTGAATGTTTGGAAAGAAAAAGGCAGGATGCTACACAGTTCCAAACAAGGGGCAAGAAAAAATTTACAGTTCTAGCAGCAACGTCGCAAGAAAAGGAACAAGCGTCGGATGATTGTGATGATGACCACCCGCCTTTAACATTCGGAGACTCTGATGACGATATGGATGAAATTAATGATATGGAGGAGGACAATGAGTTTAACAAAAAACTGAACACTGGCTTTTTCAGTAAAACCACTGCTAAAAAGATTCGAGAATCTGGACTTAGAGATGCTAAGAGGGTGGTGGGTGAATATGTTTGGTTTCTTTATGAAGGAGACGTGTATCCCGGAGTAATAACATCTATCGATACAGAAGGTGCCATGATTAATTCGATGGTAAAAGCATTAAAATTTTGGAAGTGGCCTCAGCAACGTGGTGAGATTTCGTACACATGGGACCAAATACTTGGTCCCATGTGTACCAAACTTAGACCCACCCAAGCAAATGACAAAACGGGGCTTATATACCATACCACAATGTGACAAATTGTGGTGGAATTAACTTTTTTATATATTTTTAAGTATAAGAACGCTTACACAATATAAAATATAACACAATTGTTATTTATTTACGTTTCTATCTAATGAATACCTGTAACGATTTCAAACAGTTTGTGTTTTCTCTGGGAAATTAAACATGGCAATTGAAAAAAGGTAATTTTCAACCTGAAAATTATTCAAAAAATAAATTTTTTTACATCCAAATGAGAGGACTTGCCTTGGGTTTACAATGATATAGGTTTGCTTTGCCCCAAAACAAATCTGATAGTGAAAAGTTAGGCTCGAATCAACGGATGCAAAGTAACACCAGCCTATGGTATAGTTTGCACCATAATATAAGCACTTGTAAATAAGAATTAGAATAATTTATCATGCTCATATCAAAGCAAGTGTCACTTGACATATTCATAATAGCCTTGCAAAATTAGTTTAGTAATTTTTAGGACCAGTTTTGCAATAACATGAAAATAGCGCCCAAAAAGTGGAGCAAATTAACCCCACTTTACGGCACCTATAGAAAAATCAGCTAACATCGTGTTCAATCATTTTCGACAAAATCAAAAGATAAATATATGATACACCAGCCATTGTTTCCGGAGAATGTCTGCTATGATACTGGCTGATGTAGATATCACCACTCTTATCATCCACTTAAAAGGCATGGTGGATGGAAACCAACGGACGTGGCAGAATGCTATTTAGAGGATTCCGTTCCACAAAAACTTGAAGTAGGCTCAAAAATATTGAGTCCAAGATAGATCAATATAAATACAAACCAGGCTTAATTCGTCAAATACATGCGCAGGACTCTATAACAAATTGTAAAAATGTTATAGTTAAAATTTATAATAATGAAAACGAATTATTTAAGTTGGCAATATAAATGAATAGTTAGTTCAAGAATTACGATGTACTTTTTTTTGTTTAGAGTTAGGAAAACTTTGCTAACTCAAATTAGTTACTTAATATACAACTTTCAAAATACTATTTAAAAAAACAACAAGTAAAACTACATAATAATCGATGTAAGAATTGCAAAAAGTAATACCTAGTTCTATCTGCTGGTAGTCTATGTAGAATTCCTAAGTCAAAAGGTGATATAATGGAAAGTAACTGTTAAAGCTAGTTACAGATATGGCCAACAGTAACATACAGATGTGAGACTTGGAGTATTCCGGTAATTAATGGATGTGGGAATTTTTGGAGGTAAACAACCACACTTATAATGGAAGAGATTTCAAGATTTTAATAGGTAGAACAGATGGGACATTTGCACAATAATGGAATAAAAAAATACAAAAAAATTTACAACCCGGGGGTATAAAAAAAGAGAGGAAGGCTGAAGAAAAATAGAGAGAATATATAGAAGAGGATGTGAAAGAAATACAAATAGAGAGATATGGAAGATAATTACAAATATATATGCCACAACGGCCTTTTAAAGAGCGGGACACAATGCTCGTATGTTGGTAAATATGGATGTTTCACGAAAGGAATTCGGCGAGTGGTAAACGTTGGCAAAAAACAGATACCTAATTTCGTTTTAGAAATCGTAACATGCTATCTTAAAGATTCTAGGAGAATAGCTTGCTACCACCGACATAAGTTAAGGTTAATAAATGCGGGGAGGCTTTATCACGTCATTTTTAAAAACACAAAATTGCTATTTATGTAACCAGTTGGGAAAAGTACTATTTTGTGTAACGAGCAGATTTCTGCAGAACGAGCGCTAGCGAGTTCCCCAAAAGGATGCGAGTTACATAAAATAGAGTTTCCCAACGTGTTTCATACAAGATTTTTTCGACTTTTCACCAATTTTATAATTTATGGAAAGAAAAGTCGGAATTTTATACGTGACAGCTCGTCACTTTCATAGCTTGTCAGGTCTAAATAACCTCTCTAATAAACCAATTATAAAAACGGATACAGCAGCACTACAAGGTGCCATTTGGTATTTATTTTTCACTTTACTTAATATCTTACTAGGATTTATTAAGGGATTTGCAACGATAAACTAGATTATCTTTTTCGGAAATACCTACTTAGTCAATTACTATACAAACAAATATAGCATAATCATCATAGTTGATACAAGCTTATGTTCCAAGAAGTAGGCTAACATCCCTTATAGGCAAACGAATTGTTACTGAACATGATGTTCAGTAACTTTCAGCAAAACTAACATATTAAAAACTATCTCATAAATAATCTGCCGATAAGTAACTCATATGAGTAGGTACCTAACTTTAAATGGAGAATCTTGTGTGGTACGTACTTAATGATTACGGTTTAATGGACAGTGTCCTTAAAACCAAACATGGAAATTCATGCATAGAACATTGTTTTTACTTTACCTCCAGGAAACCTGTGTGGGAATATCCTTCCGTGTCGCGACAAAAGCCATGGATACAAAGGATAACTGTCTCTTGGTTGCGCGTGTTGGGCAAGATGTGATGGTTGTCCCGGAAATCCATGCTGACCAGAACTTAACGCCGCCGCTAATGCTGCACCTTGAAAATGCGCCGCTAACGCGAAAGGGTGTTGTCCGTGGTTGTGCATCATTTCGGGTTGCAGGAACCCGTTTTTCGGAACTAGATTAGGGTCGTAAGTAGGGTTCGGCCTGACTAAAGTATGCGCGGGAATTCCAGGAACCATAATCGGAGGTTTCGGCGAAACCACCGGTGACCGTTGAGGTGAAGAAAATTTCGGTGAACCATTGAGTCTATTATCGGCATCACTACTAGGCGACAGAGGCGCGGAACTTTCGGAATAGTGGACGGGCGAATGCTGAGGACTTCCTTGGTGAGCACCGCCGACGATAGAATCAATCGAGAATCCAATCTTAGGTTTCGAAGGCACTGCCACAATTGGGGTCGGTGCCAAAGGCATCATGGTTGGATTTCTCGACGAAAATGGAAGAAAATTCTGTCGTGCTAACATTTATTGTCCCAGCACTGATTGGGCGTCGTATAAAAATCCAACATCATCACAAATTTACACTTGATGCACAGAACAACTTCATATATCCAAATGTTTTTATTTGGTCAGGAAGCAAACATTCACAAACAACCTGAAGCGTTCCGTCGGATAATGTTCACTGTTTTATAACAACACTGTATGCAGCAGATGGTGATTAAAATTCCGTTCGCACTTAGTCTTAAAGGAGCCGTGTTAATTTATTTGAGATAGATCTTTTTCTCAATAATCGTGATGAAGGTGTCAACGATTACTTAAGAGTTAAAAACGTGCTACGTGCTACCGCCAACAAATCTCTTGAGTTAATAAGTGATATAAGCGCTGGACTTGAAACGTTCCGTGTAGTGGGGGCGAAGCTTAAATGGTTTGAGCTTTAGTGGGGACTGTCGGTGTAAGGATTGGTGAGTTGTTGGCAATCCGTTGGACTTAATGGCGTGTTTCCATTGGCGCAAACATTTGATACAAATGGTATTACAACTGTGGTGAACGCCCTTTATTTGCACCTCCCTTATGGTTAAAAAAACCTGTTTAGTTGGATAAATGCTGGATATTACACTTATGGCATAGTGAAGTTCTAAGGCAAACAGGTTGTAGGCTATTCTAGAGATTTTTTTTCAGATCAAGACGGCTAGTTGACACTTAAGCATTTGTTTTTAAATTATTGACGTTGCAACGCCTTTACATGCGCGCGCAATTGAAGGGGCGTGCCCGGCACTTATTTAATTTCTTTAATTAAGGTGGCAACGGGGATATTTCGTGTCGTTATTGTCACTTCTTCTGCTTTATTGTCGTAGGTTGAATGGAATTATAAAAATGTTCTTGTGGGTTAATTAATTAATAGTTTGTCAACCTCTTTAGTTATATAGAGATCAAGCATCTACGAATTCATCAAAAATCTTTATTATTTTGCGCATTGGATACTTACCTATATCTACCTATACTTATGTACATATTTAGACCGAACGATCAATAAGAGCAATGATTGGAGGTGAAGGTAGCTCATTTTGAAATACCATACATTTATTCACATATTTTTTATATTATACGGAGTTTCTTAGGTATTTTTGATAATGTAGGTACCTAATATTCCTATATTTACAAAGATATTGTGTTTTCCAACATTTCGATTAATCAAAGATCTTAATCGCTAATGCGATATTCCACACCTCTCCTTATTAAACATGGTACAAACTAAGAAATCTTTATGACGCATAGCATTCATCTAAAAAAAATCTGCTAACTCTGCTAACAACAACTTCAAGGATTCTTTCTTTAAATCTTACTTCAGGGAATGATAAATACAGATAGGTACCTAGTTAAGATCATATTTAGCATTTTAGGTGATGCCAATGCAAACGAATTTTCCAGCTTCGATGTTGAATGGTGTGGTAGTGTACCTATATTATTACTATTATCGTTACTTGTTATTTATTCTCATATTTACATCATGTGTTTCAGATCTGGACATTAATGTATGGAATAAATATTGTGGACACTTGGATCATACAAGTTTATATAAAAATACACAATATCTATAGGAGCATGAACCTTTTTTCTAATTTAAGTTCGTCCTTAAATTACTTACGTGTTTCGAAGTACAACAATTCATCTATAATTAGTCCCAGAGTTCTAGATAATTTAACAAAGTTTATATATAGGTAATTGTACCAGCTAGTAGTAATTCTATAGCATTGATAGGTACCTATCTATTTAAGTATTTTTTGCATTTCTTTCTCACTGGAAATACCTACATAAAGCAAACGTTTTTTTTTAGATTAATTTTGAGTCCATTGTTTTTGCACAAATTTGAAAAATTGTTAAGATCAATATGTTCGTTCCACTGCATTATTGATATTATTTATTTTAGTAGACATATACTAATACCCCAATACATTGATAGTTACATCTTGATACTAATAACAATACATCTTGATAATATAATAAATCAATATATCTTGATACTTAGTTTTCATCTAGAACCGATGCATGGAGATTGATCACTGGTCAACTATTTTTAAGGAATCCGTTACCTACACTACAGTTCATATATATGAAAAAAAGGAGTTGCAACCCTTGATGTGATGATAGATAGCACTGACGACGACGACGATGACAATGACGACTGAGTACAATCATTAAATAGATATTGGCAACATAATGTTAGAACTGAGACCAATAGTAGGCAGTCGGATGAAATTGAAAGCATAGCATAGAGCATAGAAGATGTAAAGAAAGCATGAAAGATGTAAAGAAGAGCATAGAAAATGTAAAAATAGTATCAATAACGACAAAAGGACATATACCAGTTCATTGAACTGCGACAATTTTTGTCGCGGTTCACTGAACCATGAAAATAATTTAGGTATAAATATGATATAAAATTAGTTTTAATCATCTCCGGATGATGCTAACTTGGTTGGCGAAATACATGACGAGCGAAGTGGATTCTGGTTATTTTGGTTATTTTGGTTTTCGTGGATTCTCAATCGTCGTCGCCAGTGCTAAAGAGGGTGGAAGTAACTATCGACCCATGTCTCATAACAAATTTAACAAACAATTTTGAAAAAGTTATGAAAGGGAGTAACTGGTTATGTTACAAGATACAACTTAATTTCCGAAAAACAATATAAGTAACTTTAAAGATAATATGTCGACTGAAGATGTGATGCAGACCTCTCTTTGCACGTTTATTGACTTATCAAAAGCCCTTGACAAATGCATTATTATCTGTAATTTAAAGGAAGTATCACCGGGTAAAAATAACATATTTACGGGTCATTCTTATAAAACTAGCTACAAACACCTCCAAACTACTCCCTTTATGTGTCAACATCTATTGGGCAACGGTCATATATGAATATCAAGCTCCTAAAATAATTTATAAGACAGTTGATATTGAAATTAGAAACACAGTTAACATTAGGTATACAACATACAAAAAAAAACTAAGTACCTATATGTTTCAGCAATAAAGAATCATATTTCAAAATTAATAGGTTTACTCTAAAACTGTTTGGCATAAAGCCGAATTTTAAATACCCCACCAGAAATTTGCAAATGGCAATAAAATAAGTTAAAAAATAAGATAATCAGTGTCAGGACTGCATTAGTGGAAAAGTGGAATGTTCTAAAATCAACGCTTTACAAGTACGTTAAAGGAATTAAATGCACCAACACTTATGGGGGTCAAATAGTTTTAACTCCAGATGAAAAGTAAATTAAACAATTTAAAGAAATAAAATTTTATAGGAAGGATTGAATTGGTTGAGGACACTCAATGGAAGTAAATTTCCTGAGAAAAAATTATCTAGGATTATATTTTTTTATATACAATTGAAGAAGAAATAATCAAGAAATCCTACGCTTATTAAAGGACCCCATATATTTAAGAAGAAACCGTTTCGCGAGAAACTTGATTTCATTAGAATAGGTTAAAAAGTTTTTCATTTTAAGTTCTTAAATGTGTGTTATAATTTTTTAAATTCTGTGTGTTATATTTTTTTAAGAAATTAAAATGTTGTTAATGAATGTTAGTTTTAATAAAGGTTTAATACACATTTTTCAAACTCTACAATTTATTTCAGGTTAAAACCAAATGGTTCCCTTTTTAAAAAACAATTTTTACCTCCAACTCGGGCAATAGATCGTTCCGTACGTAGAGCCCATCGATTTAAAGCCATATCCAACTTCACCCACTTTTCCCAGGTGAAGCTGGACAGTAATTATCAAAACATATATAGAAAACTAATAGCAAAATAAAAATTTTAATTATACCAAATAATAGAATACATCTTGGCCTACCTACATCATTTTTTTCACAATTTTTGAAATATCGGTAAAATAATCCGGTATATCGGTATAATAATTTAGTGTTACACAAAATACCTATACTCTATCCAACGAGAGAATGGACTTGATTTGCGCATCGGCGACTAAAGAGGAGGGGCTCACAAACAAGCTGCGCAGGACCGTCATTCGATGAAATAAATTCGTAAGTAGGTGCCTCTTTTATTCTTCTTAATTGGCGATAGTGGTGGATTTATCTCGTCTCTGGCTGCTGCCATTCTTATAATAGATTTAAAACTTATTTCACAACCATAAACAACACAACTAAAATAACCGTACTTGCGAGACTACAAATACAAACTGTGAATAGGTAGGCAGTAGTAGGTACTTTATATAATTAGGTACCAGGTAGGTATCGGACCCAGGCGCCGGCCCTGGCTACCTGCTGGGGCAATTAAGACGTTGAGGGCGTTGAACTAATGTTCTAAGGGGCGGAGATCTGACCAAAACAGACGAATTTTCGCTCGAGTGCAAGTCCATTCTCTCGTTGGATACAGTATAGTTAGATTTTAGATTTATCAAATTACCATATGTTTTTCACTAAGTATATAAAACAACGAGATTTTTGTATTACACGAATTTACTGGATATACTAAGTACCATTGAACCATATCTGATTCTGATCTGAAGTATCTACCATAAGTATGTACTTGAAGGTATGTACCATCAAGTATAGGTATATGTGATTTATCTCTGCTCTTCTCTTTTTCTCTTTTCTTCCAATCATTGTTAGTGTTGAAATATTATCTGTAATATACCTGCAAAATACCTGTCATTCTTATGAATGTAATTTTTTTCTTTTCATGTACTCGTACCTAATATATATATATATATATATATATATATATATATATATATATATATATATATATATATATATATATTAGTTAGTTTTTAACTGATCTCTTCTAATCACCTAGTCAGGATAATCTAGTAAGAGGATATAATTAATTCCTAATTTAGTGAACTCAAACTGTATAGCGCTTGAGTAATTGTGACATAATAGTCCCCAAAGCATCTAAGTCTAGTTTGATTCTAGAAAATTCTTCTTGAACCTACTTCGGCCAATTGATCACAAACAACGTTCAACGAACATAGTCGAGGAGCTTTTTTTCAAACTGCAATATGCCGTCTCACACACTTTCGAGGAAATCATAAAAAATGCTAACAGCCCCTAATACTTAGCTTTTATTTTATATTTTAAACTGTAGTATACAGGCCCGGATTTATTAATTTGACGCCCCTAATCAAACGTATATTTGCCGCCCCGTTTCCCCCTCCACCACCCTGATGATTTATTACAAATTAAATTGTTTAAAAAATATACGATCATTAGCGAACAAATTGTTTATTGAGAGTAAAATCAAATATTGTAAGGTCAAAAATGACGTTTTTGAATAAATTTGCGAGGCAGGTTTTTTGAAATCTATTGGTTTATTGTTTTGTATACTTAGACCGGCCCTTACGTACGCGGCGCCAGTGTGATGCAGCTCATCGGCCACGAACATAAGAAAACTACAGGTATTAGAAAACAAATAGCTACGCCTCATCACGGACTACAATCTACATCTCCATTAGAAACTTACAC
Source organism: Tetropium fuscum (assembly GCA_964058915.1). Lineage (NCBI taxonomy): Eukaryota > Metazoa > Arthropoda > Insecta > Coleoptera > Cerambycidae > Tetropium > Tetropium fuscum. The sequence continues at coordinate 160,264 of CAXKVY010018450.1, read as the reverse complement.
AACCTTTGCCCCAACATAGTACCAATAGCGGACCGCATCGTAAACATTTCACAGAAATTCAACGAATTTAAACTGTATGATAGTCTCCTTAGAAATAACACCTTTTTGAAGAAAACATAAATTAATATATCAAAATCTACCCATATTCAATTAATCAATGTAATAATTTTTCCATTTTTAACCATAATTTTAAACTCTTTAAGGTCTTTTAAACTATTTTAACTTGATCAATTTACCCTTTATGTTTGTTTATTTGTTTTTTAGTCAGTGTTCTTTCCAAATTCTACAAAATTCAACTATTTTATTGCATTACTAGAAATCAATAAATAGAAAATAGTTATATGTGTTAAGAGCGCAAAGTACTGCATTGCCGCTTGCGAAAGAAATTTCGCTTCGCGTCGCGCGGTATTCTTTCAAAAGCGGCAATGGCAGTTTGTGCTCGTAATACATACATAATACGTGCTCGTAAAACATTTTTTCTACAATCGCTTAATACAGTATGTTCTTGTATGTATTTGGCATATGTTTTTATATGAACCGATTTTTATAAGTTTTTTATAAGTTTTTTTTGTTAGCTACATTTCTCATGTGTCATTTTTGACTGACAAGCGCCTGCTAAGAAATTTATAATAAAAAGGGAGCGGCAATTGACACTATTGCCGCTTTCAAGCGACAATTATGTCATCAACGGAAATGGCGTACTTTGCGTTGAGATTTGAAAACGCAAAAGCCTACTATTGAGGCGATTGTAGAAAAACATTTTTAACTCAATTTAAATGACAAACTCAGTCATTCTATTTTCCTTTTTTCCCTTCTTTTGTTACCTTTTCGGACCTGCATTTACGGGGGTTTTTAATATGGCATTTTTACCCCCAGGCAAATTAAAATGTCTTCGAAGAGGGTCAACAAAACTATTTACGAAAATTCAACTTCCTATTTATTTCCAACTTTTTCGAAGACCATTTGGTCTACTGAATAACCCAATGACAGATAATGCGCGTGGCTGTTTGGCTGGTCCCGGGCATGGCATTATCCTCGGACGTACTTTCTCTTGTATTATTTAATTTAAAATAAAATAAAATTTTCTTTTTTCTGTTTCTTAGTGTGTCGTGCATTATAGAAATATAATTTTGCCGCCCCTTAAAATCTGCCGCCCTAGGCTGCAGCCTTCTCAGCCTATTGGGAAATATGGGCCTGGTAGTATAGTTATTTAGATATGAGTGTAAGGAATTTATGAAATATCATTCTTTTATTATAAGAATAAAAACATGTTTGAATTTGTTGCGTTTTGACAATAGTACTTATTTCAGTTTCGAAAGGGAAATTATTTGCTCCAGTTTGAAAACTAAGGTTTTTGGAATTTGTGCGTTATGTTTGACACATTGCTGTCAGTCCACTTTATAAATAGAACTTATAGCGGTTTGAGGAATAACTGATATACCACTAGATTCGTGATATTCCATCTCCATCTCCATATTTCATTTAACTTTTCAAATATATGGACTTATTGCGATTTGAGAAAAAGCTCCTCTACCATGTTCTTTAAATTGTATGTACACGCGTACTGAAAATAAATTAAATATCTAAATTATAATTGTTATTACACGATTGCTGTGAACTCAGCAATATCCAAAAGGCCAATGTGTGATTGCGTCTGCGAAAGCCTTCATCAATGTATTATCATTAAATGTTTAAGAATATATTATCGTATCCAATTAGTTATATATCCTGTTCATAAATTATAAGCTATTGAATCAAATTACTTGTTATTATATCAGAATTAATTACAAATTGGTAGGGGACAGAATAAGTAGATACCCCAGAAGGATGTTTTTCTGATTAATATCGCTATGTATCTATATTTGTCAATTTACTAGACTTAATTGACGAATTCTAACATATATAAGATTGTCAAGTGTAATTATATGATAACAAACCGGTATACGTGTTATTTATATTTTGTTTAAATTTATTATTGAATGGAAAAATCTATATTAGTCACAAGGTACTGAATTTCTATTTAAAAATCTAGATTATTGGTTATTAATTACATTGTCTTAAAGTAGGTATATAGTTAATAAAATCTGACACAAAATATATGACTATAATGGATCAAAGTCAACCAAATTGAAAGTGAAGACAGAATCAAATGGGCAATACAGAGCTTCTCCCCCATTCAAATCGCCGGGCATCGACGGCATATATCCGGCACTACTTCAGTGGGGCCTGGATATACTACTGCCGCACCTGGTTGGAATGTTTAGGATGTGCTTAGCACACCTCTATATCCCAAACACATGGAGAGAAGTAAAAGTATTGTTCATACCAAAAGTAGGGAGGATGGACTATTCCACCCCCAAAGCATACCGTCCTATTAGCATAACTTCATTTCTACTGAAAACAATGGAGAAGCTATGCGAGCGATATCTAAGGGATGTAACATTGACTAACAATCCCGTGCACCCCAACCAACATGCATACACGCCAGGAAAATCCACCGATACTGCCCTCCATGTGGTAGTAAGTCGGATTGAGAAATCCCTGGATCATAAGGAATCTACCCTGGGTGTCTTCATAGATATAGAAGGTGCGTTTGACAAAACCACCTTTCCTAAAATTACAGCGGCCCTATCACATAGGATCGTTCCTCATATTGTGAGCAGCTGGATATCCAACATGCTCTCTAAAAGAGCAGTACAAATCAGTGCAGGAGACACTGTCATAAGAGGACTGGTTGCGAAAGGCTGTCCGCAGGGAGGTGTTTTATCACCACTGCTATGGAATCTGGTTCTTGACAGCCTCCTAAACCGCCTCAACGTGGAAGGATTCTACACAATTGCATACGCAGATGACCTAACGATACTGCTTAATGGAAAATTCGAAGGAGCCCTCTGTCAGAGAATGCAGATGGCCCTAAGAATAATTGAAAATTGGTGTGAGGAGTTTTCCCTATCCGTCAACCCCAGGAAAACGGAAATGGTACTCTTTACAAGGAAAAGAAAACTGGAGCCAATGAGAGCACCTGTTCTCCTAAACACAGCACTAAATTTTGCACCACAGGTGAAATACTTGGGAGTAACTTTCGATGCTAAATTAAACTGGAATCTTCACCTCGAAAGAAGAATAAATAAGGCCTACATATCATACAAGCAGTGTCGCAGGATCGTAGGGAAAACCTGGGGAATGAAACCCAGAGTGGTCCTGTGGATTTACACTGCTATCATAAGATCAATGTTGGCCTATGGAGCTGTTGTCTGGTGACCCAAGAGTCAACAAATAACAGCAAAACTCAAGCTATGCCAGGTACAGAGTTGCCTGTCTGAGCATAACCGGAGCCATGCGAACAACACCAACGAGAGCAATGGAGATAATGTTGTGTCTTCCACCGCTAGACCTACATCTAGAAGAAGTGGCTCCGACTACCATGACTCGCCTCAAATCCGTTGGCATATTACCAAACGCAAGCTGTGGCCAAACCAGAAGCCACCTGTGGACTGAGGCTGTCAGAAAGATGCCCCTTTTACAGGCATGTGCATATGGTATTCCGCCTCGGCTTGTCTTTGATAAACCTTACACCATACATACTACATAAGACGAGGCCGGCGCTGAAGGTGTAAACTATGTCTTCACGGACGGATCAAAGAAAAAGGATGGAGCAGGCTGTGGTATATATTCCAGGAATCTGCGACTCCGATGCAACTGGACTATGGATAAAAATTCCAGTTTAGTACAAACAGAACTCGCTGGTATAACCATAGCCGCACAAGAGATTGCTCGCAGAGAAATAACGGGCAAGACAATAAGAATCTGCACAGATAGTAGACAATGACTACTGGCCCTGAAAAATTATAAAATAACTAAAGGATCAACATGCGAATGTCACCAAGCACTTGTGAGAGCATGTCAGATGAATAACATCTGCCTGTGCTGGGTCAAAGGACACTCACTATGCAACGGCAATATAGAAGCTGACAGACTGGCCAAGAAGGCAGCCAGCCTGAGTATCCTTGGGCCTGGTCCTTCAAGTATACTACCAGTTGCAGCGAAACTCCAAATAATAAAGGAAAATACCCACAAAAAATTTAAGACGTTATGGGATGAAACAAGTAGCTGTCAGCTGGCCAGAAATCTCTTGAGATATCCCAGCGAAGAGACGGCGAGGAACTATCTGGCAATGTCCAGGGGTAAACTGCGATTTGTTACAGGAATCCTAACCGGACACTGCCGGGTAAGGAAACACCTCTATAACATGAGACAAAGTGACACACCTATCTGCTGAAGATATGAACAGGAAGATGAAATGATCGAGCATGTACTTTGCGAATGTCCCGCCGTGTCATCGACCAGAGAATCCATATTGGGGGAACGTTGGCCTTCTTTGGCCAATTTGAGAGAAATGCCCCTGGGCAACATCATCACCTTTTGTACAACATTTTGTACAACACAAGGGGCCCAATGGGGCCTAAGTGCAGCGGATCTGTGATCCGCACTACGGCCAAATTCCAGATTCCAGATTCCAGATGGATCAAAATGCACAAAAAAATATTGATAGTGTAAATATTAATAATATTAACAGTGTCTTGGTGCAATTTTACTAAAAAATCCACACCTGTAATGTTTAACCAATCAGAAGCTTGATGGTTGTTTGATTACCATGGCAACCCAAAAATTTTCCAAAAATTACCCTTCTAAGAGCCAGCAGGATTTGATTACACTGGACATTTGTTGTCAGATTCATAAAATGCTTTTTAGGTTGACATGTTCATTTTAAAACTTATCTACCTTACCTTAATATTTGAGAAATCGCCAAGACAAGTCGATTTTTATTTTATTGAGGAACATTTTCAACAGTCACGAGGTCCTGATATGTTCATCCCATTACAGGGTGTGGTATTGTGTAATTTTAATAATTTTGTAAAATATCAACTGATTTCCAAAAATAGAATTCAGAACTCAGAATTCGAAAAAATGTTTCAGACCAAAGTGTCTTATTTTTTAAAGTAGAACACAAATCTGTAATGCAAATTGGTGGTACCCATTTAAAATTCCAAAGTTAGATTCATAGGGGGGCGGGGAGGGAGTAAAGTTTAGTGTCGATTAATAGATAAACCTGCAGTAATCGAAATAATTGACCGTCCCTGTATTTATGATACTTACCTGGTGTCATAAATACCATTTTAATAAAATTATTCATTTTATTGAAAAATAAATAATTATTTAATGGTAAATTGCACACAAACCTTAGTCTATAATCTTTTGTGGATAATGACCTCAGCATAATTTATTAATAATGATTTAATAATAACATTTATATTTAAACTAATTTGCATTCCTTTTATTCGGAGTTTATAAGTTTTATTTACTTGCCATATTTACTTTTTCTACTCTTCTCTTGTAAAAATATACTAGGGCATTCAATCATTTAAAGTAGGATTTATTTTTGAGAAACTATTGTCACAAATGAAATAACAGTACCTAATAGTGTTAATTTTTTTTTATTTCAATTATTAGCGGATGTCCTTACGGTAATATTAGGGACAATACGTGATAATGTTATTAACAGTGGCTCCATATTGCTATTAATTAAGTTCATAAAATATATAATAATTATTACAATAATTAAGAAAATTGGCTAAAGGTTGTAATTAATTTATATAAATAGAAAAGAGGAATAAATATGAGAAAAGTACTATGATCCTCGCGTTTGATATGCTTATTACGTAATATAATCTATATGTTAAATGAAATTTTTCTGTATTACTCTCAAATTTCGTCACCAAAATTCGTCCAACATAGGCCAAAAATTTCAATTACATCATACTCATACAATAATAAAATAATACATCAAATTACATAATTCAGGTTTTCTAACAGAAAGCTACATAATATGACACATCGTAAAGCTCGAAACCTTTATATTTCATTCACCAAATTCCACATACTCATTACAATGCTATATTGACCGAAGAATCTAATCTTGAAAATATAATACTACTCTGCTGTATATGCAAACTATAATCGAAAATACTAAAACTAGCAAGATATAATAGGTAAACAATTAAAAATATCAAAAGAATGTTAAGGCAAAGAATAAATACTTAGTATGCCTTTAGTCAGTCAAGGAAATCTTACTAAATTACCTTATTTAGACAACTGACACCACCTTATATTGGTCATAACATTTTTTTTATTTGTACTTAACCTATCACTATCACAGATGTTATAGTCTCTTTCATATATCCATTATTTATGTTCATAAAGCAACGATGCACACACTAATAAAAACACACAACAAAATTTATCAAAATACGATAAAAAACGATAAAATAGAATTGATGAAAACCCAAAATATCAGATGAAATGATACTAAAAGCGATCGTGAAAACAAACTTGATTGATTTCCTTGACTGACTAAAGGCATACTAAGTATTTATTCTTTGCCTTAACATTCTTTTGATATTTTTAATTGTTTACCTATTATATCTTGCTAGTTTTAGTATTTTCGATTATAGTTTGCATATACAGCAGAGTAGTATTATATTTTCAAGATTAGATTCTTCGGTCAATATAGCATTGTAATGAGTATGTGGAATTTGGTGAATGAAATATAAAGGTTTCGAGCTTTACGATGTGTCATATTATGTAGCTTTCTGTTAGAAAACCTGAATTATGTAATTTGATGTATTATTTTATTATTGTATGAGTATGATTAGTTTTTTATTAAAATTTGACCTGCTCTGTTAAATACCCATATTGTTGGTCAAAATAGGTTCTGATAAAGAAAAATATTAAAGTAGTAATATAATAGGAATAATAATATTCCCACAATATAGTTATTATTTAACAATAATTATTATTTTCATATTTTAGTGACTTAGTTTATTAGAAGTTATCTGATAAATATCTGATAGTTTATCAATATCTATACAATATATATTTCAGGCTCTCCATTATATCTCAAATAAAATATTACTTTTAGATAGGTAGTAAATCAGAAGACTACTTTATAAATTCATTTCAATTTTTGCCGGAGGTGCCGGAAATAAACTTACTTCATCAACACGTCTACCTTTTTTGTCAAATTATATTATTTCATTATGATTAAAGGGCTAGAATATATGTAAATAGCTTCTATTATAAAATTAATACTGTATGCATTATGTTTTGTTTAAGTTTTTATATGTTCTATTTGAATTGTTTTGCTATATTTCAATTAATTATATCCATAAAGGTATAATGGCTACCTACTGTACATTTCTCTAAATTGACTTATTATGAAGTTCTCACGTTTATCATTAGATGACAAATTGTATTTTGGGTTGCCTATATCAATTATTGTTTTTTTCCATTAGCTTTGAAGTTCTTTGCCATTCATATTTGTTTTGTGAAAAGTAATCTTGGGTTCTTTCACCTTCATTGAGGATCTTCAGAGTTATGTACGATTGTTTTATTGGTCATTTATCAATTAAATCAAATTGTACAGAAAATCAGATAACATGAGTTTTATTTATAACATCTACGGGAGGCAGAGAAATTTTCTTTGACTTGTAATAATATAATAATAATATATCTACCCCTCACTTTAATCGCAATGGTTAGCTCAGAAATCAGAGACTTGCGCGCGAGAGGGGGCGGCATATTATTATTTCGCGAGCCGCATGTGCGGCTACGATCGCGTTAGGTTAGTAAATTCTAGCAATCATTCAATGCAGGAATGAGGGAAAGAAACCTGGAAAGCCTCATTAGTATTTATCGTATATTATAAATTATTGAAATTGTTTTTCGCACCAATGCGGGGATTCGAACACACACTGCTGCTGGGTGAACAAGCCGAGAGCTAACTCGCCAACCGCCCGAATACCACCCCCATTATTAGATTATTCCCCTAGTTTGTAAATATCGATTAGATTGTACTATTAGCGAAACAAATCAACTATTTTTGATTCTGCAGGAATTTTCCAAAACTGCAGGAATACAAAATTATAGCCCTTTCCTTCAACGTTTTGAAAATGTTTCCAATAATAATTTATACTATAATTTAATGGAAAAAACAAGCCTGACTGTTATTTACAAAGAGGAAAGCCTCGCCAGACTGACGTTATATACTGACGGTTGCTATACGCGACAATATAAAAAATATTAACCTTTTTGACCTCGCGGAACGTCGTACGCGTATCTTTATATAATTTAGGTTCCTCGGTATACAATGATAAACTGTCATTTGACAAATTTTCAGGACTGTGAAAATGAAGGCATTTATTTTTTTTTAAACTTTTTCACTTACCAGACCCGTCATGTTCCACGCTTACAAATCAGACAGCCTATTAACCACATAATTTTAGTATACGACTTAACGACTACAACCATTTTCATTAGTGACAAAAAAAAGTTGATCGAATTTATATTTTCTTATGCATTTTCTGCCTCAACCCATCGGACCCCCCCCCTTCATTCAATATACAAATTGTTGCTTAGAATCACTAACTGAACACCCCTATGGATGTTCGGTGACTGGGAAAATAAATACCAAAAGAATTCACTGCCTCGCCTGTTAGTAATAAATGCTAATCAAAATATTTAGAGAGCATACCGGCAAAACCAATATTATTATATTTCCACTCGCGAACTATTCATGCTACTCAATAGTTACATAATATATTATTACTCGAGCTACTGAAAAATTATCTTTAAAAACTTAATTACATAAAGGCGTTGCCATTCAATTTATCGCTGTGCCACGATGTTTAAGAATAAATTACAAGTTGCTCCATGATTGTGAAATATCACTATTAATAAAGTAGGTATCAAGAAACTGGGATGAGTGAATGTTAATTCATGGGCGTATTGCAATATGATTTTGTGCTCTCACAAACTACAAATTGAAATAAAAGTGTGTTCCATGCAATCTGCTGTTTGTAAGTTCCGTTACGAGATTCAGGAAACGTAGAGGTCTAGCTAAAATTACAACCTGTCAAACACAAGCGTCGTTCCCTCTCTTTCTCTAATTATCGCTAAACGCTGTTTAAGCAAGAATGACTGCATGCACGAACGTTCTGGCCTTTCTAATGTTTCCTTCATTCCCTTACTTATTATTATAATGATATCGTCAATTTGGAACATACTGACGAAGCAATTAAATGTAATTAAGGAGTTGCTAATCCACTTCTAACTCCCAACTTCTAAACTCGCATGGATATACCTATTTCTTAATGTGTTATAAAGCACTGACAGGAACTACACGATTCATGTGGAAAGAAAATTTTAGAGTAGTTCAGATTTGCTCTATGCTGTTATTAAATAATTACTGGATTAACGTTTGTGTCTGACAACTAGGTAGGTCTCTATTTTATTACAGCTATACCTATTCATAGTTATGCGTAATATCTTCAGAAAATGCAAAAACTAGGTATTTAATCATTATTTATTAAAATAAGAAAAACCTAATATACAGATATCTCGGTCTGCAGGGTAATAATAAAATACAAAATAGCCTAATTTCGTAGGGTTTCTTGACTGTTCTTCCCTATGATACTAATCGAACAGTCTAGTAACCTTAAAAATTAATCAAAACTGTCATTTTTGCCTATGTTAAATATGTCGTAAATAAAATCATTTTTGAAAAACGCCCACGTTAAGTAATATATAATCAATCGTTTTATTGGTACCATTCCACGATAAACCCTCCAAATATATATATATATATATATATATATATATATATATATATATATATATATATATATATATATATATATATATATATATATATATATATATATATATATATATATATATATAGTTATATAATAGTAATCAATTGCCCCTACGCGTTGGTGTGGCAATTGTAATCTCAATTATGAGTTTATATATTTTAGAAATCATTATTGATATTTATTGAATTTTATTTATATAGAAATATTATGTATTGTCTTTTAGCTTAATATGTCTAGGATATAATAACTTACATGATCTCCCGATGTAATAAATATGGGCGCCAGTCCACAATGCTTGTGAACAATTTTGATTTTATTATTTCTCAAAGAATACCTACTTTTTATCACTTTTATGTTTTAAAATGTTGTTTTTAATTATTATTAAATTTAAATATTTGAGCATGATATTTCTTTGGTCTTTAAGGAGAGTTCAAAATAGACTAGTATCTTGTTGTATGTTAAAATTATCATAAAGATTGATTTTGAAATTTGTTTTAAAAATAATTATATGATGAACTAAGAAGGAGTTCTCAATTAATCAGCACAGAAATTTATTTTATAATTATTAAAAAAATTCAATAGATGGTGAATGATTTTCTTAAAATTAAAAGAAGCTACACTCACCTACGATATCCTATCATAACTTAGATTACTAGAAAACATATAGGTACATGGGATTTTGAAATCCTTGCCAATAAAATAAAATCAAATGAGTGTATATAAATACGCTAAGAAATAAGATAATGTTCCACAATTATTAAAAGTTTTAAGTTTGTCATGTCGAAATAACAGTTTTTTAATAAATGCACATAGAAGTATCTACGGTACTTTTTAAAATTTCCATGTTTTTAAATTTTGTGTCTGTCTGTCTGTCTGTCTATCTGCTTGTCTGTATGTCTGTCTGTCTGTCTGTCTGTCTGTCTGTCTGTCTGTCTGTATGTCTGTCTGTCTGTCTGTCTGTCTGTCTGTCTGTCTGTCTGTCTGTCTGTCTGTCTGTCTGTCTGTCTGTCTGTCTGTCTGTCTGTCTGTCTGTCTGTCTGTCTGTCTGTCTGTCTGTCTGTCTGTCTGTCTGTCTGTCTGTCTGTCTGTCTGTCTGTCTGTCTGTCTGTCTGTCTGTCTGTCTGTCTGTCTGTCAGTCTGTCTGTCTGTCTGTCTGTCTGTCTGTCTGTCTGTCTGTCTGTCTGTCTGTCTGTCTGTCTGTCTGTCTGTCTGTCTGTCTGTCTGTCTGTCTGTCTGTCTGTCTGTCTGTCTGTCTGTCTGTCTGTCTGTCTGTCTGTCTGTCTGTCTGTCTGTCTGTCTGTCTGTCTGTCTTTCTGTCTCTCTGCCTGCCTTCCTGTCGGTCTGTCTCTTTGTTTGTTCCATCTAATCTCCGAAACGGCTGGACGGATTTTGACGGGACTTACACTGGCAGATAGCTGATGTTATAAGGAGTAACTATTTTTATTTTAGAAAAAGAATGTACCACACAAAGAAAATAAAATCCATGAAATTGTGAACAAAATCCGATTCAAATAGGGAAGTATACATTCAATATATTTCAATATAAACAATAATAAATAATTAATTATAAGCGCCTCCCACCGCTTCCCTTTCCCGTGACTCAATATCACAAAGGCTGCTTGTTGCGCGGGCACAATAGCATTAAATTCACGCGGACGAAGTTACGGGTGACAGCTAGTTCCTACTATTTTTACAGTGTCATTTTTATGTGGCATTATTTTTGATAGGTAATTCAGGGCTTTTCTAGCATATAGCTTATATAATATATAAGAGTACTTGTTTTAATAGATTCTACAAGATTGCAAATTTTAACATCATCAGTTTAACATCTAAATAAATGTATACCTAATACTTTTATATTCAATATGTTCAAATAGAACAAGTATAAATAGGACACTTTTATTTTATCAATGTGAGCATTTATATATGATAAGGATGCAAAAAAAATAGATATTGATATTAAGCTATACCGTTGTAGTATTGGGGGTGTGGTATTGTACTGTTTACAATGATAATGACTGGTATATCGGGCAGGTTAGAAAATTGTGTGAATAAGGAATAACTGAATATTCATTTCTATAAAACTGACATATTTATGCTGCCAATGAAAGCGGACATGGGCTCATTCATTATTAAAAGGCATGATTTAAGAGTATATTTTGTACCTTGCTTGTTAATATACAGAATATACACTGTTCATTTTAAAACTTACCACCTCCTGTAATTGACAAACCGCAAATTATTTCATAAATCGCCGAGACCCGTCGATTTTTGTTTTAGGGGGGAACATTTTTGACACTCTCAAAGTATCTCGATATGTTCGTCCCCCTAACCCCTAACAACCCCTATTTTAAAATTTTAAATGGAACTACCCCAAGTGTTATACATCATTTGAAAGCCCATTTCATTGCAAACACAGGAGTGCATAATTTTTTGAAATCGGATGCGACTTCGAAGAATTGCTCAGAATGTTTTTCTTGCATGAAATCTTGTATTATTATATAAGAAACACAATAATTTTATTAGAATTTTTAGGTATGAATTTTCAATCGCATCTTCGATACACATATTTTTTGTTTTAAGTTCTAGGTAGATACAAGTTTTTCAGAATATTTTTTATCTTCTGAACTATCCTTTAATGCATAGACAACTTTTCAACATGAGTGTTATGGGAAATGTAAACTTTATCTATTATTACCATTCATAGGTAAAATGAGACAAACTAGACAAAAAATATTTCAAAATTTATTCCTGAGAAACCACGTGGCATAAAAATCTGAGATGTTCGTTTCATCATATCCTTTAGAAAAATGATATTGTGTGAAAATGTTTAATATCTATCGATATTTTATTGCCCAGTTACGTCTCTTATTACCTGATTTGTCTCTTGTTACAGTAATCTTCTCTATATATTGTTTTTATTTATTTTTCTCATTTTTTTTATTATTTTTACATGGGCAATATGAATTTGAATTTCCTTTTCATACAGCAGATGCCGCTTTAATAGTATAATGTGATTTAAAAATATGTAACTACGGAAAATCCAATATTAAAATCACAAAAGATAAGCCTCAGCCTTCGTTTACAACCAGAATCTTCTTAAGGACGATTAACGGCCAAGCTAGGCAAATTTTATAACTGATACAATGTGCAACTTAAATAAACCGCACAATAATCACAAGTTAACCTCAAGAAAGGGATTATCCCGCTTAAGCGGATAATGACTCACGGAATATGATTTTCTGTGCCAGAACAGGATTACATAAACATAAAATTCAAAGAATCACAAATTGTCGTCAATAACAAATTACACTCAAATGCCTTCATCTTGTACAGAGAAAAACTTGAATATGCGTTTCTATTATACTTCCCAAATAAACGCACCTGGTGATGGCATACAAATCGAAATATTATGAAGATATGTTTATGGGGAATTGCAAATGGGTGATAGAAAAAATGAAAAACAGTACGTGTCTTAATTAAAAAGTAATGCGTAACACAGAGGCGTTGACATTGTAAGTGTAGGGGCAGCCAATAAAAATTTAGAATACAAATCTTATTATTATGATAATTGTAGTCAGTACTGTTAGAACTCCTATGGGGGATTTCTATGAACAGATTAGATAAAAAAGTTATGAATGGTAATTATTTTATTAAATCAAAGTATATATAGCTGCAGGTAGAAGGCCCATACCTGCATCAGCTTTCTTATATCAGCCAAATAAAGCTGATAATACTAACTCTTAGTGTTTACGAAATAAAATATTTTATAATAATGTATTGGGAGTTCGTGGGTAATAATTGCACAAGTGGTTTGTATTTTACCGGATAAATTTGGATTATTTATAGTGCTTTCGTTTGAAATGCAAACTTATGGAATGCGGTGCTCAGTGGCACGCGCGCAATTATCCTAATATAGGAAATAAAATAAAAAACAATACTCTTTTCATTCTCGTAGAACAGATCAGCTACCCACAACTGCATGGCGGAGAGGGCAAATTAAAGACTGGCTGGAAGAAAGAAACATTAAACACGATGATTCATTACTTAAAGCTGAATTGTTGACACTGGCAGGGCAACATTGTCCAGATTTCAAGAAGTATGTAGTGGATGGAATGGCCAAAACAAGAAGAATAGGGATAATTCGATTGCCTCCATATCACTGCGAACTGAACCAAAATGAGCTTATTTTGGCACAAATAAAAGGGAAAGTTCGAGAAAATACAACATTTAAGTTAGCTAATGTGAAAAAACTTCTCAATGTGCAATCAAAGAAGTAAATGCGGCCAACTGGATAAAATGTATAGACCATGTAAAGAAGGTGGAATCAATAATGTGAGATCTCGATATTATGATGGATACTCCGGATATTCCAGTTAAACCAGTAATGTAAATGAAGACAGTAGGGAAAGTCACTTATTTTCAGATAGTGAATAGTGATATGAATTTCTGTTGTGAGTTTTTGTGAAGATTGCTACTAATAAGTGACAGTGAAATATACCAGTGTGAGTGTAACTATATGTGCAAATAATAACATATCCCGCAAATTGGTGAGTTAATTTGTTATAAATTTCCCTAACAGTTTTATCTATACTAATAATAAGTAACCTAACCACGCTCTCCCGTCGTCCTTGCTGGGTAATAACAATTTAATTTCCTTTTATTTTAACTTGTTATTGGCTAAATTGAGCACTAAATTGTACACGTACACGCAGCATGCAAATTTTTTTAAATATATTTTAAATATGAATATGACATAATAAGACATCTTTTGAAGTCACTTCAGCTTGGTTGCGCATGATGATACGCCACTGAGCATGTTCATGCAGGTGTCTTCTAAGTGAGCGAAATGGGATTTATATGAGTTGAAGAGGGATAGCCACCGATATGGTAAGCTGCGCACTGGAGACCCTAGTTCCATTCACAAGAAATTGTGGCGGTATACAATTTTACACTAAATATCCTTTTGTATTGCGTAGTGATGTGATTTACCGCTTCTTAGGGTAATTGGTACGGGTTTTCTTTGTAAAATGGCGCACAATTTTTTGCTCTAGTTTGTATATCAAATGAAAGCACTATCGCAATTAGACGAGAAAAACGTCGTTGAGGGTTTCTAGGGTCAAATGTCTAAAGGAAACAGTTTAGAATTTAAACAACACAAATTTACCAGGGTCAATATAATAAACATGGAGTGTAATTCGGCAGGACAATTAAATGAATAAGAAATTAAGAAACTTATGAATGCAAACTTTACTTATAAATAAATAACGAAAAAAAACACTAGTGCATTTGTCGCTGTAAAAGTTGCAATGTGGCGTATGTGATTTTTTGTATATACTTAAATAAAATTGTAAAAAATATCATTACAATACAATTTTACTAAGTAGAATATTGTTTTTGGAAACAAGATGTCGATAATAATTAATAGTTCGACGTGTAGGATAAAATAAGGTATATTCGTGATTATACATTTTTTATTTACTGCTAGGGTAAAACTACCACTTTTCGGCCACTTAGTGACGTGTTTACTCTTTTTAGCTAAACAGTATAGTATTTTAAGCACCTAACTCAAGATGTAGTTTTTTCCTGTTTTTATAATATATTTAAAATCTCGTTAAGACATCGGGAAAGAGTATTAGAAGAATAAAAATTAGAATATCATAATGATTTTTTTAAAATAATATTGACAACATTTTTGATTCTCGACTACCACGTGCCTATTTTCGGTCAGCATATGACCTTATGTCAGCCTTAGGGTGGAGAAAATTGCCTGTTTTGGACTATCTAGAAGTCCAATTCGTTTTCCCATACCTGCATAAATGATATATTGGGTAAACATTGATATGTAAGGATAAAATTAATACAAGATGAAAGTAGCTCTTCAAATATATAAAATGAGTAGATAAGAATGTGAAAAAACATAATTTATTTTTATAATACTTAATAACTTAACATTCAGCTTAGCATCCATGCAAAATAAATTTATTTAAAAATCCGCGTGCAGCACAGTACACGTGATAGAAGTGAATACTTCTTTACCGATTCGTTGAGAGAGAGAGAGATAGAGATTGTATATATTGGCTTTATGGTAACTGAAGTGTGACACATATGTTCGTGATTCTAAATGGTGTAGATTTCTCAAGAATATAGCCTCAACGTTGTTCCTGATTTAGCCGTGGCAAAGTTCCGATCGTTGTTCATATCTAAACCGAATTTCTAACGAAGAAAGTGAAGTAGTGGCAAGGACACATCCTCCGCAAAAAAGATCATTATCCATTTGGATCAGATTCGAAAGCCCAATCCAGATATATCCAGCAGGATATGCATAAGTAATATTGTATTCTTGTTAATTCCGATTCTGTCATGATCGTTTGTAAATTATATCAAAATTGCTTTCCGCTTTAGAACACTTGTATGTGATCGTTTCGCATTTGATTAGCCTTTAGGTACATACCCTGCAATTTTTTTCCTATTTTTTTCACCAACTTTCGATGAATCCGGATAATCTAACCATGCGATCGTGACGACTTCACCTGTATCATCACAATCAATATGCGCTAGTTTTCCCACTGCACCGTTTGCTAAGCCATCAATATGTGTTGTTATCATATAAAACGCACCTTCAACAAACACAGTTTCATATGGCAGTCCTGCAGTGTCAATAAGTGACATTTTATGGAATTTCTGATGTACAAAGGCTTCTTGCTCCGCAGATGTGCATCCAATATAAATATCGCTACATTCGCTATATCTGTTTCTCTCTCTCCCTCATATCTGTCATATACTTTATCTCACTTGCGAGAAGAAAATGTTATCAAATCTGTCGTGACGCGACCTTGAAAAATCACTCCCATGCGGCTAAAGAAGTATTCACTTCAAAAGTATCTTATTCTTTGGTATTTAAAAAATACAATAGCCACAGAGGCGTGTTGAATAAAATATCATGGAATTTCAAATTGAAAAGTGGCAAATTATTATGAAACATTTTATAGACAGGATGCAAAGTTCGTCACATTGATCTGGTATATTTTTTAAACATGGTCTAATTGTTTTACACAAAAGTGAATAACTAGACTTTCTCTGTGGGGTATGCTGAAGACAAAGGTGTACAAAACACTAGTTCAAATGATTGGCGATCTGACACACAGGATGATAGTAGCAAAGTTTACGGAATATACATATATCCCGTTAAACTTTGATAGTAGGTACTAGCGTTCCAAGAAATTCGCCCGGAGGAAATTCGCAAAGCAATTTTCAACAAGGAAACAAGGATCTTAAAATATCTGGATGTAAATTGAGGACACTTCGAACAGTTGCTGTAACTTATTTCTGTAATTAAAATTTAAAATCATATTGTTTATTGTTTGTAGTTAATTATGTTTATTTATTTTACTGTTCAAATCTTGTTCCTTGCTTTCATTTTCATTATTACGCTCGAGCGGAAAAGTAATACAAGGAGCCCCATTGCGGCGAGTACCATATCATGAATGCAATTTTTCCATGGCATAGGTTGACATAGGTTGTCAAAAAGGTAATATAATAGACAAATAACGTGAGAACGCTTAAATTTCTGTGTTGGACTATAGGTATTTCTCATGAAGTATTTATTTCAGATAGATAATGGATTATATATATATTTTTGTATTTTTTACAAGGATATTTGTGTTTCTTAGTTTCGTTGGTTGAAGTCTCCTTCCCAGTTTCGTCTATTAAGGGGGTTTGTTTTTTAAATGTATCACACACGTCGAGCGTTACAGGCACGTTGGATGTTTCAGGCAATACAATTACTTGATTTTGTTCCTTTCCTTTGGTTTGTGACAGTCAAGGGGTCTTGATATGTTCATCCCCCTCACACCCAGCAACCCCAATTTTAAAATCTCAAATGGAACTACCCCACGTGTTACACACCTTTTCATGGTGAACACAGCAGCGCATCCTTTTTGGAAATTAGTTTAGATAGATCTTTATTAACTATATGCTAGACCTGTGCGTGAGTGGTTGCATGTCACATTCCCTGATAGTTGAATAGGAAGAAGATGGGCGATAGAATG